>CM077101.1:27654620-27696054 GCA_039619505.1 Cimex hemipterus
AATAAATTGTTAGATAAATTTTATGAGCAAAACCATGTAATAAATTGCTAGAGCGAAACCATGTAATATATTGTTAAATAAATTTTACGAGCAAAACTATGTAACAAATTGTTAGATAAACTTTATGAGCAAGACCGTGTAATAAATTGTTAAGTACATTTTATGAGCACAAACATATAATAAATTGTTTGTTAAAATTAAGTATTTTAAATGAAGTTATTCCGGTGTATTTACAAAATTTCTTCCTATCATAATTAAATAATTTTTATAATAAAATCATGATTTAGTTTACATGAAAATAAGAAAGTTAATTAAAACATTAATATAACGACAAAATTACATATACATAGTTTGAAACAAGCTACAATAATATTATGTCCTGTTCTGACGACTAAAATGGTGTAATTTACTGAACAAAACATGAAATAAATTGTTTGTTAAAATTAATTGGCTTAAATAAGTTATTCTGGTGTTTTGATAAATTTTCTTCCTAACCATCATAATTAAATAATTTTTATAAAACCTCAGGAATTTTTGATCTCGTTTAATTTGGTTTACATTACAATAGGAATGTGTAATTATAATATATTATAATCATAATGCTATAACGATTAAAATTACATTATATTAAAATGGGGATATTGTAATTAATAAACGACAAAATGACGTATACTTAGTTTGAAATAAACTACAGTAATATGAGTGTCCTGTTCTGACGGTACTCGAGGAAAATGGTGTAATTTTATGTGCAAAACCATGAATTTGAGATGGGTTGGTGTCCGAGTGGATCGAGGTCACCATAGTGGTAGAGCAGCGGCGTATCAAGCCGAAGATCGTGGGTTCGAATACCGCTCGTGCCATTGACTTTTTTATCTCAACTGAAAACCTTAATTAATTATAATGAAAGGTTTTAGAGAAAAATGTACCGAAAGGTGTAAGGAGACGACTTTTCAAGAGAACGAATTTTTCGATCGAGCCCTGATTTATAACCTTGCCTGCAAATTTGAGCCAGAAAAATGTCACATCCCGATTTCTCTTGCATTATGGGGCTTGGAGGCTAGTTTTTGACTCAGGATATACAAGAAAAATTCAAATCTTGAACGGGGCGAGTTGAAAGTTCATGAAGGCCAGATACACTGAAACCGAATCTCAGGCTAATTTCATTCTATGCAAATAAATTTAAAAAAAAAGTTTAATTGCATTTTACTTTATGAAATATTTGTAATTAATTATTTATTCAAAATAACTACAATTTTTCCTTCTATTAGAACATCTCACCGTTATATCGTTACAGCAAATGGATTTTTCTCCACCGAAAAGCAAATAAAAAATAAGCACAGGAAATGTTGTTATCTGATCTCAGCGTAGAAAATAAATGAAACGGGATAGAAAGGAAATGATAAAATCCAATAAAAAAGACTTCTAACGTTCTCTACCAGACAACATTGAATATCCCTTTGTAGGTTACGCAACATCGTGGAAATAAAGGAAACGCAAGATTACGGTAATAACAGTTTAAAATAATATTGAAGAAAATCGTTATTAAGTTATATTTAATTCCATTCGTTAGAGTACGTGGTCTGATTGACCGAATAACATTTTTTAATTAATTAATCTTTAAGGTATTGGTTGAAATAAAAAAGTCAGTGTCACGAACGGGATTCGAACCAACGATCTTCGGCTTGATACGCCGCTGCTCTACCACTTGAGCTATTGTGACATCGATCCAGTAGGACACCAACTTGCCATCACAACCCCAACTTTTTGAATGTTCCCTCCTTTTTGCCATTGTTCAAATGTCGTGTAATCAGGATTCGATTCTCGGCGGCAAATGAAATGGCCACGGAGAACTTTAGTGAAAATATACTTCATTAACATATTAATTGATTACAGTTCGTGGGCCGATTGACCGAATAGCTTTTTTCAATCAATTAATCTTTATGTAAGTTATTGATTCAGTGTCACGAGTGTTTGAAAAATGGCAAAAAAGGAGGGAAAATTCAAAAGGCGGCGCTGAGGTGGATCGAAGACACGATGGCTCAAGTGGTAGAGCAGTGTGCACTTGAGTCTAAACTGACCATGGTTTGGTGTATTTGTGTCCAAACTGATCATGAATTGGCACACACTTGTCCTGTGTATGACTTTGGCAAGTGCGTTCAAAGAGGTAATGATTTCGGTCGCTTCCGTCCTAAATGACTTTGATATGTAACACTTAAGTCCAAACTGGCAAAGGTGTATGGTACGTCCGTTTCAACTGGCTTTAATTTTGAGCAATTTCATCCAAATTGATTATGTACAACTCGTCTTAATTTATGAGCACTTGTATCAAATTATTCCTTATAAAACTCGGCACTTCTTCGTGAATCTCCATTGGCGTGAGAAAAGTCCTGCCTATAAGGCTGTATCGTAAACGGGCCAGCGCTTTACATTCACAAAGTATTTTTGCCGATGACTCTGGTTCTTCCTGACAAAGCTGGCATGTTTCTGTCTCAATTTATCCATCTTCTTAAGATGTTTGTTAAAATGGCAGTGGCCGGTACAAAGGCAGATAATTTTCTTAAATTTCTTTCTGCCTGTTGACAGAGAGTTCTATCGCTTTCCGTTTTGAGAGATTTATAAACCTCTTACCATGCCTCATGCTTAGAGTGTTTCAATTTGTTTTTTTTTTTTGTTTTTTTTTTTAAATCGATCTATTTCTCCAGTGCCAACTTTGTAACCAAGTGGCTTGGATTGCTGTAAAGGAAGGCTCTCCCCACCTGACCACGCTGAGGGCCCAGCGAGGCTTAGCTGCCCCCACCTGGATACTGGACGGTCCAGGCCCACTGCCCTACACTAATATCACGAGAGTTATACTAATAATACCTCATTATCTTATTCTATTTCATTTTCTATTGTCCTTGTTTAACTATTTTTCTTGCTTATACGCGAACCTGGTTCGAACCTACGCTGACTGGTCGTGAGCATCAATTCGTATGATTTATGAATTAAACTAAGGTGAGTCTTTTTCTATTTTCTCATTTCTCTCATTTCTTTGGCTTATGCCTAGCGCTCAAGTTTGTAAAATTAATTTAGCTTACTTTTTAGTTTTATTCCTTATTACACTCAGGAGTACTTAGCTGTTGTTCTGGTCCCATGGGTGAGAGGTTGCCCCTTGTTTGGTAACGTGTTCATTTTCTTATATAGCTTCATGTCCTATAACACACTTTAAGGTATTCTTGTTTTTGCTTTGCCAGAGTCATTGGGCAGTTTAGGCACTCCCAGAAAATTTTATAGTTGAAAGTACACGCATTTAGTTATTGCCTTCAAGCTTCCTGGCTATTTGGGAGTATGTAAATCTGGGCACAATTTCAAATTTTTGTTTAACTCCTGTGCACAAAGTAGTATTGTATGAACTTCAGCTTGGATAATCGTTGGGCTTAGTCCAAGGGGCTTCGCTAGAGTGAAGTTCGGCCCTTTTATCCATACACGTACTCCCTGTTGTATATTCGATCCATCTGTGTACCATATTAAGGTTCATTCTTAAAACCTTGGGCCATCTTTTTTCTAATCGTTTCTAGCGTCTATGTCCACTTCGACCGGTCTGTTATGTTGAGCTTTTCTCTCATGTCGTCACACATCGCTATAGCCTTTTCATTTATCTTAATTCCTTCGTGGTGGCTCATCCTGAGATCTGGTTTTATTTTTTTTGTATCACAGAAGTCTGTTAACACTCTCCAAAGCAACCTTTTATACATAAGCGTGCAAGGGTGGAAGGTCGAGTGCTGTTTAGATCCGCATAGTGAGGCAAGTATACATTGCTCCTGTAATACCGAGACCCGCTAGTCTTTGTAGACGTCTGACCGTCGCGGTGTATAACTAGCACGCCATTCTTCACAGAAATTTCTCCACGGTTTTCTTTTGGTTGTTCTCAGAGCTTTATTGTATCCAGTTAGGGAGTTTCTCTATTCATCTCATTTACCTTTCGCTTTTGATCTATTGAAAAGTTTTCTAGGTTTAGTCTAGACTTAAGACAACTTAATTCATTATTCCACCATGAAACTCTCCATTTGTTTCTTTGGTTTTTACATCCTTAATAGACTATAGTGATTGCCTTAGTCATGGTTTCGGGTAGTTAATCAAATTACTTTAAATTTCTATTTGTAACATTTAGCCATTCTGTTTCTAGCTATATGTGCTTGATAACTGACATTCCGGTTAGGATCAATACAAATTCTTGTTTGTCTTATTTGTTTCCATCACAAAGCTTATGATTCTGTGATGGGACATAGATGTTTCATGTCACTTTTTTTGTTTTGTTACAGTTTGAGATTTAAGACTTCACCCGTAGAACTTGTCAGGAAAGTTGGTTTGTCCCCTTTATTACCCCCCCCCACTACCTTATTTGTTAATAAATAAACAAAGAGTGACTGACCACTATTTTTAATACCGGTGATGCCCCAGCTGGTTGTGATGCCAGATGCCTCCAGATATGGATCTTACCTCAATATGAAGTGGATGTTGTTTTTTCAGTGCTGGACAAGCTTTTTTACCTGCTTTGTACTTCCTCTCCTGGGAAATTGCACTGCAACTAGGATCTGGAACAACCTCGGCTTCAGTAATATAGGGGCTCTAGGTCATAATCCAATTTACCTACATTTAATGGTATGCCTTTTACCATGCCCTTACTTACCCATGGTTTCTTGATCATGGCGATGTCTAGGTGTTTCCAGGTAATGAGGCTTAAGTCTTCACATGGTGCAGGTTCACTTGGACGCGCTTCTGTGCTGAGGATTTTATTTCAATCCTCTGACACCAATTTTTTTTTCTCCTAAGCTGTTATTTGGTGAGGCCGGGTGGCCAATTTTACCATGTCTTCCTGTAGTAAATGGAGGTTATGTCCTCCTTCTGGTTTGTTCTTCATCCTTCTTTTCCTCTTGGAACAATGTTTTCCTGTTTGATAGGTTTTAGTTTCCGAGTTTCCTCCGTTTTGTGCACCCCTGATGTACTTGGGGTTGGTGTAGTTCTCTTCCTCCGGGAGTTTTTCAACTCCTTCAGAGGTGTAGCCGAGCTTGTCCGTTTCTTGAGTGTCTTGCTTTTTGGATTTGATATGCAGCTTTGCCGTTTCAAATCCGAAATTTGCCCTGTCCATTTTCTTCAGGGCCTCTGCCAGTTTTTGGAGAACTTTCCAGGCCTCTACATGGACGATTTCATTTTGTTTATTGAGAAATCCGAGGATTTTCTCATCAGCATCTCTTTCGTTGTCGCAATCTTAGGACGTTTCTTTCTGCCGAGCACTTTGTCCTCTTGCAGGTTGCTCCCAGGTAGGCGACACTTCATCCTGTGAAATCATTTTGCGTTCTTCAGTAGTCGGTTGACCTATTCCTTGCGCGACATCAATAGGGACAGCCGAGGGAGGCCTTTTTAATAGCCCCTATTCCGCCTCCCTGTTTGTTTTATTTTTTGTTCTTCTTGTTGGTTCCATGTGATTCTCGCGATAAGCTACCATGGCTTGGGGGATAAGGCTAGAATAAGATGAAAAAGGATAGAAGGTGTGTACGTTTGCGTAGGACACATTTGTGAGGGTTGGAAAAATGAAACAATGCCTTCAACTTTTAGGTTTTAGGAGTATCAGAGACCCTTTAGCCTACTGATCCTTTCGGTTTTGGTCATATTTATCTACTTATTGACCTTCAAGGACCAGCGTTTCCCAGAAGGCACTGCTGAGAAGCGGGGTTGGAATTTTGCCTCTCACACACCATGGTTTGGGGCATTTCCGCTTCAATTTGAAGTAGGAACATCCAAATTGGTCAAGAGGCACTTGCCTCCAAATGGACTTTTATTTGAGAGACAATCAAAATAGTCAATAATTCCGAGCACTTTTAACTTGAATTTACCAATTCACTATTTCCAAACTAGCCATGATTTTGGCACTTCATTCCCAACTTGCCAGATTTGTGATATGCCCCCAACATCTCTTAATATGGGACATTTGTGTCAAAACACACCTTGGTTTGATACATTCCGTCCAAACTGAATATAATTTGGGGTTAGTACATTCAAAATAGACATAATCGATTGAAGGAAATTTCCGTCCATGTTGGCTTTAATTTGGGTTTAGTACGTCCAAATTAGACATAGTTGGTAGCTCTTGCATTCAAACAGGTTTAATTTTAAGTAGGGCTATCCAAATTGGTCGTGATTTGAAACACTTACGTCCAAACCCACCTTGATTTGAGAAACCTCCGACCAAACTAGACTTTAATTTCGTGACTGAAGTCGTCTTAATTTGTCGTACTTTCGTCCAAACACGTAACCATTGAGGCATTTCCCTCCAAACTAGCTTTAATGAGGGGATCAGTACATGCATATTGGTTATGATTGCAGACATGTGTCCAAACTGGCCAATAATTTTGGCAGATTCATCCTAACTGACCATGATGTGATGCAATTCTGTCCCAACTGCTTTTATTATGTAGCCGCTATGCTCAACTTGGCTTTAATGTGTTAATCCAAATGGGTGATCATTTTAGGCACTTGGGTCCAAACTAGCCAATAGTTTTAGTACAGTGATCCCAATTGACAAAGATTTGTTTCAATTCTATCCCAACTGCTTTCTAATGGAGCGGCTGTGTCTAAACTTGCTTTAATTTGTGGTGAGTACATCCAAATTGGTCATTATTTTATGCACTTGCATCCAAACTGGCCATGATTTAGGCAGTTGAGTTTGAATTGGATAGATCCGTATCATTTGGCCACGTGGAACACGAATGGTCGAGACGGTCCCATAATTCGTTGTTGTCCGTCGATTCAGGGAAGTAGATGAGGAAATGATAATTTTGGATCGGCGGGAACGCGATCCTCGGGTTAGAGGGATATCAATAGATGAGTGGAGGTTAGTGCGCAGTTGAAGAAGTCTTGAGAAGTAAATGATTAAGTCGGGAAGAGGGGATCAGGAATGGGCGGAGGGCGGACAAAGGAAAAAATTGATAGGAGGAAGGGGATGGGCAATAACGTCGGATTACACTATTCCATCTTACCTGCAGATTTAATAGATACACAACTTGTATGAAAAAAAGAAGGGCGGACACTTAAAGAGTTTCAATAGAAATTTACATAGAGAATATTGAATCAGGGTCGGCGTCGGCGACGAGGGTGGCGGGGTTGGGCCGGCTGGGAGGGTCGGGCCACGCCCCGCACGACCAATCGGGAAGGCGGCCGTGGAGGGGAAGCTAGGCACCCCCGAGGACGTCGACCATTCAATTTAGAGAAGGATTCCGCCTTAGTACGGCTACGGCCAGTCTGAGATATGTGATCAAGTTACACTGTGCTACCTTGTTTTTTTTTTTTTACTCAAACTTTCGTCGAAGGTTTGAAAAGAAGGGGACAGTTTTGTAAAGACGAGATTTCAAGTGATTAAGAAGTTGGAATATCATCCATCCCGGGACGGAATTTCGTTTCAATTCGTCTTGTGGAGGGAACGGCTTCAAAATTCTATCTTCACTCCCTGCTGCCGTCATGCTCAACAATTTGAGCATAATGGGTTCCAATCCAGTCGGTAAGTTTTCCAGTTTTTTCAGCTTCTTTTTCCCCCCATGCCGATAACATTTCCCTCGATTGTTTTTAAATCTTTTTGTTTTTACGAGGGGAAAAACAACAGATAAAACCGATTTGGAACGACTTGAAAGCCTTTAGAAAATCCAACAGACAATCCCATCGCTAATCAAGGCACCACAATCCTTCTAATTGACCTATTTATTAAATGATTGTGGTAATTCTTTTACTTTATACAAAAAAATCCCATTAACAACTCATGCAACGCTGTGTAGTTTTTATCTTGGCACGAACGTTCGCAGGGTACTTAAACAGAGTAAAATATTTTTAAACATGAGAGAAATAAAACAAATAATCAACCCCTAGTAACCACCTTCTTCATCAAACTGATGTCACTTATGGCATAAATGCAAAAAAAAAAAGCCTGTACAACTATCAACAATAACATAATCACTATGTAAAAAAATGACGTAATTTTAATTTTTTATTAAGCGAAGAAACATGAGAATGTTTATTCCACAGATATTGCTTCTAAATTGAATAATGTCCTATATAACTGGCCTAGGTTGTTCTTGAAAAAAGGAAGAAATCGTCCATAACGTTTATTTTACATCGGAACTGAACTATGTTCCTTGTATCAATCAGATATTTATGTATTCACCGACAAAAGGGTGATACTAATTAATAAGCAAGGAAAATCGTAGATGAATATTTTCAATTTATATGTCCATGAATCAAGCGGAAAGGGTGACATTTTCTCGTGTAATCTGTAATAAACCTTTTCTTTGTTATCATTTATTATGTTTTTTTATTTAAAAAACTTAACAAAGACATGCAATTAAGTAGGAAATTCTTTTTCTTTTTTTTTTGTTTTTTACTTTTTACATTGGACATATATTTTTGTCTCTTCTAGCCCCTCAAAATTTGACGGCGTAAACTCTTAGGATACGAATTTGTGCATTTTATCTCGAGTATTTGTACGTTCAATCATTGAATAAAAGAATTCGTTAATAATTATTGCAATTTTATTGCGTACATAGTAAATTAAATTAAATTATTCTTGCATAACCTGCCGAGGTTGCACTCGAAAAAAGGCAGAAGTAGTTCCTAACGTTTATTTTAAATCAATAATAAACTACGGTCTTTGTGTTAATTAAACGATTGTGTATCCACCTACAAAACGGTTTTTATTTTTCTAAATAAATAAACGGGAAAAATCCAATAAATATATTTTATTACCCTTGAATCAGGCCAAAAGGGTGTACATGTTCTCGTGTAATCTGTAATAAACCTGTTCTTTGTTGTTATTTATTATCTCGTTTATTTTAAAAAAAACGTAACAAAGACATACAATGAAATAGTAAATTCGTTTTTTCTCTTTTTACATAAGATATATTTTTTTTCCCATCAAGTCCCTTAGATTTGACGGCATAAACTCATAAGATATGCCATTTTTTCTCTTGTAGTTTGTAATAAACTAGTATATTTAATCGTTAAATAAAGACATTTTGAAATAATTATTGCAATTTTGTTGTGAAGATATTACTTTAAATTAGATTATTCCTGCGTAATCGGCCGAGGTTGCTATAGAAAAAAAAAAGAAAAAAAAAAGAGGAAGAAGCCGTTCAAATGTTCAAATCAACAAAAAAACTCTATTCTTTGTATTAATCAAACTATTATATATTCACGGATAAAAAAACTGTTTTTATTTTTCTAAATAAATAAACGGGAAAAATTCGATACATTTTTAATATATTTTATTGCTTTTGAATGATGGCAAAAGGGTGAAATTTTCCCATGTAATCTTTAATAAACCAGTTCTTTGTTATTATTTATTATCTTTTGATTTAAAAAAGTAACAAAGGCATACAATCAAGTAATAAATTCATTTTTTTTTCTCTTTTTATGAAAGATATACTATTTTTCCTAGGAACCTTGGATTTAACCACTCAAACTCATAATATTTCCAATGTCCTTTTTTCTCTCGAGTAATTTCTAACAAACCAGTTTATTTAATCATTAAAAAAAAAAACAAATTCATCAATATTTTATTGCTTAGATATTACTTGAAATTATATTATTCGTGTATAACCGCTGGAGGTTGCTCTTGAAATAAGGAAAAAGTCGTATCTCAGCAATTATTTTAAATCGTCAATAAACTATATCCTTCGTACATAATCGAACGATTTTCTATTCACCGATCAAATGGTTTTTATTCTCCTAAATAAATTAACCAGAAATATCAGTTAGATTGATATATATTTTATTGCTCAATAGATCAGGCTAAATGGGTGACATGTTCTCAAGTAGTCTGTAATAAAACTCTTCGTTTATTTATTTATTTATTACTTGCTATTCTTAAAAAATGACTATAAAAAGACAAAATCAAACAGGCATTTTTTTCCTTTTTACATAAGATATACGTTTTTCCCCTTTGTATCTCAGATTTGACGATACAAACTTGTTAAATATGCTTTTATATTTTCTTTCTGAACAAATGCTTTGATTAAACAAAAAGAAATTTTGAACAAAAATCATTAAAATGTGCAGAGCTTGTGTAAATTAAAAGTATGATGGGTGTCAAACAG
This sequence comes from Cimex hemipterus, assembly GCA_039619505.1. Lineage (NCBI taxonomy): Eukaryota > Metazoa > Arthropoda > Insecta > Hemiptera > Cimicidae > Cimex > Cimex hemipterus. The sequence goes on from CM077101.1 coordinate 27,664,739, forward strand.
AATCATTGTCTTCATATTTTTCCTGCAAGGATATACTACCTAATGCTCAAGAATTATTTATCACAAATTCATTCTTCCTTAAAGCCACCTATGAAGCAGTTAAACGCTTGTTTTTTTTTTTGTTTTTTTTATTTAAATATATACGATATACATTAATTTTTCCCTTTTATAGTTACCTCTGATTTGACGACCTAAACTAATAAACTTTTGAACAGTTTTCTATTAGTTCTCCAGTAATTTGTAATAAACCAGTTTAATCCATTAATTAAACAAATCCTATAATGTTTTATTATTAAGATATTTTCTAAATTAATTATTCGCCCATTACCTTGGTTGCTCTTGAAATAAGAAAGGACACAGCGTTTATTTTAAACAGAAAATCAACTCTATCATTTTGTATTGATTATTATTTTTATGTAATGTCTTGGTTGAAATGAAAAATTAATTGAAAGAAGTAATTTGTTCAATCAGAACAATCCATATAATGGATGCATTTTTTGTATTGATCAAATTATTATAGATTATTATAGTGTATTCAACGACAAAAGGGTTACCAGTTATTACTAATGAATAAGTCTGGAAAAATCATTTGATGAATTTGAATATTTGTTTCTATTGCTCATGAATCATTCGAAAAGGGTGACATTTTCTTGTGTAATCTGTAATAAACCTGTTTGTTTTTTTTTTTTGTTTTTTTTTTCCTGGGGCTTCCGACATCTCGTTCTTTGTTATTATTTATTATATCGTTTATTAGGAAAAAAAAAGTAACAAAGACATACAATTAAGTAGTAAATTTGTTTTTTTCTTTTTATATAAGATACAGTTTTTCTCTTCAAGTCCTTCAGATTTGACGGGATAAAGTCGTAAGATATGCGTTTATGAATTAATAAACTAAAATTTTTAACCGTTATATAAAAGAATTCTGTAACAATTATTGTAATTTTATTGTGTAGATAATACATTAAATTGGATTATTCCTGCGTAACCGGCCGAGGTTGCTATAGAAAAAAAAGGAAGAAGCCGGCCGTAACGTTTATTTTAAATCAATAATAAACTACAGCCTTTGAATTAATTAAACGATTGAGTATTCATCGATAAAACGGTTTTTATTGTTTTTAATAAATAAACGGGATAAATCCGATAAATTTGAATATATTTTAAAGCCCTAAAATCAAGCCAAATGGGTGGCATTTTCACGTGTGATCTGTAATAAAACGGTTCCTTCTTATTATTCATTGTCTCGTTTATTTAAAAAAACCTTAACATAGATAGGCAATTGAGTGGTAAATTAGTTTTTTCTTTTTTTTAGTAGGATATATTTTTTCCCTTCAAGTCTCTCAGAATTGACGGCGTAAACTCACAAGATATGCATTTTTTTTTCTCGTGTAGTTTGTAATGAACTAGTGCATTTAATCGTTAAATAAAGGAATTCTGTAATAAATGTTACAATTTTTTTCCCCGTAGATATTACTTTAAATTAGATTATTCCTGCATAACCGGCCGAGGTCGCTCCAGGTGAAAGGAAGAAGCCGTTCTTAAAGTTTATATTAAATCATTAATAAACTAAATTCTTTGTATTAATCAACCGATTACACATTCACCGATAAAATGTTAACTTAATAAGGAAAAAATCAGTGGATAAAGTTGAATACATTTTATTGCCCATGAATCATGCCAAAATGGTGACATTTTCCCATGCAATCTGTAATATACCGATTCTTTGTTATTATTTTTATCTTTTTTACAAACACGTAACAAAGTCATACATTTAAGTAGTAGTAAATATTTAGTAAGTAGTAAATTCGTTCGTTTTTGTTTATGTAACGTGTATTTTTTTCTTTTCAAGGCCGTCAGATTTGACGACATAAGATATGCATTGTACATCTTTTTTTCTCCAGTAATTACTAGCTACATTCAGGCCAATAGGTGTAAAAGTTAGGTTGGCCATAAAATTTTTATTTCAAGGTGTTTTTTCAATCTATTTTCTCTACCTTATCGGAAAAGTGACAGCCGATATTTTCACCAAATTTCATGAAGATTGACGCAGTTTCGCGTATACAGTGGGTCAGAATACAAAGTGGGCACTTTCAGCCAAATAGTAATAAAATATTTTATTTCCAGTAATAAAATATATTCAATTTTATCCACTGATTTTTTGCTTATTAATTAACATTTTATCGGTGAATCCATTACACATTCACCGATAAAATGTTAAATTAATAAGCCAAAAATCAGTGGATAAAGTTGAATATACTTTATTGCTCATGAATCATGCCAAAATGGTGACATTTTCTTATGTAATCTGTAATAAACCGATTCTTTGTTATTATTTATTATCTTTTTTTATTAAAAACACGTAACAAAGGCATACAATTAAGAAACAAATTTGTATGTTTTTTATATAAGGTATATTTTTTCTCTTCAAGCCCTCAAATCTTAACGGAATAAACTCACAAAACCCGCATATGTTATTTTTTTCTCTCGTAGTTTGTAATAAACTAGTATATTTAATCATTATATAAACTAATTCTGTAATATTTTATTGTTTAGATATTGCTTCGAATGAAATTATTTGCGTATAACCGGTCAATTTTCCTCTTGAAAAAAGGAAGAAGCCGTTCATAAAATTGATTTCAAATTGAAAATAAACTATATTCTCTGTATTAATCGAACGATTAACTTTCACCGATAAAATGGTTTTTGTTTTTCTAAATAAATAAACGGGAAAAATCCGATAAATGTGATTATATTTTATTGCCATAGAATCAGGCTAAATGGGTGTCATGTTCCTCAACCAGTCTGTAATAAAACTCTTCGTTTATTTATTACTTGTCATTTCTAAAAAAAAAGCCACAATCAAACGGATTATTATTTTTTTTTTCATTTTCTACATTTTCTACTCGACATACGTTTTTCCCTTTGGATGACCCTCAGATTTGGCGACACGAACTTGTTAAAAATGTTTTTTCATGTTTTTTAATCTACTTTCTGGAACAACAGTTTGATTAAACAAAACCAATAAAATGTTCAGAGTTTGTGTGAATTAAAAGTATGTTGGGTGGCAAACAGAATCATTATTTTTTCTTATATATTCCTTATAACAATAATAATAATAAAATAAGTTTATTGCACACAAGAAGAGAAAAAAAATTACATATAATTCAAACAAGAAAATAAACTTAATACGGCAAGGTAACCGTCTGCCGGATATATTCCTTATTTATTAGAAGAATTATTTATTACAACTAACCACTTTAATTCATTTGATAAATAAATTCTGTAATATTTTATTGTTTAGATATTACTTTCTAAATTAAATTATTCGTGCATAACCGCTGAAGGTTGCTCTTGAATTTTTTTTGTATTATTCAAACGTTTATATTATATTCACCTATAAACGGGTTATTACTAATAAATAAGGCGGGAAAAATCGTTTGATAAATTTGAATATTTGTATTTTATTGCCATTGAATCAGGCCAAAAGGGGGAATTTTTCTTAAGTAATTATTTTATTCCAGTGGCTAGTCCCTCGGATTGGACACATTAAATCATTTGTACGTTTTTTTCCAATACGTTTCGAGTAGTTTATAATAAACCACTCGGTTTAATCCATTGAATAAACATATTCTATAACGTGTGGTTATTAGTGACCGTTAATCCATAATTATTTGGAATTCGTGAGATGTGGTCTGGTGTGATGAAGGTTTCAGAAAAACATTTTCTTTATTGTGCCGACGTTTCGATCTTTATTGAGATCATCTTCAGGGCTCAAAGTGTTTGCCCTCTCAACACGACACGCAAGAATGGCACAATTACACAGGAGACAAACACTTTGGGCCCTGAAGACGGTCTCAATAAAGATCGAAACTTCGGCACGATAAAAAAAATCTTTTTCTCAAATCTACATCACATCAGACCGCATCTCACGATTTCTAAATAATTAAATATTCTATATTATTTTATTGCTTAGATATTATTTTCTAAATTAAATTATTCCTGCACTACCGGCCTTGATTGCTCTTGCAAAAATGGAGAAGCCGGTCATAAAATTGATTTCGGATCGAAAATAAACTATATTCTTTTGTATTAATCTGGCGATTATGTATTCACCGATAGAGACGGGTTTTTATTCTTCCAAAGACATAAACCGTAAAAATCAGATAAACAGGATTATATTTTATTATCCTTGAATCAGGCTGGAAATGGTGACATTTTCTGAAGTAATCTGTAATAAAACTCTTGGTTTTTATTATTTATTAACAGTTATTTATAAAAATTCGTATAAAATTATTATTAATGACATACAATCAAGCAGTAAATCAATTTTTTTCCTTTTTTATGTAGGATATACTTAATTTTTCCTCCTTTGAAAGTCCCTCTGATATGACTCGCAATTCTCAAGACATGCATTTTTATTTTTCTAATATGCTCTCAAATATTTATATCAAAACTACTTGTTATTATTTATTATTTAATGCGTTCAAAATACATAATTTTTGTTATTAATTTTTTTTATATGTATATAAGAATTGTCCTTCCCTTTGAAAGTACCTCAGATTTGACAACAAATTCGTTAAATATCTGTTTGTATATATATTTTATGTAAATTAAAATCTATATAAAATGTCCGAGTTGGGTAATTGAATTTAATGTACGGAAAGGTGGTAAAATGGGCCTTAATGTCTTGTAATTCTGGACCCATTGCCTTTAATTGAAGCCACCACCTTCCAAACTGGTCTTTGTTGAAGAAATTTGCGTTCGATAAGGCTTTGATTTGGGACAAGCACATCCAAATTCACCCAGACGCATATAAATTTAAATCATGATCTAAACTGGCTTAGTCTTCGTGCAGGTACATCAAGATTTCCCATGATTTCGTGAACTAGCGTCAAACGGGATTAAATTTTTGACATCCCAACTTAATTGAAGTCACTTATAACACAACCCGCCTGATTTGAAGTGCCTTCATGCAAACATCTTTACAACCAAACCTTTTTTAGTTGCTTACTCGAACAGTACTTTGTTTAAAAAAATAAAAAGTTAAAACTTTGAAATACAATGCCCGGGATGGTTTTGGAAATAAAAAATATGAAAGGTGACGAACGATACTGTATTTCTATGTTTTCTACAGTACTACCTACTGCTGGAGAATTATTCATTACAATTTTATTGATTATTGAGGTTGCTTTGATTTGAAAACCTAAACTCTTATGATAGGCATTGGTATATTTTTTAAATAAGTTCTCATGTAGTTTATAATAAACCGATTTGTTATTATTTCATTTGTTATCTATTATACCTTGAAACACGCCTACGAAATTTATACAATTTTTTTATACGTATAAAATATAACCGTATATTTTTTTAACTTGAAAGTCCCATAGATTTGGCGACAGATATGTTTGTTATGCATTTTTTAAATTTATTTATTTATTAAAACGACGGTTCGCATTAGCATAAGTAATATTAGTCCTCGGGGTGCTGCTGGTGAAAAAAAGAAATCAATTTTAAGCATGGAGGGCCGCAGGATTCGAACAGGGGACCTTTACCTTACAGTGATGAGCGCTGGTGATTTCAGGTAGTCTGCTGTTAATAAACTTTTTATAATAAAGGCTTTCATTTCACTTGCCCTGAAATTTGCCCAAGCTTTTCCGGTGAATGTTGTGCTTGAGCATTTTTTATGTATATGTTAAGTTTATTTATTTTAAAAAAATTTTAATTTTTTATTTTTTAAATATATTTTTTTACGAGGGTTCACAACGGCAGAGGTTATATAAACCCTCAAGGTGCCGGTGTTTTTGAAAAAAAAGCCCATTTGTAAGTATGTCGAGTTCGAATGCAGGGTCGCTGGATTCGAACCCGGGAACTTTACCTTACAGCGATGAGCGCCGTGTCAAAGACTAAACCTTACGGCCACCGACGCCCCCGATTTTATCTTTTATTAGTTTTATAAGTGTATATTTATAAGTTGCCAAATAGATTTTTAATAAACCCGTTTTTTCTTATTTATTTTATTTTTTTTTTGAAAATACGTACTTAAGACATAGAATCAAGTAGTAATTATTTTATGGCAACACCAAAGAGTCGAGATGAACCAAAACAATTTCGTTTAATATGTACAAAATTCGTTTTACTTAAACACTCAATCAATATTTGTTACATTATTGTATTACGCTTGAGGCACACGCTGGCTTTGATTTAGGGCAAGTAGTCCAAATAGGCCATGATTTGGAGCGTCCCTATCCAAACGGGCCATAATTTTGGTTATTACCTCTCCACTAACCTTCATTCGTAAAATCATTTCTGTCCAAACCGGCCATGATTTGGATTATTTCCGTCTAAAACGTCTAACGACGTGTAACTGAAACTGTTGTTGACAGGGTTTTTCTTTTTTTTATTATGACTAAAAGAATCGAGATAAATCAAAAGTTACTTATAATTCTTACAAAATACAAAATGAAAGATTAATATAATCCTAAATAATAATAAATTTATAAATAATTTATACAAAATTCGTTTTACATAAACATTAGATCAATATTGTTTTACAGTACTTTATTACTCCTGAAGCTGGCCATGGATTTGCGGTATTTCCTTCCGGTAATGCCTTAGTTTTGGAGCAGTCGAAAACAGCCTTATTTCAAGTCATTTACGTCCCAACTGGCCGTGGTTGGGTTTGGGACATTCAGAACAAACGGACTATGATCTGTACTTGAATAACTTTTTCAATTATTAAACTGTGGTTGGCAGGGTTTTTTTAAAAATAATAATAAACCAAAATATCGAGAAACCGAAAATAGTTTAGTACTGGCTTTAATTTGGGACAAGAGCATCAAAATTTGCTATGATTTGGGCAACCCCATGGTAAAATTGGCCTTCATTGCTGGAAATACAGGACCCGATATTCTCAACTTAAAGCTCATCTTTCCAAATTGGTATTGAATTTAAGGAATTTACGTTCAAACTGGCTTTGATTTGGGACAAATATATTCAAATTAGTCATGATTTAAAAAAACTTACAACCCTCCAACTTGATTATTTTGGACACTTGCATCTAAACTGGCTTAGATTTTGGGCAGTTACACCAAAATTGGCCACGATTTCGGGATCTCGTCCAAACTGGACTAATTTTTTTTTTAAATATAAGGTATAATAAATTGTCTTTCCCTTTGAAAATCCCTCCTTGCCGACATAAACTCGTTAAATAAACGTTTTTATATTTCTCTATGTAGCTTAGTTGAACTGTTGATTAAACAAGAGCCAAGTTAAACAAAATTTTAACAAAATGCGAGGGCTTGACCTTTAAATTGTAAATATGGAAGGTTTTAACCGAAATCTGCTTTCCTACAACAGTACACCCTACTTCTGAAGAATTTACTACTTTATTACCCCTTGAAAATAAACCTTTTACACTTTTTCTATCTTTACATATTCACAAGGAAAACGGCGCAATTTTCTGACGCTATTTACTTTATTCTGTATTGTAGACGTCCAGTAAAGCATGAATCCGAAATGAAATAAAATAAACAGCAAACGAATAAAAAAATAGTGAATTAGTTGTAAGCATGCGGGTGAAGAACGTGTGTGTAGTTAGTTCGTTTCCGATCAGTTTGATATGCCTTTACCAACCGATCGGTAGTCTTATTTGCTCTGTTTAATTATCAGTTCATTTGACACCGACTGTTGCTTCAGAGTGAAGTGCGGCAACGAGTTCTCGGAAGTCAGACAGATACACTCCAGTGTCCCACGAGGGAGTATTCTTGGTCCTATCCTTTATATCAAATCGATAATGCTGAACTACCTATACACTCTAATACCATCTACGCGGACGAGACCACAATTTGTCCTCTAACGTGAATCTTATACAAGCTACTTACATCCAAGAAAACCTTGAACTATCGAAGATTGATGCAAAAACTTGATGGTTAGATAGTTTGAAGAAAAATATACTTGTTAACATTAAAAAACACAGTTTTGCCCTCTCTCCACTTTACATCAACAACAAAGAGATACTGCTTTCCATTCAAGTCAAATAATTACGACTATATCTAGAGAGCAGACAAACATGGAATCCACACTGAAGATTTAAGAGAAAACAACTTAACAGAAAACTTGGACAACTACGAGACTTCTGGATCGAAATTCGTCTTGACCATCCACACTAAACTAACCTTACACAGCACTTTACTGACCACTTTGTATACATGGAGTGAAACTGTGGAATTCTGCCGATCCATCAAGCATCTGACGTGTCCAATCCTTCGAAACAAATTTTCCAAAGTTCTCAGGCAAATTGTCAAAGCTCCTATTACGCTAACCTCACAACATCAAAATTCCTATTGTCAACCAATTGATTCGTTCACGATCCCAATATTTCACACTAGCCAGTCGAGCATCCTAACACTATTGCTCGAGTCTCTCTACACATCCCATCCAACAACCTACACCTTACCTTAATCGAAGGACTGCGAGGCCTACTTGTCTCTTAATCGCTAACACTGAGTGTCATCATTGTCTGGCTTTTTGTGGAAAGTTTTCTGGGTGTAGTGCTGTCATTAGTGTTATTGCTGTGACACCTTGTGAAAAAAGGTTTTGTGGTCACATTTGCAATATGGCTGGTGAAAAATTAATGTTAGGTGGTGGAGACTGTGTGTGGAGGTGGTGGTGGCTGTATTTGTTGGAAGTGTCATGTGATGGTGGTGTGTGGTGGAGGTGTCGTGTGGAGAGGCCAAGAGGTGCTGAGGACCTCCTCTGACCCCTTGAAGGTGGCCTCCACCGGGAGGTTGTGTAGTGGAGGCTGTATCGGGACGGTGACTTGCCGTCAAATTCCAGGTGGTGTGGTAGAGTGAAGAGGTGAAGCGTGTGGTGGAATGTGGTAGAGGCTGTGCCAAAACCGGCCTTTCTTATCTGCTAACAGTTAATTAATCATGACTCGTTTGTTGTCAATTTTCAGCATTAAGTAATAATATATTGCATAATTAATGCATTTTCAAACCGTGTAAATCGTAATTAACAACATTCTATTTATCTTTGACAAGCTGTTACACCCTGGAGTCTTTCTAGACCCCAGGCGTTCGATCGGATCTGGCACCAATGTCTAAAAACTATTTTTTGTTATGCCCAAAAATGTTTAATGTCGAATCGAATATAAATTTTCTTGCGAGAAAAATTAAACATACCTTCCCTCGTCAATGAGCGATGTTCAACTTAAAAGTTCATAAATCCTCAGGGCTTTATCTAAGTATCAGAACCGTTGTAAAGGTGCTTGTCTTCGCTATTTGGCTGTCAACCAAGTTCAGGTGTTATGTCATCAAAAGTGAGAAAAATAAGGAAAAAATAATAATCAACTAAACTTCCTCAAACGTTTCATTTTATTTATCCGGTTCTAATTTTTTTATCCCAGCCGTTTATGTACCTACTTGGAGTTTTTAGCGTTCCGTTGTAAAATTCTGGAGGAGCTGTTTATTCGTTTTGAAGTTATGAACACTTTTGATGCGAACTTTGAAAAGATAGAAAAATATGTTCTAGTTAATGGTCGTTATAAGATCAGTAAATATAAAATTAATTGATTTAAAAAAACCGCTACATTCAAGTCCTAGTGTAGACTGCTGTTGCCATGTAGCCTAAAATTGTACAACTTTATTCCGAAATCCTTGGGCTCCTACTGTCTTTGTAAGTTTCTGATTGTTTTTTAGGTTTATTCTGTTCAAACTGATAATATGAGCATTTAACTCATTCGGTCAGTACAACTTGATCTTTCTTCTAATAACCTGATCAGACTTAATATAAGACAGCCAAGGGGCCCTAAAAATATTATTAGCACGTAAAAATGCCACACACATAATAGCCAGTGAATACACAAAAAAACTAAACATGGGAAAACTTTATAACCTAACCATAATTGGTGCGATGTAATGAGCAAGTTGATGAGCATAAGAAGGCTCTGCAAGTCTAACTAAAGGCTTCAACCTGGGTAACAAAATCAATCACCAGGTATGTTCTGAGTAAGCTCACAGCTGTGAGCAATCAAACTCATTAGGGAAATACACCTCCGTCTTTTCTCCAAAATCCTCATATCAGACATATTCAAGTCGGCCTAAACGTATTAGCACGTAAAAAATAGCACTCGAATACACCCAAACACTCCAAAGTCTGGGCAGTCGTAACCTGATGATATCTGGGTCCAAGTAAAAACGGAAAGAGGTAATGAGCAAGCAGACAACTCTTTGAGAAACAAGACGAAATATAATATCCTTCACACCATAAAAACGAAGCCCCTGTGATTTATGCCCAGGTTTCAACTTTTTCGGCTGACCAGTTAACAGTCCGACTGTAAACAGCAAATCCCTATTGTTTTAATATCTAGCAGGTTGGTAGATATTTTATTTGGAATTTTTTCCTAAAGCCAGTTAAGATCATTATTTTCATCTAAGTCTTGTACTTGCTTAAAAGTGCCTCGTTCGTTTTAGTATTGTTCCCTTTTTAACATTCCTATTTAGCGGGCGTAATTTTCCCTCGTTATTTGCACAACCATTTAAACTATTGAAGATTTTTTTTTATCAATGTCATTGATCATTTTCGATCGTTTTGTTCCGCCTATCATTGCTTTGTTTGTACATCTTCACTATGTAGGCAAGAATTTCTTTATTATGTCAGTTTCAGTCGATTTTTTACATTTGGGCTCAGATAAATTGAAATACGAAGAGTGTTTTTAGTTTACGGTTGGCTAAATCGTTAAGCAAGACTGAGTAAATCGGTTAAATCGGTAGCCATTGGTGTTTTATGATGAATCCTTGATCATTAAAGTTTTTTCCAAAATAAAAATAAAAAGAGTATAGTTATTGTCCGAGGGAAAGCTTAGGGTTGTAGCTAATTAACCGTAGGCAGTTAGGTATAGCGATGGTTAGGGGCCGAGTAACGACTGGCGGAAGGCCGCATCCCTACCAGTTTATCGCAAAGGGTCGCCAATATAAAACAATGTCGCTCTACAGGCCAAGTTTTACTGGCCATTTCACCTTACACAACTTGCGTTTAAATTAACGCCGCCTATAAAAAGTATATAAAAACTCGTAAACTGTTAGAGCCGCTCAAACTGGCCGGCACGTTTTCATGAATCTTTCAATTTCAATGCCCCGGTTTATTTGAAAATCTAATAGTAAAAAAGATATAAAACAATATAGCTTTAATAATTATATTATGTATAACTAATTGTATAACAATTTTAACGAATTTCCGTCTCGGTTTAGCGGGATTTTCTGTATATTGTACATGAATGCACAGATTACCAATTGTTCTTAACACTATAAAAACCCGGCCACAAGATAAGCTAGCACTGCACCCCGAAAATCTGTGTTATCAGATGTCGTTATCGTGGCCATCGTCTATTGATGTGACTTGTACAGTTTTTGAGATTGGTAGTGGAGAGGTAGTAAGTAGGGTTAGGAAAACTTAGTTTGGAACTAATTCACTATTTTCATGGGCCGCTCGACCAATTAATATATCACAATTAATTACCTTTTTTCATCTCAACTAAAAACCGTGATATATTAATTGGTCGAACGGACCACGAAAACAGTGAATTAATGATTTAAAATTAAGTACACTTCACTAAAGCTCTCCGTCGCCATTTCAATTGTCGTCGAGAATCCAAACCGATTACGCGGCATTTGAAATATGGCAAAAGGAGGGAAAACTCGTAAGATGAGGTTGATATGGGGAGTTGATATCTGAGGGGATCGAGGTCACGATAGCTCAGGTGGTAGAGCATCCGCATATCTAGCCGAAGGTCGTGGGTTCGAATCCCTCTCGGGCCATTAACTTTTTTTCATCTCATCTAAAAACCGTAATTAATTGTGTTTGCTTGGAACTTTAGAAGCAGAGAAGTTCGGAGAAAAGGGGCTGTTATAATTGTGGAAGGTTAGATTAGCGTAGTAAGGAGCTATGATCTATCTGAGGATTGAGGAGTGCCACGCCGTCTAATGTGAGCGTAGTAGAACACTAGAGAGCGTTGTTCTTTAAGGCGACGTAGTGGGTTCTTGAAATTGGAAAGTGTAGAGAGGACTTGGCCAGTATGGTTAGGATGGGTCGAGAGGTTGTTGTGAAACGTCTGGCAGCTGGATCGGCTGTGGATGGTGCGGTTTGAGCATTAAGGAGCTTTGAAGAATTATCTAAGGTCAGTCCCACTACATCCAAAGTGGGCGCAGTAGAACACTGGAGGACTTTCTTGTTCAAGGCGACGTAGTGGGTTCTCAGGTTGGGAAAGTGTAGAAAAATCTTGGCCAGTATGATTAGGATGGACCAAGAGGTTGCTGTGGAACCTGTGTTGAGGTTGTGAATAGTAACGTTTCTTCTTCTTGAAGTTTCTTGGGATGAAATGTAGTGTTAGCAGATAGATGAGCAGTAGGGTTAAATAGATCGAAATCTTACTTTGGAATTTTAGAAGCAGACATGTTAGTCGATAAATGGCTATGAGGTTGTGGATGGCGAGATTAGCTAAGTAAGCAGCGTTGACAACCGATCTGAGGACAGTAGACAGAGAACAGTCATAGTGGTCGCATCGGACTCGAGGCCAGGTTACTGAGGAATGGGCACTTTTCTATCGCCCAAAGTGCAAGTTTGCAGTACGTTTCTATTTTGCCTTTAACTTTTTTCAGGAACTTTTGAATTCGCTCAGCTTCCCAAGGTCTGATATCGTAATGATCACGACTAGTTAAAAAATTTGTCTTTATACACTACTTCAAGCTTTGGCTAGTCAGTCAGTTCTTACCACAAACTGTGAAACCAAGAAGAAATCCATAGAGACCCTGAATTGGTCCTTCCTAAAATATGATAATAGACGGGACTCTTCATCTTTACGTATATGCCTTCGGACCCTATTGTGGTCCATAATGGAAGAATTTTACGATGTTCATACTTTTTGGAATTTGGTATTGTTTAGCATTGAAATAAATTGCTTGATGCATTTTAGGTTGAGGTTAGCCTAGGTCCTCAAGGCTTCAAGGAAGGTTAGCCTAAACGATTCGTTTAGGGTCCCAAGCGTCCAAATTGGGTGATTTGGTGTAGTAGATGACTCGAGCACATCGTCGTGTAACGCGACCTAATAGGTTGTCGGGATAGTAAAGGTGTGGATAGTGAAGTTAGAGAATTACTAAGGAGCTTGGAAAATATTTCTGAAGGCTTTTATTGGAATAGTTGGATATTAGGTGGCTTGATGGTATGCCACAGTGTATCCAGATAAGAAATAATGTTTTGTACAGTGTTAGTTCATTCTTTACATTGCTTTTATTTGGGTCTTAAAAGTGTTCGTAGTTGTTAAAATGTTCGTTAAGTTATTGTTTGGGGGGTTTCAACTTTAGTCTGCAGTCTAGGTATCTTTTATTGTTTACAATAGGCTGTTTAATTTACTTTTACCTCGTCCAGATTCATTTTTCACCATTCTTCGATGAGCTCAAGATGCTCGTTAATATTATAGATGATTGTTGGATTTGGAGTTAGGAAATTTAAAAATTTAAAATGGCTCTACTCTCGCATAGGTTGTAAGGATGGTGTTGAGATGTATCTGCATGTATAAATGTGCGTAAAAATACTAACTGTGTGCGACCAAGACTGCCTCCTTGTGGGACTCGTTCTCAGAGATTCGCTTCATCTTAGTTTGATGCAAGGACGTGTTACGATTTGGGGGTTCAGGATTTGGAAGGAAGAGTGTGTAGGAACGAAAAGAACTTCCTTGTGCCAGACGTGTTGTGTGGTCCGAGCTTGTCTAATAATACACCCAAGTTTTTTCTGCCCTCTAAAGCAGAGGATTGTTAACTACGTTAAAGCATTGCTGAAACGTGGAATGACAAGGTAGGAAACAAATTTGAGAAGGAATGCTTTCATATACTCAAGGATGGATATTAGTAATATATCTAGGATAGGTGGCTGGGATCTTTGTGGTGTTTAAGTAAGGGATATTTCTGCCGAGGAAATAGAGAGGTTCAAAATTGTGACCGACTGTGAGAGGTTTCGATGTATTACGATGTTATAAGATCGGGTCCAGTGGAATTTACTTGAATATTTTCGATGGTGGTTTGGAAGGTTATATTTCGATCAAAAGTGGGATATCAAGTTTCTGACTAATGTGTATGACATAGTGAAATGACGGATGAAGTCTGAGTCGGCAAAAATATCGCACACAATACTCGATCTAAACTGAAAGAGATGTTACAGGTTATGCAATAAAGAAGGAGAACCTGCTAATATGTATGCCTTCGGATATCGTCGCTCTCACACGTGGAACCGGACCAAGACAGAGAAGATGCTTAAAAAAGCCAAAATCAACATTGACAGAACCTTCGAATTGGTCATGATGACGTATCATTGGAAGAAAGACCACTCAAGCGAAATTACACTCCCCGGTGGACTGTTTCTAACAAGGTGAGGTCCATGCAGTCCAACTCGTTCCATAGGAGTTGATAAAGAAGAAATGAAAGATGCCCTAATCTATTTTCAGACAGTCCGGCAACTATAAAGGCACTAAATTCCTATTTTTTTAGTTCCAGACCCGCCTGAAAATGCCCAGATTTCTAACGGCCCTAGGGATAGGGATAAGAAAGGCGGCTAGAACGCCTATTGCATCTCGACCTAAATAGATCTATTGTGCTCCTCTGTTAGTTATAACTCACTGGCCAGCTTAAAGCTATTTACCAGCTTCCATAGCTTTGTCATCGGTTTCTTGGAGTAGGATCTTGCTTGTGGTTTTTCTTGTCCTAGTTGCAAGTACCTGAACCTTCATAAACCTTCACACAAACATAAAATGTGCTCTGCGGTCTCCTCCTCTTCCTGGCAGTATCTGCACAGCATGTCTTCTTTTTGTACTCCTATCCGGTGCATGTGCTTTCGGTTGCGTTTGCTTTACAGTAGTTATTTCGTAACCTTTGCGGATGGTCCTTCTATTAATGTTTTTGCGTAGAGGTTTTGGACCCATTAAGGATCCCTTTTAAGATGTATCCTTTTTAACTTACCTTAAGCTGTTCCGGAATAT
Source organism: Cimex hemipterus (assembly GCA_039619505.1). Lineage (NCBI taxonomy): Eukaryota > Metazoa > Arthropoda > Insecta > Hemiptera > Cimicidae > Cimex > Cimex hemipterus. Next base: position 27,679,761 of record CM077101.1, read on the forward strand.
AAAGGTATAGAAGGAAGTTGAGTATGTTGACCAACTAGCCAAACAAAGGGCAGAATTTTCACCGATGGTACATGAACGACAATTGGGAATACTAAAATCTTTCCAGCCTAAAATAACGCAAACCGAAGGCATTTTCCTCTCTATTTTGCTTTATTTTTATTCATTTTTCTCAAATTCAAATTGGTATAAATTGGATTTTTTAAGCGCCGCGGGCCCGTCAAAATTTGTGAAAGAACGTTTCAGAATACTGCCGGATAATATTTTTTAATTTCAATACCAGTTCAATCTAATATCTCCTGTGCTGCACTGTTATCGATCCATGCTTGTAAAACTATTTTAAACGCCCACACATAATATACAAAAAGTGAAAGGATTTGCTTACTTGGGCTGACACACCGAGAACTGTAAAACGGAACGGGGAGAAAACTCGATCAGCGGAATTGTTCCGTGAAAGTTTCTCGATTGAATTCCTATCGGTTTATCGCCCCTTTGACCCCCTCGATCGCTCCAAATCCCTTCCGTTTCTATCCTCATTTACACCAGGCACGCTCATCGATACACCTTTATCCAGCCAAAGGAACATAATTCTATAAATCTGGCATTATTAAAAAGGAATGTAACCCGGATGTCTTTTCAATTTAATATCCACCTCTTTGTCATATGGGTAGCGTTTATACGTTGTAATTTAAAGTGTGATGGATGTCATGAAAGGAGTTGGCAATTTTCTTCTTTTCCGCATGGCATCCTCGTCAAGGTCTGCCAACCTCGCTCCGTTTGCTTGGAAGATTTATTAGAGGTGTTTCTATTGGGTAAGTACCGGGCTAATCGATTGTGGTAAGAAGATTTGTTATTTTCTGTGAGGCGTTTGGTTTGGTTATACGTTGTAGATGAAGCATACGAAAAAGTATGATCATCGTAAAATTATTTGATCACGAATGACAATAGAGTTCGAAGGCGTATAAACGAAGTTAAAGGATTGCTATTATTTGCTATAGGAAGGATAGACTCAGCCTCTCCATGAATTTCTTGAAATTTCACAAATTTTGATCTAAACATCAACGATACTAAGGGACTTGAAAACTAACTAGACTAAGGTTGAAAGAGAAAGATGCTAATAATATTTAACTGCTCGTGATCATGATGATATTGATAGTACCACTAGTTGCTTTTGGTATGAAGTGGGGCTAACTAAACTACGCTAGGTTATTCATCTTCAAGAGTTCCTAAAAAAAACTTTGACTAAAACATAAATCTATTTGCAAAGGCAAGGCACGTTGGTTCATAGAAATGTGTCCATTTCATTTGTAGAACCATCTGGCCTTACAGTCCAAGGTCTCTATATATTTTCCCATTCTAAGAACATAAGTCATTTTAAATAATTGGCCATGGTCTCGAGTCCTCTACTGCGTCCTCTTTGAATGTAGTGGGACGGTCCGCAGTCCAAAGTTTTCAGACAAACCATCAAAGCTACTTACTACGGTAACACTTTTGTAAACCGACTGACCCGATCTAACTTCCAAAACGTTCAGTAGCAATCTATCGATCCATGCTAACGATAATGGCCAAGCCTTCTGTACACTTTCCCATCCCGATAACCCCACGCTTATACAAGATGGACTGGAGTACTCTACTTCGATCGAGTAAACTCTTCAGGCAAATCTTCAAAACTCTTACTAGCCTAACCTCAACAACGTTTTCCTCAACGAACTGATCCGATCTAGCTACCAAACGTTCCACAATAACCTCTCCAACCATTCTAACCATACTGCCTAAGTCCTTATTCCTATCCAGACAGCACACCGAATCGTTTTCAAAACGATGGCTTCGAGTCCTCATCAAGAGGATTCAACAGAAGACTTGTACAAATACGAATAAGGATCGAAATATGATTAAACGATAAAAACTCAACTAAATATACGATCCTTCCTATAAAAACAACTCAGATGAATCGTCAAAAATACTCTCTACCTACACTATCCACAACCTTAGCATTCCTTTTGTCAAGAAACAGAGCCAATCCATTATCCAAACGTTCCACGTCTAGTTTCATTCCAACCCTGCGTCTCTGCTCAAGCACTGTCCTTGAACGACGACCTCAAGATCTCCTCTTACCTTAATCCTTCATATTGGCTTTCAGGTTTCTCATAAAAATATAAAATATGTTACATGGATGTTATATGTTATGGATATAAAAAATCTTACAAAAGTAAGTTGATCAAGATAAAGTAGGTAGAAAAATATTATTTTTATAATCCATTATATTTATTGGTCCAATTGTCCAAATCACTTATTTCAATTAGTTAATCTTTTGATTTAAGATTTTGGTAGAAATGAGAAAGCTAGTGTCTTGAGCAGGATTCGAACCCACGACCTTCGGCTCAATGCGCCTCTGCTCTAACCGCTTGAGCTACAGGGACTTCGATCCACTCGGACAATAACTCCCCATCTGAACCTACGTCCTTTCGAATTGTCCTTCCTTTGTGGCATTTTTAAACTGTCGCGTAAATCATGATTGGATTCTCGGCGACTAATGAAATTGCCACGGAGGGCTTTAGTGAACGTGTACTTCGTTTTACTTATTAAATGAATTATATTTCGTGGTCCGATTGACCAAACGTCTTTCAATTAATTAATATTTATGTAAGATGAAAAAGCCTAGATCGAAGTCACGATAGCTCAAGTAGTGCAGCGACGTATTGAGCCGAAGGTCGTGGGTTCGAATCCCGCTCGTGACACTGGCGTTTTCATGTCAACCAATACCTTACATAATGATTAGTTAATTTAAAAAATTATTTTTATTTTACAAATATCCGCAATAAATAAATTAAAGAGTGTAGGGCCGAGGGCGGAACCTTGTGGAACACGTGATGTAATTTTTGTAAAATTTGAAATCGATTGATCGATATTGACATAAAAATACTTATTTTTTAAGTAGTTTCCTAGGAGATGTATGAGAAAATTAGGAAAGCTAGTTTTATATAAACGATCTGATCGCGAATCTTCAAAAATCATTTGTCAACAGTCCTATTAATTAAATAAAGATAAAGCAGTAGCGAGAAAGACTTAGTCTTTAATAACCGGTGTAAAAAGGGTTTAGTAGGTCCTTTATGCTTTTAGAGCTTAGCGGTGTCTCGATAGTTTGTTATAAACCACCTGTTTTACTTGGCGTGGGCGTTTTATACTCTTTATAGCCTTCCAACTCGTAAAACGGAAAGACGCTTTCAAAAAAAAAAAAAAAAAAAAAAAAACTGTTGTGACGTATTAATAGCAGATTTTAAAATTGTCTTTATAGGTTTAATTTAGATTATTTTAAAGGAAGGTACACTAGATTCTGAATCTAATAGACAATCTAGAATTATACGGCGGAATGGAGAAAGAGGCGAGCCCTGGGCAAACAACGTTACAATGTTTGTTTTAACTACCCTCTAAAAGCATCTTCTTCCCTTTGTCAGTCCGACTCCTACCCCCTTCTCGATAAGCCGTTTTTCAAGAGGCGATGGGCCCTCGTCGAGAGTCTTCAGAATTGCAATATAATCGGTTAAATTCCTTGAAATTTGACGGCGGTTAACGAAGCCGTTTACACAGAACTTTACAGTTAGATCAGGCACATTTCCCACGCAACGTTTCATCTGAACCTTATTTATCGTTATTTCGAGGCTAAAATATTAACCTTCGGTCAACACCGTTAAACGCCCGGATATGTACTACAACCTAGAGTCATTTTGACTCAACTCTGTTTTTAAACGAAATGAGTCATATTTTTCAACATTTTTCGAAAATATGAAAAAAAATTTTAAAGTGCTTACTTTTATCCAGAAATCGTGAGATGCAGTCTGGTGTGATGTAGGTTTCGGAAAAACATTTTCTTTATCGCGCCAACGTTTCGATCTTTATTGAAATCATCTTCAGGGCCTGGGATTTACAAACATTGTTTACATTTAACAAATACATTTAGGAATTTATACAATGCAAAATATATATTTTTTTGTATCAATCAAAGTATTTCTCATGTATCCTCAAGTGTAGATGATTTCAATAAAGATCGAAACGTTGGCGCGATAAAGAATATGTTTTTCCGAAACCTACATCATACCAGACCGCATCCCACGATTTCTGAATAATTATCGATTAACGGTCACTAATCACCACACGTTCCTTCACTCCTTCACTTTTATTAACCTTGTAGGATAAAAACCGCATTTTTTTGTCAAAATAAATGCTTTAAACCATATTGTAATCACTATAAAGTTCAGTCTAGCAAGGAAAAATTCGAATCCCAAAATATTTGTTTGTAAAAAATTAACTTTTTTGATATTATTACAAAACTACACTCAAACGTCTTCGTAAAGTGCAAATTAAATTGTTATAAAATTAAAATGCAGAAGGTAACTTTAAAAAAATGGAAGACGTATCACAAGGGACAAAAACGACAAACATACTCCAAAAAACAGAAGCAAAGAAGAAAAATAAATCCTTTTTTGGACATCACTGCTCAAAAATTAGATGGTCTAAATGTAAATCTAAAAATACGTCTGAGACATTCAAGTTCAAATCCGTCATAACGCCGCTGAAAAAATAAAACGCCCAGCAACGCTTTCACTTCAACACTATCTGTGGGTCCAATATAGCGCTGGTCAGACCTGTATTGAGTTTTCTTTTAATTAATCGCTTCATTGGTATATTTTACAATGGCATCCATCATGGCTTGGTGATTCATCAATCATGAATAAGGAATACAATGGTTCTTCCTATAAGGAGCAATTCCTTTGGCACCGGGCAAATGGGTAATCATATTCTTTGAAGCTACTCTGACGTTTCTGTACGCTAAAAGATCGGTATCAGTCCAGATAGTTTCGCCATATTTGCCCAACACAAAGTTTCTGCTTTGTTCTCTACCTTCGGAACCTAAATTTTCAAAATTTTCTGACTTAAAGTGGTCCTCTGAGAGTGCATCGTCTTCAGGAAGAACATCCATAGCGTCAGGTTTATCGTTGTCGTTTGGTAACAAATCATTTTCATATTCACTGTCAGCTACTTCTTCAGAAAAGTAATCCTCGTTTTCATTACAACTGATCTTTCTATTTCTCGTCGAATTTCTTCGTCGGTTACAAAATGTGAATGAACTATTTGCCATGGCTGAAACAGTCCAGAAATATTACAAAAGAAAGCATCGAGAAAACATTTGTAGAAAATAAATTAAATAATTATTGAGGCATCGTGAGATGCGGTCCGGTGTGACGTATGTTTTAGTAAAATATTTTCTTTATCATGCCTACGTTTCGATCTTTATTGAGATCATCTTCAGGGCCTGGGATTTATAAACATAGTTTAAATTATACAAATACATGAAGGATGTGAAAACAAGGATTTATGCAACGCTAGAAAATTTTAGATTTAAACAAATGAATTTATACAATGCTAGAAAATTTTAGATTAAAACAAAATGAGTTTATACAATACTAAAAAAAATGTACATAGAAAAAATAGCATTGTATAAATTTCATTTTTTCCATATCCTAAATGTATTTGTTAAATTTAAACAATGTTTGTAAACCTTAGGCCCTGAAGATGATCTCAATAAAGATCGAAAAGTCAATAAACATCGAAAAGTTGGCACGTTAAAGAAATTGTCTTACTGGTGAGGATATGATTTGATACAGATTTTAAGGTATCGGGATTAAAAGGGTCAGACCTACTGACATAGTGGTATTTATGTCGGTTTGAATTATTTTTGACAAACTTTCTGAAACCGACGCTGTTCGCCAATGAGCCTAAGGGTCAAGAAAACTAATATTTTAGGTAATTTCTTTAGGATAAACTTTCTGCCTTTAGTTGGGTGTGTGCATTGTTTATTTGATTTTTTTATATCTAGGATAACAAAATGATAGCAGGATCGTATTAAAGCAGATTTCATTTTTAAAAAGTTACAAAACCTAACTAACTAAAGTAGGCAAAAAATTTTAATTTAAAAAAATTGGATTGTTTTTTAGCGCCCCTTAACTTAATGGCCTTAAATACGAATTTTCAGATCAACGAAAAAACGTTTTTCGCTTGGATTAAACGAGGACAATTTTTTTTTTTCAATCGCACATGTTCTATTTTAAAAAAAAGGAAAAAAATAATATGCAGGATCGTATTAAAGCAGATTTCATTTTTAAAAAGTTACGAAACCTAACTAACTAATGTAAGCAAAAAATTTTAATTTAAAAAAATTGGGTTGTTTTTTAGCACACCCCTTAACTTAAAGGCCTTATATACGAATTTTCATAGCAATGAAAAAAAGTATTTTCCCGGGATTGAACTTTTAAACTAGGGCAATTTTTTTTCTATCCTAGATGCTCCACTTAACATCTTACGACCAATGAGCCCTAGGAGACAAGAAACCAAATATTTTAATTAATTTGTTTAAAATATATTTTTTGTCTTTTGCTGGGTAGTTTCAAGAATATTACGTATCTGTAGCTTTGTTTTTACCTAGGGTAAGAAAATAATATGCAGGCTCGTATTGTTGCAAATTAGATATGTAAAATGTTACAAAAACCAAAACACACTTTTTGTAAAGGAGGCCAAAACATTTTAATTTATAAAAAATGATTCGGATTCGTTTTAAATACCCTTTAAATCCCTGAAATACGAGTTTTCACAGCAATGAAAAATTATAAATCTTTTTGGCTAGATTATTATTATAAGGGGGCAAATCTTTCTAACCCTGATGTTCACGTTCAAATTTTTAACTGCTTAGGATTGTAACCATATTTATTAGTACTACAACCGTGCCAAAGCTGAATTTCTCTACTTTTAGATGGGTCAACAGGGTTTAGCTTTTATTATAATATAAGAGAGAAAATTATGGATAAAACCAACACCAACTCCCCAAATAGTTTATGTTATACTCTGAGATTCTATGGTATTTACACATAGGAGGTTTGTGGCATTATGCGTAGTTTAGAAAGATCTCAAAAATTTGTATTGTACATGCATTGTGCATGGCGTTGTTGTAGAAAACAATTATCAACCTTGTTTCTTAGTGAAAAATAACTTTATCATACTTTACTACGTCGCCCGGTCTCGGAATTGGGAATTAGACAACTTTTCACCGTCACTGAACGTTGTTTTACATAAAAATTCAGAAGTTATCTGGACTTTATCCAGATCTATCGGTATTAGAATAATTGAAAATCTGCATTTCTCTTCTTTTGCTCTGTGCCACCAATTTTTCGGTTTTGTGTCATTATAAGTGAGGCACTCTTTCAGACGAGGCGTCAAGTAGTGTAACGTTCGGGAATCGCCCCCAACCCCTTCACACGCAGTCAACTCGTCCGCCCAGGCGGGTGGCCAGCAGGAACATGTGCCGCTCACTTTCTCATCCCCACTGATTGACTCAACTCCAAAGACTCAGCTTGGCATTCGTCCTTCACACCAGCCTAGTTGAATCAATTGAGTTCACCATGGAAAGCGTTGGAATTGCAAGTTTCAATGTAAAGCAGTTCATCAAAGAAAATCGTATTAGTGATTAGTGACATGAGGTGTGAGGAGTGAAGTAATAAACTTAAAAAAAGCGAAGATTGGAGGGAAGTAGCCCAACAGTATTTGAGAGAAAGTGCCGGTTTCCAAATTTTACATAACGTCTAAACCCACACTTTTCTTTACTGGGTTTCCTCCTTTTTGCTTCGCTTTTTGCAGCAAACAAGCACAAGAAGTGCTCCTGCTTCTTCGGGGTTCTAACATCGTAGTGACCTCCCGTTGGGAAGAGGGGTTGATTCCATTTGGAAACTTCTCTAAGGAAGCCCACCCTTACATTACCGACGTTTGGAGTTGACCAACTACCAAGGAAGTCGTTAAATGACGTAAGGATCGTACATTGCGGTCGACCTTTTTCAAACGAAATTTCAGGACATGCGCTTTGTAACGCACCTCGTTGGCCAAACCATCTGTTTTAAGGAAAAATTAACCCGCTCGACAAGTTCATTCTAGAAAGCATGAAATTTGACTGATTTTCTTTATCTTTAATCCAAAGATTGTAAAAGGATTAGTAACAGTATATTTAGGTAATATCTGCTATTAGTCTATACCTTTACACCTAGATATAATGAAAACCACTGGCACCGCCGCCACCTTACCTCGGTGTCCCGAAGTGTCCCCTCACACAGGAAGTTGTCCGACGGGACACTCGAGGTGATCGTGGCGTAGACGTTGGTCCTCCTTTTCGCTCACTGCGGTGTTGTACTACGACAAACTAGATGCATCCTTCCGCCTCCATTCCAGTTACCTCCGCTAGCGAGTAGTGAGCGAAGACATCGCCTGGTCGTCTTCTGCAAGCAAGGAAAGCCCCGAAGGCAAAACCCTCCAGTCGCTCCTGACTGTGCCACCCGTCTCCCGTGGAAAAATTAGAGAACAGCTCACTTCCCCCTCGCTTTACCCTCACCCCTATTTCCCCTAACTCCCGCGGATTCCAAGCTCTTCTGCCCGTGCGTAATCCTCTCCTTACAGTCGTAAAAGGACTAGTAATGTCTCTGACACCAAAGGAAATGAATTTGAGGAAATTTTTCTCAAAAGGAAGTATAAAATCGCAGCGCTTATCGTAATTTTTAAAAACCTGAGTGGGATATTTTCAGCAATCATAATCTACATGGTTTGTTTATACACCAATTCGACATTTTAAGAGGTAAACCCACGTAATCCTTGATTCAAAACAAGGCTAAAAGATGGCTCAATGCCTACATTTTACGGAATTTAAAATGTTTATTACATTAAACTGTTGGGTTTCATTTTGGATTTCTTAATTTCTATTTTTAAACTTAAAAGTCCCACTTTGGCTGAGGATGTTGCGCGCAGGGTGGCACTTATTGACCATGGGAGTTCCATCAGCCAACCTTTTCAACATAGCTCAGTGATGGTGTTGGCGGGAATTTCAATGAAAGGTCGCAAGGAGTTGGTTGTTGTTCGTGGACGGTTTGGGACGGCCACTCGCTATGTGGATGAAATTTTGGGACATCATACGTTGCCTTTCCTCGATGAAATCGACGACAATCCTAATCTAAATTACGATAATGTCCGTCCGTATGTCGCTCGCACGTACCTTCAACAACATAACATCAGGGTCTTACCCTGGTCAGCTCGTTTTCCAGATTTGAACCCATTTATAGGACAACCTCAAAAAGACACGTTCATCACTTCACGATATTGAAAGGACTCTTCGTGAAAAATGGGCTAACCTCCAGCAAAGAGACATTCCAGGCTGGTTGAAAGTATGCCGAGGTAATTAAGGCAAGAGGAGGAAATACACGATAGTGGAGTATTAATTAAAAATTAAAAAAAAAAATTATCTTTCCTTTTTTTTCCGTTACAAATTTATATGTTTTAAACTTTTTTAGACAAAGACTATATTCTTAAACGTCAAAAAAAGTGAAACTGTGATTGATATACAAAGAGTATATACAAATCATGGGATTATTTGCCTATCAGTGTCTTCGGGGTGTCCCCTACAACGCCCGAGGTTTAGGGTTGTAGTTTTGCGACCACCTCACATCTGACGCCAATTTGTGGTGAGAGGCTCGAGCGAGGACGAGCGCGACAAGTCGAGGGTGCTCTGAGTGAGAAGTGAGCTACTCTACCTATTCTATGCCCGCCAAGCTAGGGACGTCAGGCTGCCCGCCCTGACCTTGTAAGAGCCCACCACTTTCCGCTACTCTGTAGGGGCAGGTTCGGAAAAAGCACATTTCGGGTACAACATTCAAGTCCTTTTATTTAATTATGGTTATACATTAAACAATCCCCAACAGGTTCCATTACTTATCCCGCAATTCTCCCAAATCAATTGATGGACAAATCACTAACCCTGCTTATAACTAACAATCCTCGGTTCCTGTTTATAAACTAAATAAATACACCAATTTAGTTCTCGAACAATTCCCTTTTCCTACAAAATAATCACAACTTAATTCCCAAATAAGTTCTGTACTCCTGCTTATAATGTAAATAACCATACAAGCTTAGTTATCTAACAATTCTTTATTCCTATTAATAAATTAAATCCACTAATTCCTTACCAGATTGTTAATTATGCCCAACCTAATTCAGCTTACTCCTCGACTGTTTTCCAATTCAACCGTCACTGACTGACAAATCTGTACTTACAGAACTGAAACGTTGGCTTTGGTTCTACTGACTCCTGGCCGACTCCTGGCCAACTTCGGGCCGACTTACTTACTGACTGACCGCGACAGCTCTATTCTGACAAACTATTCCAACCGTATCTTCTCGACACCGGCCTTACTGACTGCCTCCTAGTTTAGGTGGGGAACCCGTCAAGCTTAAGAAACACAGTTATGGATTCCTGGTGACCCGATTACCCGTTTCTTCTTCTCCTGTTGGTTGAGGTTTTCCGAGTGAATTATTATTAGCATTAGCTAATCCTAGGCTTGAGGAACAAGGCCATTTTTCTGCACAACCTTAAATATTTCCGTGGCTATTGCCCGAGAACAACTCATATTTCCAAATCGTAAACTCCAGGTGTTATTTCGCCTGCTTAGCTGTATCAGGGGTTATCGTGAAAGTCTAAGTCGTCTCCCAAGATTTGAGGGCACTTCCGATGGCCCAATCTTACATAATACGCTTTCAAACTATCAGTCAGAAACATTCTTTCTTCCCATCTTTATATTTGCAACGAATATTAATCCCTAATAAAATTTCTTTACGGTATTTTGGAATCTTCACACAAATTGTCGTATATTTGGCCGTACTAATTTGTTTATGACGTTGGACTGCTGCAACTACGGAGAAACGATGAACGCGTATTTCCGAAATCCAGGGTCCTGCACAATCGGCCACCGCGGACGGATCGATAGGGCAACTCGGCCCAACTTAAAACCCACATATTCTTGACAACCCAGTGCTATCGGACTGATCATAACTGAACAAAACGAAAAATGCTTCTCTTATAAATACTAATCGGAACTTTCAACGCCGTGCGAATCGCGATTTCCTGGAAAATAATAAACCACCCCCTGCATTGATTATTCACGCCTTCCCATGGACCGGCCATTGGCAACCGTCTCGGCTTCAGATAACTTTCATTTCCGATGCCGTATTCTCAATTTTTTTAATTGGTACGTTTTCCTGTTAGACGGTAACATATCAACCTTTGTGGAAAACGGTCTAAATTAATTTCCAAATCGTCTGTCTTCTTATAAACAAAGTTATTCGTTAGAATTCCCGCAGATTCTTTAAAACCTCCTGTTCATATTTAATTTCAACTCGTTTTTCTTAGGACTGGGGGAGGTAATAAATAAAACGTCAGGATTTTTAATTTCGTCGAACAAATACAAGATCTACTGTTAACACCCGAAAGTAAACAATATATCATCCATGTTTCAATTTTTGTATTTATAAAAGAAAAAAATTCCAGCATATTTATAAAAGCAAAAAACCAGTAATTCTGTCTGGATATAAAAAAACAAAGATTGTAAGAATTTTTTAAAATAATTTTATTTTCTGTCTGATTTAATCCTCGAGTTGTGATATATTTTGGGAACTACGTTGTATTAATCTGTAGTTTCTTCCTTCCCTTCATCATATTTATTACACAGGGAAAGATAGATAATATTTTAAGGATAAGCAACCGCCGATCGCATCTTGATAAAATTATGATGCTAAATGCGGAAAATAAAACAACAAATTTGTATAAAAACAAATCCATCAAAATTAAGCCCACGTTAAGTAAGCAGCCTTGCCTACGTCTATCCGCCACCAAAAAAGAACTAGACATCTACTTAAGTTAAATATGTAGATATAAGTGGAATACTTCGACCTCTTTGGACATAAGGAGTTGTGGAATACCATCAAGCCATCTAATACCAAGCTATTCTGAGTATTTCAGTCAAAAGTTTACAGTATTTTCCATTCTCCAAAATCCTTACTACCCACGTCTCTAACCTCACGATCCACACCTTTGTAAAATAATTCAGGCCTTTCTCCTAAATTTTCGCTCGAATCCTTCCATCCCAACAACCCTGCTGTAGGTCCTTGTCAAAAGTTTAGTCCCAGCGTTGGGTGGTCCTTCCCTTTGTGCTACTGTTATCTCCGGGTGTAAATAAATAACCGCAAAAATCAAAAGAAGTGAGTCTGTTGTCAATCTCAGCCAGACAAGATTCCTTGACCTTGCAGTCAGCGACGGTTTTATAAGTCATATATTTCTCTGCTGTTCTTTTTTTTAAAAAAAAGATTCCTTACTACCATTGTGTGTCTATTGTTGTTCTATGAAAAAAAAAAATCGTTTCAACATGATAAAGAATTTAAGAAAAGAGTGGAACGAAATGTTAATAAATATTTATAAAAATTAAATTTCAAAAATATTTCCCAGGAAAAGCGATCGAGCTTGAATATTGTCTAATTCCGATCTTTACAAAACGTTAACAAATTAAACTCAAAAATATATTAAAACATTCAGTAGGGGCGTCGGTGGCCGCAACGGTTTAGGCGTTGATACGGAGCTCATCACTGTAAGGTAAAGGTCCCGGGTTCGAGTCCAGCGGCCCTGCAATCGATCCCGACATACTTATAATTGGGATTTTTTTTTCAAAAACGTCATCGACACCCCGAGGGTTCATATAACCTCGTAATTGAAATACCCTCGTTAAAAAAAATATTTTATGTCTTAAAAATGGCGGGCTTTTTTTCTGTTTAGGTTTAACGGTTCTATTTCTGAAGTATGTAATGCTTTTCTGAACCTATTTTTAAACGATTTTAGCCATTGATTAAAAAAAAGTACAAATGTACTTGATTAACCTGCAAATTAAAATCCGTTTTCTTAACTTTTTTAAAAATATTTTATTACATTGTTTGATGTAAAATAAATATATTTAATGTATCAGGGGAGACACTAGTATGTTGACACCCTGTATATAATGAATTATTTTGATAAATTAATTTAATTATTATTTCAATTATTTCATCCTTTGATGTAATGTTTTGATTGAAATGAGAAAGCTAGTGACACGAGCGGGATTCGAGCCTATGATCTTCCCCGTTGCTTAACCACTTGACAAAGGCTACGGTTACACTGGATGCGTAATCTGACGAGAGTAGTAGTCCGAATGCGTCCGAGCTGCTCTTCAGAACAGAGTGGTTACACTATTGCGAGTTCTGAACATCAGTACGTTTCCGTGTTCTGGTCATAATGGACGACAGTGACGAGTTTTATTTAATGGATTGCCCATTGCTTAAGTTATTATTTATGGAAGGTGGCAAAACTACACAAGTCAATGAACTATTCGCTACAAGAAAGGAAAAAGGAGTGCACCGAATGTTGTTCGAAGATCTGTGTACCAATCCTCAAAAGTTTTTTGAGTACTTCAGGATGACTCTTGAAACCTTTAAATATATACTCCAGGGAATTGAGGAGAATATATCAAAGCCTATAACTCAACAAAAATCACAGGGGCGTTACCACAATGTGGCTTTTCGTCAGAACGGATGCGAAAAAACAAACTGGTTTGAACGGTGGAAAAATTCTGACGAATTCGCACGTGTTCTGAAGAGCCAGTCGGATCCAAAGTAAACACTTCCATAGCAACTACGTACTTTGATAGTTCTGACGGATTCGTCAGAACTGTTTTCGTCAGAACTCTCATCCAGTGTAACCGTAGCCTAAGATCCGCTCGGACACCATCTCCCCACCTGAACCTACAACCATTCGAATTTTTCCTCCTTTTTGCCATTTTTAAAATGTCGTGTAATCAGGCTTCGATTCTCGGCGACAAATGAAGTGGCCACGGGGAGCTGTTAGTGAAGTTATGCTTCTTTTCATTTATTAAATCTATTATATTTAGTGGTCTATTGAAATAAAAAACACTTCTTTCTTGACGTATCGTGACTTCGATCGATTCGGACACCGCTCGTGACACTGGCCACTAAATGGATTTAATTATTATCTTTAAATCTGCAGATACATTTTCTCTAAATTCGCCCGTTGATTTTTTCACAGCGAACAAACACCCCACTACGATTCCAACGCTGTAATTTTAGTTTTCCCTCGTGTTGGCTGAATGACAAGGGCGTTTTAAAAAATCCTTTCCTACGAGATTCCAACCGAGTGATATTTGTCAACGCCCGCTAAGTCAATATCCGGAGACGAAACTCCTGTTTCATCGATAAATATTTAAACGCCCCTGTTCCGGCTGGTACAAGGTTTCGACAAAAAAATTGTTATCGTTTATTGCCGGCCGACGGTTCGATTGTGTGGATCTTATCACGGATCGTGTTATAAAACAGGAGAAGACGGAAAAACAAAGACTAAAAAGTCCTATGAAATAGCGTATCGATAGTCGGAATTTAATATATAATTCGCTTGATGTATGATGATTGATGCTAAACAAGCTCTTGACATTGATGGTTGACATGAAATCATCACCCCCAGATGGTCCTAACGTTCCTATCAAGTACTAAAATGTATCTCCAAAACTTCCTTTAAAAAACAGCCGATATAATTACATATGAGACGCTGCATAAAGTTCCAGAAACATATAATATAACAAAATAATTTATCACTATATTTATTTGATGGAAAATTTCACATAAGGCTTAAACTGTTGGTAAAAAATGCAACGAGGTTAGTTTTCCCAGCTATCAGAAAAACAAGAAAATTTTTTAAAATGGTGCCACACACACAATCAAAGCAAATCCCTTGGCCATTGCCTGTTAAGCCGACGTAGAAAATTTCCAGATAGGGTTATTATGGGCAGTTGTTGCAGGAGGGGGTTTTGGTGTATCGAAAGGCATTATGGAATGAATGGTTTGGTTCAGCCCCAAACTTACACTCCGTAGATCCAAGTAAGACGAATGAAAGTTTTGTGAAGGGTTAGTTTGTTGTTGAGGTTTAAACGAGATGGTTGGTCGAGTAATTCAGCAACAGATTGTAACGGTGGTACATGTCTTGTCGTTTCAGGCGAGTGTATGTCTGTGTCCAGCCATGTATGTAAGCCATTCGATCGTAATGGACATAATTCACCAGCGGTAATCGGTGTTCTAATAGGGTGAGGTAACTGCAGATGGATGGCTTACAACGGATGGATTGCAGTGAGAAGAGAGGACAACCGTGTCTTCGGCAAACATGATGAATGTGTTTGGGGAAGGAGTGTTTATTGTAAAAAGGATACCTACTTGAAGGAGTGTAGGTGTAATACAAGAGGAAAGGGGTGATAAGGTAGCATAGGCGGATAAGGCACAAGACACTAGGAAGTATCTTATTGAACATCCCGTAAACCTGGGTATTGTAAAGTTACCCTTGGTCCTCGACACCCAACTTAGCGGTTCTCTATCAGAAGAATTACTTTAGTGCAACTAATAAAATTTTACATGTTGCAATAATATTTTCCCGAGTAGTCATCTTCCCTGGACCTTCATGATCCAGCGGGTCATGCTTGTCCCCTTGAAGGAACTGTTTAAGTTACTTCTGAACAGGACAGAAAAAATTATGAATGAATAAATAAATTAATTTGGTATCTGCCGAGCTTTCGACCCATTTTAAGGTCATCATCAGTGCACTACTATCTTAAAGATGTCTATAAATCATATTTCTTCAAAAATAGTTTCTTTGTCAATCCCAACGCTGCCAAGCACTGTACTTGAAGACAGAGAGACAGTCATTCCATGTTGACTTCGAGAACCGTTATCCACCAGAACTGACGTACAAAATGTTCATATTTGAAACATCGTACATCTTATTGGGTTGTCCGGAAAATAATGCAGGATTTTGGTATTAAACAAAAAAAAAGAAACTAGTTACTTTAAAGCAATGTTCTTTAATCAAAATAATTTCCCATACTCTCAATACATTTCTCCCAACGTGTTGGTAACTTATTAATTCCGTCTGAGTAGAATTCAGAATTTTTAGAATTGATAAAGTCAATAAATGCATTTTCCAGTTCCGTTTGATTTTTGAATATTATGTGTTGTAAGTAGTGGTCCAGGTGTCTAAAAAAATGGTAGTCAGTAGGCGAGAGGTCCGGAGAGTAGGGTGGGTGAGGCAAAGTTTCATAGCCAAGCTCCAATAATTTTTGTGACGTTACACGTGACACATGTGGTCGAGCGTTGTCATGCAACAAAATGGGCCCTTTCCGATTTCACTTTTCCAATCGCCTTGAGGTGGTCAGCGACGGTCGTTTTACTGACTTTGAGTTGCTCTGCAAGTTCTCGAACAGTTGTTTTGGGGTTTTCTTCCACCACTGATCGCAGAACATCATCATTAAGAGAGGAAGGCCTTCCACGACCTTCTTCATCTTCAAGGCTGAAATCT
>CM077101.1:27696064-27714828 GCA_039619505.1 Cimex hemipterus
GAGAGGAAGGCCTTCCACGACCTTCTTCATCTTCAAGGCTGAAATCTCCCTCCCGAAATTTTTTAAACCACCTTTGCACAGTGCACTCATTAACACAACCCTCGCCCCAGACTTGGTTAATGTTTCTAGCCGTTTGGGCTCCGCTTCGGCCGAGTTTAAACTCGTAAAAGAAAATCGTACGAAATTCTCGCTTTGACATTATAAGGATGACTGAATTATTTCCAAGTAGCGGAATGCTACAGAGGTAAACAAACAATATCATTTGGAAGAGGATTAATAAGTGTTGACATTCATACAAATGAGTAATCCTGTAAACGTAAACAGAATATTTTATATAGATTTTTTTTTATGAAAACTTAAAATCCTGCATTATTTTCCGGACAACCCAATATTTTCAAATCTATGTGATCATCGTCGAATGTTCTTTGCTTCCAGAGCCCTATAATGAATTATTTGTAGGCAGTGATCCCTTTTGATCCACGACCGGATTCAAAATGTAAGTTCAATTAAATTATATTTGTACTTAATTGGAGTAGAATTTAAGAAAGCCAGTTGTGAGACTGGATCCTTTTCTTTTGTCACCCCTAGTTTTCTCAAAAACAGATCGAAAAACATTATTTGATGATATTTGATTACATAAAACTGTGTGATTATTTATTGAACCTCCACAGCTTCATCTATGTTGCATTCTTTATTGGCGATCATTCAAAGATTTTTTGTTAATATCATTGTTCTGTGGTTTTTATCATCTTTTCTACCGCCTACTGCCTTACTACGGGCGGAGATTCTTCTTCAGAGACCACTGAGCTCTACTGGCATATCCAAGGCAGTGGTGCACTGGCGAAGGTTTACCCTTTTGTTGTCGGTATTATGCCATACCGCATGTGTCTATTTATTTAGTTGTAACCTCTTTATGTATTTACGAATTACAATTTTTTTTCATCAACATCCGGATATAACAGTTACACCACAGACAGCACGTTTGCAAGTGGCACTCAATATATTATAGAAGTCATCAAAGAACGTTTCTTCTTACGCAATTTACTTAGGATGGGAATAATATTGAAAAAGTATTGTAAAGTGGTTTGACCCTTCGTTCTGATCACCCAAAGACTTCTGACTTCTATATGGTTGGATGACATTACTTTTTACTTAACGTTACTTGCTTTACTGAAGTACACAGGGGTTAATTTCCTACCCAAGATTTGCCCTTATCAAAACTGCTTTTTCCACAGTGAAATAAAGGAAACAAATTAATTTTCAGGCAAGGATTGCGACGAAGTCAAACGTCAAATCCTGGCCAACCACGGTAGTGGCGGGGAAGTCAAATCCCTGGCGCAGGACCACATCGGCCAGCACCACCACCATCACCACCACCACGGGCTCCACCAGGGTTCGCGGTTGGAGTTCCACGCGGCCGCGGCCGCCGCTGCCGCCGCCGCCGCCGCAGGCCTGTCCCTCCCAGGACCGCAAATTTCCGAAGACAGTTCGAAACCCTCCAAGCAGAAACGTCATCGGACCAGATTCACCCCAGCACAGCTCAACGAACTCGAAAGATGCTTCTCTAAGACTCACTACCCCGATATTTTCATGAGGGAGGAAATCGCCATGAGGATCAACCTTACTGAATCTAGAGTCCAGGTCAGTACTTTTATTATATCCAAGCATGTGACTTTTTGACAGTTGTGTGTGGCCGGCTCGGAGTTGTTACAACTCAGCGACGGCCTTGTGTTTAAGGAATATCCGTTCGGACCACAATTTATACTTATTGATCCCAATTGTTCTTAACCCTTTATTGTCCAACATTCCTCATCAAATTAGCTAAACCCATGAGATTAGGGCGGATGCAGTTATTCCTTCAATGTTTCATGTATTGACAACACTAATTTTTTTTACGCTCTACAAATCTAAATTCGCCATCTCGGGATCTTCTAACTCCAACACTGCATCTTGAATCGATTGTTATATTTTCCAAATACCAAATTTTTCACATCCAGCTTCTATTTAACCCTTTCTTGCCAAAAGTTACTTCAGAGCAATGCCTACCTTGGCAATTTTGTTTATGGTTAGCTGGAAATCCCGTGAGTTAGGGCAGGCGCAGTGTTGTTCCCGCCCGTGTATTAGTAACCCTGATTTATTTGGTGCCAATTTAAACTTTGTACACACTAAATTCACGGGATTTTCAGCTATCCTTTTAAGGTGAGTAGCCCACTAAAAATGTCAAAAAATCAATTTTTTTTTCTGCTGAAAAATACAAAACGGCTTCACGGATATTTTGTTACAAATAAATTGTATTTCTGATAAGTAGAAGTATTTTATTTTAATTTTTCAATTTGCATGTTTTAAACGCCTGACGAGATTGTTACCATGTAGCGTCCGGTTTAAGATATCACCGTTGTCCAGCTAAAAGAAAAATATTTCTGGGTCTTTTTAGAATCACAACATTTTGTAGCAAAGCCGACACATTTGATTTCCCGAGATCCTTTCTTCTTTGAAAAATGGCATTTGGCCTCGTATAACTTATCGTAACAATTGCCAATCTAAAGGAAAATAAAAGCGGAGAATGATGCACTATATAAATCAAAAACAAATCAAGGACAAAAAACATTGGACATAAGGTTTAAATCGACGATAAAGGGGCACTAATCGATGCTAGACGTCCAATAGAAGAAATAACTGCGTTCAAATTTCAAACCCTCAAGAAAATTTTTGGGTTTTTTTTTTCAAACAATCGCGTTTTCCCAAATGTTGCCCTTTTTCTACATTTTGACTCTTTTTCTTAGTAAATGTTTGATATAGTTGGTTGCTTTTCATCCAATATACCATCCCTAACCATCCTTTATAGGTACGTACGACACTCTACACAGAAGATTGTTTTTTTTTTTTTTAAATAATAGGAGCCGAGAAAAAATATCCAAACCTTTAGGGAAAAGGTTTTTTCAAAATTATTTTAAATTTTTTCTTTTCTATGAAATTCGTCTATGTGTTCAGAAAGTATTAGGAAACAACAAAATGAGTGGGTGTGGGGTTCAATCCTTTTTAGAAAGATAGTTCCTACTCACAGTAAGTTGTTTTTCAACGATCCGGATTTCGAGCCTTTTAGCTCATCAGGTTGAAGGTCTTCCACAACCACGTCTATCGGCATGCGTTGCCAAAGCGAACCCGCCGACACCTCCGCCAACGCGGCATTCGAATTAACAGCTGGTCAGCCTGATGATGAGCTAAAATGCTCGAAATCTGGATTGTTGAAAAACAACGCACTGTGAGTAGGAACTATCTTTTTAAAAAGGATTAAGAAACAACTTCAAAAAATTTTCTTTCTCAGCTTTTACGGTTTCGGAGAAAATGAGACAAATATAAGATAAAATATCATTTTGTTGGTGTTAGGAAAACCCCGAGTATGTTCGAAGCAATGATGTGTAACACTGTTTAACTGGGCCTATATGTTCAAAAAAAGTTTAACTGTTAAAAATACAGTCTAACGTTGTAAGAATATTGAAAAAATCGTGTGAGAGTTAGAAAAGCCCTTTCGCGACGCTACCCGTTGAAAATCCAAAGTCCCATTTTCCATAAGGTTCTATTACTCTCGTATCTGCCCGATGACATGTAACTCTTATCGTACCCTACTCTACGCGATGCCCCCGTCCAGATTTTCGTCGGGTAGCATCGGTTACAGTCGAAGACAAAAGAACCGGACGCTCGTATTTTTATTTCAAACTACATGTATATTGTTGTTATAGTAATTACAACATACTTATTTTAATATAAACCAAACTAACCGAGATCAAAAATGCATGAATTTTTATTTAAAAAAAATTAATTTTAATGGTTTAGTAGAAAATTGACCAAAACACCTAAATACCATTTTTTTGAAGTAATGAATTCAACTAACAATTTATTTTATCGGTTTTGCTCATAAAATTGCACCATTTTCGTCGAGAATCATACTTATTTTAATATAAACCAAACGAACCGAGATCAAAAATGCATGCATTTTTATTTTTAAAAAATTAATTTTAATGGTTTGGTAGAAAATTGATCAAAACACCTAAATACCATTTTTTGAAGTAATGAATTTAACTTACAATTTATTGCACGATTAAAATTCAACTAACAATTTATTTTATTGGTTTTGCTCATAAAATTGCACCATTTTCGTCGAGAATCGCCAGAACAGGACAGTCATATTTTTTGTAGTTTATTTCAAACTAAGTATACATAATTTTGTCGTTACAGTAATTACAACATTCTTATTTTCATGTAAACCAAATTAAAAGATATCAAAAATTTGTGAGTTTATATAAAAATTATTTAATTATGATCGTTGGGAAGCAAATTTATCAAAACACCAGAATAACTTTATTTACAACAATTAAGTTTAACAAACAATTTATGTCATGGTTGTGCTCAAAATATTGCAGTAAGAACGAAAGATGCGTTGGGATTGTGATACTGATTTGTGATACAAGCTGCGTGACTGTACGTGGCGTGCGCTTGACGTCGCATAGATGTGCACGCCCTACCAAAACGTGATCAGGCGTCGGGTAGCATCGGGTAGCGTCGCATAGTGTTCATTGGGAGTGATGCCTGCTTTATTTGTTACACTGTTATTTGTCATGATTTTCAGAAGTGTTTGGCCAAAAGTAAATCTGTTCTCTGTAATAAACCATCCTGAGATTCTTTTTTTTTTTATCCAATGATTTTAGATATTCATATATACATAGAACACAAAATGTTAAGCATTCGTTCGTACGTTTGAGCGTATATTCGAGGGGTGTTTTACACGGAAAGCGGGTAGATGAACCCACGGCCTGAAAAAATGCGATCACAGAGAGGAAAAGAGAGGAGATAAAACGGAGGGGAGATTGAATAAAATGTGTATTCGACAGGAAAGCGAAGGGCAACCAATCATAAAACTGAGGTGCTACTACAATAAAAGACCGCCCACTTGGCCGACGAAATTGCCTTCTGGATGAGGGTTGGAAACAAGTTTTTATTACGGAGAAGTTGGAGTCGTATATAAAACGACCCCATGCTAAAAATTCTACTTTACTTAAGCTGATTCTCCAACACAATTGATAACTCCCCTACTCCCCTCGATCTCTTCAGTCCAAAAATCGTGTTTAACTCTATATTTTTATTTTAAGAGTCTGTTATTTTATATTGAACGTTTCTTATAAAAGTAAAGTATAATATATGCTATATATATGGAGAAAAGTATAAAGCGATACAGTTATACATCCCCTTATCGAGAAAAAGGTTGGTTGATGTGTCCCACGTAATAGGAGCCTGGAGCCTGGCTCCTTGCAGAGAGCGTGTAGGCATGCCGCGGAATGTAAGAATGGATCTCGAGCACGGTAGCGAGTTACTCGGTCCTGTGATCCGCTTTTAGGAGGACGTGGTTTTTTGTTGTTTTTTATGTTTTACGATTATGTGTTTTGGTTGAGTGCGTGTATTTATTAGTGCGAGTGGTGAGGGGTAGTGATGAAATCTACCATCGCCCCTCTATCAATGAGTGTGTTTATGGAGCCCCCGTTGGTTGGGAAGCGACGATGTCCTAGGTATCCGGCTTATGGGGTATAAGATGGGTAGGTTAACTCCCTGAGGTATAGACCCTAGGGTCACCGCATCGCGAAGACCTTCCAGAGTTAAAATTTAACTTTTTCATCGAAATTTCGTTACTTTTGCTATTAGGTTTGACGATTTTAAGTTATTTTATTATCGGAACACAATACAAACGAAGAGAAATATGTACATAAATAAATCCTACAAGATGAGAAAAAATTTACCATTCTTGTGCTTGTATTTCAAGAAAATGATTTATTATTCGATTGGTTTCTTACATAGGATTATAAAATAATAAATAGGCAGTGTTGTATTAAACCAGATTAAATATATAAAAAGTGATAAAAGCTTAAAAAAAACCGCTGTAAGTAAAGAAAATTAAAAAAATATTTGAAAAAAAATTGTTGATTCATTCTCCCTAAATGTAAATTTTCTTAGCAATGAAAAATTATATTTCTTGGCGGGATTAAGATTTAAAAGTTACAGAAACGAAAATATGCCATTAGCAAAAATGTTTTAAAAAACATTGGGATTTGTTTACTTTAAAGCCCCTAAATTTGAATTATGAGAGCAATGAAAAAAAAAATTATTTTTTTGCTGGATTAGACGTGGGCAATTTTTTCTATCCCCGATGTTATGTCGTATGTCTGTGCTATGTCCGCTTAACATTGTTTCGGCCAATGAGCCCTAGTAGCTCTGCCTTTTGTTGGGAGAGTGTTTTAAGAATATTATTCTATTGGTATATTTTTTACCTAGCGTAAGAAAATAGTTCGCAGGATCATTTTAAAGCAGATTAGGATTAAGATTAACAAGTTACAAAAACTAAAATGTGCCATTAGCAAAAAAAAGTTTTAAAAATTTAAAATCGGATTCGTTTATTTTAAATCCCTTGCATATGAATTTTCATAGAATTGAAAAATTATGCATTCCTTGGCGGGATTAAACAAGGTCAATTTCTTCCTATCCCGTATGTTCCACTTATATATTCTTAACTGCTCCTAATTCTATTTTATGCCAATGTAATTGAGAAAATTAAGGATGAAGGACCACCAACTCGCAAACAGTTTTCTGCGTTTTTTTTTTTCGTAGACTTAAGTTTCTGTCACTACGTGCCTTTTAGAGTGGTCTCAACATTTGTAATGTTTCTGTACGGCAAACGGGGTTGTTTTAAAGTTATTACCATTTTTGTAATCATTGAAAAAAATAAAATTCGGTGCATCAGGTAGCGAAAAATTGGATTTCAAATATTTATTTTTTGATTTTTCCTACAATTCGTATTCTGGGTTTTTCCAAAAGATCATATTCCCATTTCTTCACATCATGGATCAGATTCGTTCCAAAAGATATCAACGTCAATAATGCAAATTGTTTCACTTAAAAATTTATAACAACTCTTCTGGATAGTGTCCAGATATATGAGTATTACTACCACTGAAAAGCTGAGATTCTCTTCATTTCCTCTATACCAATAGTAACTAGGTTTTAATACTTTCCAAAAGGATAGTTCCTACTCACAGTAAGTTGTTCTGCAACGATACGGATTTCGAGCCTCTCAGCTCATCATCAGGTTGTAGAAGTCCTTCAGCCTGATGATGAGCTAAGAGGCTCGAAATCCGGATATTTGCAGAACGACTTACTGTGAGTAGGAACTATCCTTTTGGAAAGTATTGAACACCACACTCACCCCATCATTTAGCATTTCTACTAATTAGGTTTTATGTCATTATGTATGAGAGAAATGAGGAAGAAAGGAACAAACTTCCAACCTTTTATTTATTTCTCCAGTTCTAGTATTTTTTGCACCAGCGCCGTTTATGCTATTACCTGTAGTTTTATAAGTTCTTGACAATATCATACCTATTTAAATCGCTTTTAATAACATAAAAAATGAAAGTTTTTTGATTAGTTCACAAATAAATTTAATCAGCTTTCGATCGGTTGTAATAATGTTAAAGTTGGATGAAACCGAAAGAAACCAACACGTACAATCTCTGAAAGTTTTATAAAAATTATTCTCGTAGTTTCGGAGTTTTGACGGTTTCAAAGGATTGAACACAAACAGACAGACACGTGTCCAAATTTGTTTAGAAAAGTCCGAAACCAAAATGCCATTGGAAATTTTGAGTTTACAGAACATAATTTTTTCGGGTATTCAAAGCTTTCCCAGCCTTTCATAGTTAGGAAGCAAAATGGCGTAATCCGCAATTTCTGATCAAGCGACATAGTAAAGTATGTTAAAATTATTATTTAACAAAAACAAAGTTGTTACTCTTTTTTTGGCAAAGGGGCTTTACAAATTTTGAAGACAAACTAACATTTAATATTTTAACTCTAATTTTTCGCTTTCCAGATGCCTGGATTTTTTCAAAACTCACAGAAATTGTAACTACTTTGAAAAATGTCGATTGAACTCAAGCAAACTTTACAACGGTTGAGACCGCTTCTTTCAGCCTCCTTTACGGATAGTTTGGTTTTTGTAACATTTTACATATCTAATCTGCAATAATACGATCCTGTATATTATTTTCTTACCCTAAGTTAGAAAAAGAATCTATTGATACATAGTATTCTTGAAACATTCGCCCAATAAAGGGGAGAAAAACATATTTTAACATAATTATGTACTTAAAATATTTATTTCCTTGGCTCCTAGGCCAAAACAGTCAAATACTTGTTTCCAAAATTTTATGTCGCGAACAATTCATCTGCCAAATCCCGATACTTTAAATTCCATTTTAAATTATCTCCTCACGACTAATAAATAATCCCAGGTTAGTCTCCTTATAAACTACCCAGAAAACTGAAACTGGTATGGCCCCGCGGTCAGTTGGCAGTCTAGTAAAACACACAATAACCTGAAAGGATATCAGGTATGAAGTGGTGACACCTGTGCCATTATCCTTGTATGACGAATGTACTCATTTGAGTGAATGTGGGGGCATGTCAGTATATTGATTACCCTAAAGAACGTGAAGTTTTGGGTCTCCTTTTCTGCTTTTTGGAGGAAACTGGGCTGTTTTATTATGTACACTATTTCGTAGAAATCTCGATTTAGTTTTTCTTTTGTTTACATTAAGATTGCATGTACTCATTTGAGTGAATGTAATGAGTGGGCTGATGAATGTTGATTACCCAAGAGAACCTCAAGCTTTGGGTCCCCTGTTTTGATTTTTCGAGGAAACATTGCTGTTTTATTGTGTTCAGTACTCGGTAGATATCTCGTTTTGGCTTTCCTATTTTTTTTACATTAAGACGGTAGTATGTCTGGGGCCGCGGTAGCGAGAGGTCAGCGTGAGAGACTATCGGCTAGTAGACCCCGCGGTCGCGGGTTCGATTCCCGCCATCGCCTCTGGCCCTATTTTCACGATACCCTTCCCCCCACAAAACGAATAACGCAATAAATATATACAGTAATCTGGCTAGATATGCTTAGTTCATGAGGCCATGAAAAAAAGATGGTATGTACCTGTTTGAATGAATGTAATGAGTGGGCCCATGATTGATTACGATAAAAATCCTCTAGTTTTGGGTCTCCTTTTCCGATTTTTGGAGGAAACTGGGCTGTTTTATTGTGTTCAGTACTCGGTAGATATCTCGTTTTGGCTTTCCTTTTTTTACATTAAGATGGTATGTACCTGTTTGAATGAATGTAATGAGTGGGGCCATGGTGGTATATTGATTACCCCAAAGAACTTGAAGTTTTGGGTCTCCTTTTCTGATTTTTGAAGGAAACTGGGCTGTTTTATTATGTACACTATTTCGTAGATATCTCGATTTAGCTTTTCTTTTGTTTACATTAAGATGGTATGTACTCATTTGAGTGAATGTGTATGAGTCGGCTAATGGTAGAATATTGACAGGGAAAATGTAATCTAATATACAAATCTTCGTTCAAAATAGACCCTTAGTAGCCCAGTCTGATAGCATGACCTTCGTTTCGTGAGTATCATCTTTGGGTGTTGCTTTTTCCAGTTCTTTTTCCCTCCTCTCAGTTCTCCTTTTAGCCAAATTATTGTGAACGGTGTAATTTATCATTGATCATGTTTTAAAACTGACGTTGAGTCGACTCAATCGAATCAATGAAAAAACCACTTTGGAAAACTAGTGTATGTGACTAAATATTTACATATTACAGATTGCAACCTGTTTTTTTTTTTTTTAATTTGTGTTAGAAATGCGAAAGACGGCATAAAACAAGCACTTACGCACGTTGCTTTTAGCATATTTTTATAAATGTATTCTATTTGTTTCTGATATCTTCTGATCTTCGTTTTATGAGCTTGCGATTTTTCTTTTGCGAAAGTAAAAATAATTTGAAAACAACATCCATCGAGTTTTAGTTTTTACGTTACATAATAAAGTAAATATTCAAGGTCAAACGGCAGTATTGGGATTAAATTTCCGATGAGTTACAAAAGCGCTGTGAGAACGGTATGAGAGAGGAAAAAAAACAACAAATCACTCAGAGCTGGTGAACCTGTTTTAAAAGCTAATCGTGAGAGTAAACAGTTAATATTCATAGGAAAAGAGTCTGCAAGTGGGTGTTTGTGACTGGCTCAAGGAGAGGCGATGTTTTAACAGTGTGGCTAAGAAAGTCGCACCTCGGACGGACTCTGAATACATTATCCCCAAACTGGCTCGGCTGTGTGCTTTTTCCATTACACGGAGGAGCCGCGGACGTTCACGCGTCATCGCAAGTAGCCGTTGAAACGATAACGGATCTTTTGACCATATTGACGGGAAAGGAAGAATGGGGCAAATATTTCATTTGATATATTTTTAAAAAAATACTTCCCTCCTCTGTGTATTAATTTGATGGCTCTCGTTCTTCAATTTCATCAGCGTAGAAAACATCTTCACAAATGTAGGTTGGATTTGTTTAAAATAAAACGGAAAAACTTTGGCAACCTTTCAGCTTCTTTTGAACCATAATCAAGCCAGACTGTTTCTCTATAATGTAACAGAATTCAATTATAAGTAACTAAGGTGAATTATTGCTAGATTAATTAAAAATCGTTTACTTATAAAAACTGTGATCAGGAGTATATTTTCCAGAAAATAGCGCAAGGGTATCTGTTAAGACCAGTCCTATTCAAGTTCGAAAGAGCCTCTAATTGGCACTTTATGTAGGTCCTAGCTGCTGGTGTCACTATATCAAATATAATTAATACCTCCTATAATGATTAAGGAATTAAATAAAAAAGAAGAAAATATGATAGGTCTTAACAGATACCCTTATGTTTCTCGAGAAAAAAATGCGGATGACAGTTTTTATAAGCCAAAAATCTTCAATTAAACTAGTAATTGAATTGAAAATTGAAGGCTGTTTGTAATAAATGGAACTTGAACGTAATTTTTTTTCTAACTTTGACAACCTTTCAGCTTCTTTTGAACCATATTTTTTTTCTCGATAATGTAAAAGAATTCATTTATAAATAACGAATGTGAATTATTACTAGTTTATTTTAAAAATTAAAAGGCCTCTTAAGGAAACAAAACATCATGCATGAAATGAATGTAAAGACTGCTTATAAAAACTGTCACGCGCAGTATTTTCTCCAGAAAGAACACAAGGGTGTTTGTTAAGACCAGTCCTATTTTCTTGGTTTTTTTTTATTTAATCCTATAATCGTTATAGGAGGTATTGATTGTATGTTATATAACGATTGTAGCAGCGAGGACTTAAACAAAATACCATTTAGGGTGTTTGTAATAAATGGAACTTGAAAGTATTTCGCTCTAACCTTAACAACTTTGGCAACCTTTCAGCCTCTTTTGAACCATAATGAAGACAAATTTTTTCTTGAATGTAAAAGAATACGATTGTAAGTAACGAAGATGAATTATTACCAGTTTAATTGAAAAATTAAAAGGCCTCTTAAGGAAACATGCGTGAAATGAGTCTGCTTATAAAACCTGTCATCCGCAGTTTTTGTTGTTTTTTTTCTCCAGAAAGAAGACAAGGGTACCTGTTAAAACCAATCATATTTTCTTCGTTTTTTATTTCATTCCTTAATCGTTGTAGGAGGTATTGATTGTATTTGATATAGTGATTCTATTGTAACAGCGAGGATCTACACAAAATACCAATTAGAGGCTGTGTAAACGGCACTTGAAGGTAAATCTGAAGAAATTTAAAGCTGCATCAAAGAGTTAAAAATTTAAAAGGTAAAACGCAAGATCGTTTATAAAAAAAATGGCAACGATAAGTTATCCTTAATTCGGGTTTGGAATGATATGTCCCAGCCAGGGACTTGATTCGTTTTTGAGCTAGGTTCTTATTTTTGAAAGCAGGTGCGATTTTCGGAAAAATCTGATCTATTTTAATTTGACTTTGCACATATTGTTTACGAGAGTCTATATTTTCCTTTAACTATCAAAATTTAAATCTTACCGTATTTGAAGATAATTTTCAAGGTCATTTGATTGTTTTTATTGTTTGTTTATAGAAGTTGTCATCTTTAGGTGCCATGTTTTCAAAATCTATCTGGCCCATTACAACCACTTATTTTCCTCTTGATTTCTCTTTGTTTACTACTAATTTCGAACTAAGTTTCTTTTCGAAAATGGTGCGAACTTTTAGCAACAGCCTTAAATTTGTGGCAAAACTTCTACACTCTTTTTAGTACAAAACGTTATATTTCTCTGCTCTTTTAAAAAAGATTCCTTACTACCATTGTGTGTCTATTGTTGTTGTTGCTTGTTTCCTTGTTTTAATTGCGTTATCCACTGCTACACTATTTATTTTAATTTTGGCTTTACACATATTATTAACGAGAGTCTATATTTTCCTCCAACTATCAGAATGTAAATTTTACCGTACTTCAGATAATTTTCAAGGTCATTTGATTGTTTTTATTGTTTGTTTATAGAAGTCATCTTTAGGTGCCATGTTTCAACATGATAAAGAATTTTGGAAAGAGTGGAACGAAATGTTAATAAATATTTATAAAAATTAAATTTCAAAAATATTTCCCAGGAAAGGCGATCGAGCTTGAATATTGTCTAATTCCGATCTTTACAAAACGTTAACAAATTAAACTCAAAAATATATTAAAACATTCAGTAGGGGCGTCGGTGGCCGCAACGGTTTAGG
The DNA here is from genome assembly GCA_039619505.1 of Cimex hemipterus. Lineage (NCBI taxonomy): Eukaryota > Metazoa > Arthropoda > Insecta > Hemiptera > Cimicidae > Cimex > Cimex hemipterus. The sequence goes on from CM077101.1 coordinate 27,708,726, forward strand.
CGTTGATACGGAGCTCATCAGTGTAAGGTAAAGGTCCCGGGTTCGAATCGGGTTTAGATAACCTCTGCGGTTGCGAACCCTCGTAAAAAAAATACAGATTAGCAAGAGATATATCGCATATATAGCAAAACAAGCAAAAAAAAACACCTAGTCACGAGAATGCCATGGTAAAGGTTGAAAAACTATGCCCCCTCTTTTGTCATTCTTCGCCTATTGCTTGTATACATTTTTTGTCTATTCTTTTAATGTGACGAGGTTGGAAAATGAATTTTGTCCCATCCTCATACTCTTAAGACTATTCTTTATGTGTTTTTCACTAAATTAAAAAAATAAATATAAAATAAGACAGATCAGACATGTCGATTTCATCTATTTATTACACCACCAAATTCTTTCACCTTGGTAACCCGTTGGATTGTGTTGAGATTTTAAGATAAACCGCCGTTATGGAGAGTGCCATAATCTTTATTTTTAATGATCAAACAAGTAAAAATAGGACATAGTGATAAATGGCCCTATAGACACTTTACAGACAACTATAACAAATGGAATTTGACATTTGGCTTTTAGTCTGTGGGAAATTTGGTTTAGGAAGGGTACAATTTCTGCTCCTTAGAACCTTTTGAAGTAAATCAATAATCTTATATTACTCGAAAACATTGAATTTTATTCATTGTATCCGATTGACCAAATAACCTCTTTCAATTAATTAATCTTTTTGTGTAAGGTATTGGATGAAATGAAAACGTTAGCGTCACGAGTGGGATTCGAACCCACGACCTTCTGCTCAATACGTCGCTACTCGAACCACTTGAGCTATCGTGACACTGACTTTTTCACTTCAACCAATACCTCACGTAAAGATTAATTAATTGAATTTTATACTTAATCGTGTTTTCTACCTGCTTGAATGTCTAATTAAAGCCAAAGGGAACGTGAATGCAAGTCTCCAACTAGCGATGCCAGATTGAGGAATTCTGCCGATGTATCCGAAAGGTACAAAACAGTGAAATATTTTTATATAAAAACGAACAGGGATCCGATTTTTAGAGAGACCTAATTCAGTACTTTCGTCCAGCTTTCGATTTAGTTCCCTTCAACAGGGCTTTGGTGTTTCAATTAATATTTCGTTACGTTGTAAGTGATAAATTGTCAATTGGCCATCGAAGCCTTTTTCCGTGCACAAGTACTTTCAGATATAAAAATTAGTCCAAAGTTTTCAGATTCTGGATCGTAGGATTCTGCGCCTGAATAAACCTTCATCGGTCGCTTCTGGTCATAAACGCCTGTAATTAACTGAATATTGTTATCTGTGAGAATGGCTTCCATTATTTCAGGCATCTTCTTAAGTCAGAAAATTACAAAATCGTTAGATTAGTATTTTTGCAATTTTTGAAATGACCCCAATGATCACAGGAAACTTTGTAGTTCCAGGCACCTATAAAATACACCTCACAACACAAAACCCCTTTTCTTTTCTAAAAGACAAGAACCCATCTGCTAAAGTTGGCAAGTCGATTCAGGCTTACGATACGCAAAGAAACTGAATGAATGTCAGCTTGTGGCAGTCCAGTGTGTAAAAGGAATTTTTCACTCCTACCTGTTTTATTGCTCACTTCCTGGTCTAGACGATTCAATTCGGTCTGGGACAGGTAGCCTGCCTTTGAAACGAACCGAATAACTCCAAAGGAAAACAGGCTAACATAGTACGTAACGCAAGGGCTTGTACAATGGAAAAACATCAGATTAACGGTTCTTTTAACTTTAATTATTCAGAAATCCTGAGATGAGGTCTGGTGTGATGTAGGTTTGAGAAAAATATTTTCTCTATCGTGACAACGTTTCGATCTTTATTGAGATCATCATCAGGGCTCGGAGTGTTTGTCTTCTGTGCAATTGTGTCATTCTTGCGTGTCGTGTTGAGAGTTGACAAGGCACGATAAAGAAAATGTTTTCTGAAACCTACATCACGCCAGACCGCATCTCACGATTTCTGAATAACTGTCTATTAACGGTCGCTAATCTCCATACATTCTTTTAACATTTACAGAACGAGGTTTTTATGTCCACATAATTTTCGGGATGACCAGTTTTAATTTTTTTTTTTTTTTAATTGTGATACCAGGTCGGGAAATATTGACCCTTTTGCCCAATGACTAAGAAGCGAGAAAATATTTTAAGTTTTTTTTTTTTTTTTTAATCTGCCTTAGCAATGATGTCCTTGCCTTGTATTCAAGGTTATTTTGAATAAATAAAGTTTTTTACCTAGGGGAAAAAAATAATATGCAGGATCGTATTATTGCAGATTAGATAGATAAAATGTTACAAAAAGGAAAATACACTATTAATAAAGGAGGGCACAATAGTTTTATTTGGATATATCAATTCCTATTTCTTTCTAGTATAATTTGAAACTCTTAAATATGCGTTTCAGAGCAATGAAAAATTATAAATTTTTTGGCTGGATTGGGCAATTTTTTCAAAGAATATCGTTATTAAGTTATGTTTAATTCCATTCAGTAGAGTTCGCGGACCGATTGACCAATTTTTTTTTTTCAATTAATTTTTATGTAAGGTATTGGTTGCGATATAAAAGTCAGTGTCACGAACGGGATTCAAACCCACGACCTGCGCCTAAATTCGCCGCTTGGGCTATCGTGACTTCGAAAATTCGAAAGGTGGGGTTGAGATGAGAGGTTGATGTCCGAGTTGGTCGAAGTCACGTCAGCTCAAGTGGTAAAGCAGCGGCGTATCTAGCCGAAGGCCGTGGGTTCGAATCCCGCTCGTGCCATTCACTTTTCCATCTCAAATAAAAAACTCAATTAATTGAAAGTATCCTGAATTTCTCTACTTTTAGAGTGTGCGAATAGTATTTAGATTTTATGTCAATGTAAGTGAGAAAATTAAAGATGAAAACAGAAACATCTTCCAAATGTTTTATTTTGTACAGCCGGTTCTAATTATTTCACGAAAGCTGGGTTGGAGGCATTACGTGTAGTTTATACTGGTCTCAGACGTTACAAAGTTTGTTAGAGATCATCCGACTTGATTGAAATTTATTGCAATTTCTGTGAGTTTTTAAAAAATCGAGGCATACGAAAAGCAAAAAATTAGATTTAAAAAATTTATTTTATTTGTTTGTCTCAAAAATTTGTATTCAGGGTTTTTCCGGGTCCAAAATACGAATATCAATTTAGTTTCATGCTTAAACATATTTTTTATAATAATGAGTGTGTATGTGTGCTTATGTGTCCTAAGTCGCTCAGTCTCGAGTTAAGAATTGTGCTTAGGCCGATCAAGCCGGAGCCATGAAAAAAATTAAGCTTCCACTTTTAAGCCTTTTAATGCTTTCCTCCTTTTTTAAAGAATACAGCAATATTTTATCAAAAAAATCTGATCGTAGTTGTTGGAAAATCACAAAAATTATTAGTCTGAGGGCGAGCTGATTCTAACGAATTGGAATGCAATATATAATTAATTAACAATACAAGCTTTTAAGCGTGATCAAAGCGAATTTGATTTTTTTTAATGACCTACTTTAGTGGAAGCGTCTTTTGGTTCTTTTGTAACTTTTTGTATATCATCTACTTTAATCTAATCCTGCAGGATATGCATATCCGGCAAATCAAATCGTAGAAAAACCCAAAAAGGACAAAAACGCAAAAAATGAAATCAAAGGATAATCAATACTATTGGAATACAGCGGCAGAAAACCTATCCGTTTTTTTTTTTTTTTTTTTTTCACAAATCACAAAACATTTTGATAACTTCGAAACGATTCTACCCATGTCTAGCAAATTTCATAGGGTTTTAGAAACATGTAAACTACACTCAATAGCACAAACCCGACCTCCATTAATAGAACGATCACCTCTGATAAAAAATAAAACGTTTAAGCTGTTTTAACTACTACTACTACTACTAAAACTAGAGAAATACAGTTTTCCAACGGTCTAATCCCCGCTATTTCCCAATTTGAGATTAAACGACGAAGGAAGGTAGGTTTCGTAGTAAAAAAGACCAGGCTGATATTCGTTTTTCGCAGCCCGAAAAACCCCCGAATAGAAATTTTTATAGAAAATACAAAAATCAATAGTTTTCTCTGATTTTTTGCCTTCCACGTGTTTCCGATCCTTTTAGAAAATCAAAAAATGGCGATAACTTTGAAACAACTGGTCGAAAGGAAATTTTACACGGGTTTAGAGCTTTATAAACTACACGTACCATAATAAATTTGAATACTTTCTAAAAAGATAGTTCCTACTCGCAGTAAGTTGTTTTGCAACGACACGGATTTCGAGCCTTTTCAGCTCATCATCAGGTTGACGGACTTCTATAACTTGCCAAAATCGAACATTAAACTAATTATTTTTATTGTAATTGTTTTTTTTTATAAGTAATTTAATAATATTAAGTATTTACTATTATAATATTTGTGTTGTAATTTCCGTGTTTTTGCACGTTCAAAGTGAGCGCCATTAAAAAAATCAGCTGTTAATCGGAACGTCGCGTTGGTTCACTTTGGCACTGCATGCCGACAGACGTGGTTGTAGAAATCCTTCAACCTGATGATGAGCTACAAAGGCTTGAAATCCGGATCGTTGAAAAACAACTTACTGTGAGTAGGAACTATCTTTTTAGAAAGTATCGAACACTACACTCAATCCATCATTTATCATTTCTATAATAAATTTGTTCCTCATGGAAAAATTAAACATTGGGATATAAAACAAAACGTTTGAGATGTTTTTGTTGATTTCGACCTAATTTATCCCACCTATAAATGACAACACACAACTATTTCAAGCCGTTCAACTCAAAATTTTGATTGTTTTACTATAAAAGTTCGTATTTAAAGTCTTTAAAGTGCGCGAAAAAAGCATATGAGTTTTTTTCAACATAAATATTTTAAATTACATAAGTTTTTTTTAATAACAAAAATATATATGCCAAGTTTCGTACTTCACTTGAAATCTTCTATTCGCTTCCCATACGTTAACGTTTTATATATCTAAATCTCATAGATCCTTCATATTATTTTCTTATTCGTCAAAAAATACCAAATCATATATAAAACGCACTTAATTGTGAGTATTGTTTTTGGAACTTGCGACCCACTTAGAAGTTGTAAACCGGTCGGAATTGAAAAGGATCTGGTTAACAATTAACGTCGCAGAAGGGAACTTAAGTCGTTTTAAACCCTTTCCGTAATAAGATTAAGATATTTAGAAACAATGCGACTTCCTTGGGAATCTACCGCTTTAATACAAGTTAATCTCCCCTGGCTCCATCTTCGAAGATCGAGTACCCCCAGTTTGTTTCATTTCAGTGACAAAAATTCAAAATACTCGTTGATTTTGGCCATTGTTATTGATGATTGCACGTCTGACCTTGAACAACTTTTATATTTCGTGGTCCGATTGACCAAATAGCTTCTTTCAATTAATTAATCTTTATGTGAGGTATTGGTTGAAATGAAAGAATCAGGGTCACGATAGCTCAAGTGGTTAGAGCAGCGGCGTATTGAGCCGAAGATCGTGGGTTCGAATCCCGCTCGTGACGCTGACTTTTTCATTTCAACCAATACCTTAGATAAAGATTAATTAAACAACAATTTTCACACAACAAATGTAATGGAATAAAAATTATATAGAAATAATATCTATTTCTGCCTAAAATATATCTTTACTCTTGATTATCATTATTTGCTAAATCAGATCAAAAGACTATTTATTGTTACAAAATGAATATTTAATTTCTTTCAACATGGCAGAGGCCTGGATCGAACGTGTTGAATTTAGGGTGTAAAATTGCAGCAATGACTGAAAAGATTAATCAGTTGTACATAATAAACACCTTGTAGGGAGTTTCTTTAACACTGAACTGTAATTAATTAGCCAGGCCAGAACCCATTTTGTTTAACGAGGAGAAAATCCGTTAAACAATTTATTGAGGATAAAAGGAGTGATGAAGATCGTACAGAATAAACACCAGGCGATTTTCACACTTCCTCTCTCCCTTTCTCACTCTCTCTCTCTCTCACTCTCTCTTTCTCACTCTCTCTCTCTCTCTCGTTCTCAATCTCTCTCTCTCTCTCTCTCTC
>CM077101.1:27715228-27737954 GCA_039619505.1 Cimex hemipterus
CTCTCTCTCTTTCTCACTCTCTCTCTCTCTTTCTCACTCTCTCTCTCTTCTTGTCCCCATCTCTTTTCTGCTTTTTCTCCTAATTTTTATGCTGCAAATGGGTTTTTTATATACTAACACGCCAAAACTTCCGCCTACTTGTAATGTAACTTGATTTGTTTATAGGTGTACATAGTAAACATAGTTTAACGTTATTTAACATATAATAATTGAGTCTTTGTCTAAAAAAGTTTTAAACAATTAATTGCTAAGAAAAATAATAATTATTATTGTAAAAAGGTGGACACATAACATTAATTTTAATTAAGATTTCAACATCACGTATTTCCTCTTTTTGCCATAATTACATCTCGAAAACGCCTCGGGTTTCTAGTAGTTTGGAAATGTCTCTTTGCTGGAGGTTAGCCAATTCTTCACGACAAGTCCTTTCAAGATCGCGGAGGGTATCAGGAATGGACGTGCTATTATTCGTCTTTTGAGGTTATCCCATAAATGTTCGATGTGTTCCAGCCTGGGGAACGGGCTGGCCGGACTAAGAACTTGATGTTACCTGATGACTTGACCTTGATGGTATCTGTTGTTTGTACTATGCGATGGACATGCCCATCCACATTATCGTGCGTTGGAGTAGGATTGTCACTGATTTTATCGAGGATAGGCAACGCATGATGTTCCAAAATTTCATCCACATAGGGTGTCGCCGTGAAAGACCATCCACGATATCACTGAGCCACGTTGAAAAGGTCGGCTCTGGGAAAAATTACAGTCTTCATACCTTTCATTTCGCTTTCTCACTATTTCACGTCCATCTGGAGATCGTAGAGCAAATACACTCATCTACAAAAAGTACTGCAGACCAATTGTCCAAAGACCAATGGCTGTGTTCTCGAACAAATGCAAGCCTTGCTACTCCGTGTGTTCCGGTCATTTCTGGTCCTCTTACGGTTCGAAAAGCCAATCAGTCCGTAATGATTTAATCTTCTGCGAACAGTGTGTTCTGAATTTTGGACTCCTCGAACTTTCCGGAGCTGCTTGAACAACAGTATGGTGCCGGTTTCTCAAAATTCTCAAAATCAAAAAAACGGTCATTCTTTGGGTCTGTTACCCTTGGGCGTTCAGTTCTATGGCAGGACCCAATTTCTCGAAAAGTCTTGCTGTACTTTGTAGGGAACTCCGATGTCAATAGCCTGCATACCTGATGGAACGTCCACCATCAATAAGTGCCACACCACGCTCAACATGCTCAGCACTAAGTGGCATTTTTAAGTTTAAAAATTGAAATTAAGAAAACAAATATGAAAACTAAACAATTTATTACTACAGAATTCAAATGAGACTGCACACAATTTAAATACCGCAAAAGTAAACATTGAAACATCCTTGTTTTGGATTAAGGATTATGTGTGTTTACCTCTAATTGATATTCCCAATTTAAAAATAGCATAAGCAAATATTACTGGTAAAAACAATGAGACAAATTAACGGCAGAAATTGCTTTTATCAAGGAAACGACAATAAAATCAATTGGGAGTAATTTTTTGCTTGTCAATGTCGTTTTATTATGTCATCATTTATCAAGCCTAAAAAAGTATATTTTGAAGGAAACTTGTTTATTTTGCCAAGTTTTAATAAAAAATTAGTAGTTACTGTATAAAGTGTTCATTCGTGGTCACCCTGTTTATAAGATGTGTAGATGTGACGAGTTCTCCGTCTCCTAGATTTTACGCATAATAAAACCTACTGGTATACCAATTGCTACCCTAATGGAACAGATATAATTGATTGTACTAAAAACACCGCAGCCCCCTCGCCGAGCGTTGGTCGATGATAATATGTAAAAGTATGGTCAGACAGATGTTCAGCTATTCAATTAAATGATGGGGTTCGGCCTAGTGTTTATATGCCGGCGGACGGCCTGACTCAGCTCTGTAGCCTTCGACCCTTGCCGGTATTGTACGACCTCCGGTTTGCCCGCATTTCCCTCTATTATAAGAGAGATTTTACTTTTTTTTTAGTTTGTCCGGGGATGGTTTGGCAAGTCATGTTTGCTAAGTACTTGTTGATCGATAATAATGTTTACTAGCAGTACGCCCACCGACATTAAAGGGAAAAATTAATTGAAATTTTCAAATGAAACACTTCAACTGAAGCGTACTGCGTGGGGTGTGAATCTATGGATTCTGCGTTTCTATCATCTGTTTTAACTTTGAACCTTTCGAATTAATAGAAACGTCAATTTTGATAAACGCGGGTGGTAATTTTATTCTGTTAGACTGTTAAATGGCCGTTGACAAGCCACGTGGCACGGCTGAACTTGGAATTAATCGAAAGTCACGGGGCACCTCTCGATGGGGTGGAGAATGACAAGGGGGATCCTCCCGTCTGTTTTAATCCTACCTATTCATTGGAATAGTAAGTGACATTCAAATTGTGCAATCGCAGCGGAATATTACCTGGAGGGGTCTTTCATCTCAAAACTAGAAAAAGATTGTAATCGACAGACGTTCATCTGGCTAAATGAAAATCTGGATCCCTTGCCGACGTGAGAACTATTTTAATTGTAGCTTTTTATTCAATATTTGAACCGGCACAGGGTCACTTACTGGATCTGTCTCCACTCGCGGTTTTTAAATTATTCAAACGCGTATCGGCATTGTGCCATATTCAATGAGAGACTGAAGAAAGGACCTTCCTCAATAAGGATGGCGCAATGCCGAAAAACATTTGAGAAACTCAAAAACCCGGGATAGACCCAAATAGTGACCCTGTGCTGATTCAACAAAAGTTCACCGACTCACAGGCGAAAACTCATCATCAAATAAACATTTATACGGATCATATGATGATGAGGAGAAGGAGGATACTTGATAGGGGTGTGTCCTCTCCAGCAGTTCTCCAAGCAGTGGAGTCTTTTGACTTTTTATACTTTTCTTATTTTCTAAGCTCGAACTTGTGCGAACCTTCTTTTAAGAAAACAATCATTGACTGTGTACCTACCTATACCTATATTCTTTTCCCGATGTCTGGTTATGTATGCATTGGGCAGTTCTTCGAGATCGGGGCATAACTAGCCTACATTGTGTACTAGCCTACACCCCCCTGCGTTTTACTCTAAGTATGCAGTGTTTGCCACTTTTCGCGAGGGTACATTATCAATGAGGTTACTGCTTTGCTAAATTTGATCTAGTTATCCTTTTTTATGTAAAGACCCATTCTAAGTTTAAGGAGGAAGGATGTTTGATCTTGTTATAAGTGTAGGTTTTGGGCCTTTAAATGAGTTACGCTGTGTAACCAAAGATATTGTCATATTATTACATCTACCCAGGTTTTGGATGTATTCGCGGACTATTCTGGGCGTGGCATTTTTACTTGTTGGCTGTCTTGTGTTATGAGGGTTTTGGAGGACAGGCCGAAGTGTATTTCCCTAATGAGTTTGATTGTTCATATTTTGAGTTTACCCAAAATATCCCTGACCAAGTTCCATCGCTAGTTTAGTATGCCTCTCGAGTTCAACCATTTCCCCTTTTATTTCATGTCGAACCATTGAGATCCCATTTTTGATCTTCTTATCCTAGAATCTGGGCTTTTATCTGATATTGCAGATTTTCTTTCGATTAAATCGTTTGCTTGTTCATTACCCAATATTCAGTTGTGTCATAGCACCTAAGATATTGTCCGGTTCTTACGATTTCCCGTGGAGGTTTCTGGATGAATTCCGACTATTTTCAATATGATAATTTTACCTGTTAATGTTCTTGGTTGTATGATCTTATAAGGCTTCTAAGGAAAGACTGAGGTTAACGTCTAATCAATTTGATTGTTCATAGTTTAGGCTTGGACGGAACATACGTCCTGGTTTGTCTTGTTATTCCAGGTTCTGAGCCTTTAGTAGGCCTTGCAGACCTATGGCCAGTTTGTCTCTATGTTCATTACCCAAAATTCATTTGTACTCTGGCAGGGTATTTTTTAAATATTTACATTTGCCCAGGTTTTGATCGTTTTGGTTGTATTCACTGATTCTTTTGGGTGTTATATTATTCCGTGCCCTTCACCCCCCGTTTTAGGGCCCTTCACTGCCTGATTTTTTGGTTTTCACAGTACATTCCTGTTCCGGTTCCTTCAGTAGCTCAGCATGTCAAGAGTTCATCCATTTCTTTTTTCGTTTCTCGGCCTATGATTGGTCGTGCTGATCTGTCTCTGTCTCATTTGTTGGCTCTTTTCTTAGGTTGTTACATTTTTCCCTGTTGTTTGATACGTTTGATTCTGAGCATAAACAGAGAAATGAATGAACGTAAGCGAACCTTTACATCTTTCATCAGCCACGTCATACAGTTGCCTCTTCTACCACAATTTAAGAAAAAAATCATTCAGTTTTTTATTTTTTTATTAGTCTCTAGGCATACCTCCAAGTAGACGAGGTTGAATCAGGTCAGCCTTTCTGCTAGTTCATTCCTTTGGCATCAACCCACGATGAAAAGTAATTAGTAGTAAAGTGAAATAATTACTGACTGGATGGCTTAACATGTCATTGGACGCCGAGGACGAGGTGTCAGCACCATATTACAGTACTTTGTTGTCATATCATGGTAAATTAAAAACCCATGGGCTACGCTGGGATTGGAACCCAGGACAACTAGCGTGGCAAGCTGTTGGCGTTGTTCTGCTTTCCTGGTTATTCAAATGTTTTTTGTCACATGTTGTCAAATGTATGTATTTATTATTTGTACTAGAAGGTCATGATTTTCAGATCAGATAATTGGAAGAGGAATGCATTGTTAATTTGAAGTTCCTTTGATCTGCAGTTAGAAAGTGTTATAAGTCATATAATCGGTCGAATAGGTCTGTTCCAAACTGATTACTCTTCGAATAAACAGTACTAAAATAATAAGCCACAGCTGTTGATTCAACTGGAGGCAGTACTCTATTTGTATAAGGATTCGAAGTAGTGATCCTGTAGAATAATGTATTGCGGCATTTATTATTAAAGTCGCCATCACAGTGGGACGGTGAGAGTGAGGACGCAGGGAGGTGTAATCTTACGAATATCGTTCGGCTCCTGCAACACCGACGCAGGCGTGCCCGAGACTTTTCTCCCTTTTCCATCCCTTTCCACACCCCCGCCACCGCACCACCATGGGGGAAGCGGCCGACCTTTCTTCGCCGTGATAACTTCTTCCCTTTCGCCATGACTATTGAAAGAGAAAAGAGGGTTTTATGCTCACAATTTCGGCAATTGGGCCTATTCAACCACCCCGCCTATTTTCAAAAAAGCGGTTCGATTATATTTCTACAAACCGTTATTTATTAAAGACAGCGTTCTTCTAACTAAGTTTGTGAAGTATTCAAATGTATTTATTTTTAATTAGTTCATTTCAATAAAGAAATTGCTTAAATCAATTTTTGAGCCGATGCTGAAAAAGCTTCTTAAAAGGTGTAAATTTAGCTTGGCCTATAAGACCTATAATACGTTGTCAATACTGACTGGCATATATGAATTTTTTTTTTGTGCAAAAATATCCACCAAATTTAATTAAAATTGTAATTTTTCTATTGGTAGATCGCTCTGTGTCTTTCTTGAGCGGGTAGCGACCGTTTCTCGTACCATAAACTGCAATTGTTTATACGTATATATTTTTTGAAATTTTAAACTATAACTTTTTTGCGCAGAATGACACCGGCCGCGTGATATTCTGAGCATTAGAAATGGTTGAAATATTTTTAAAAGTTGAAAATAAAAGGTGTCCGTGTATCTATCTCCCTTGGTGAATATCTATTCTTTACTCTGAACACTTTCATGTTTTATGTATTTCCTTTGTCATGAAAAAAATCGTCTATCGACTGTCTACTGCATGAAAAATTGGTTTAAGACATATTTTTGGCACAAATCGGCTACAAACAGGAGCTCGACAGCGAGCTTCTTGTGAAAAAGTTGTATTTTTTCGCCTCTTGTTACCCTTCTCTCCAAAACTCTTCATCATAAAGCGATTATTTTTTCGTTTTGAAAAGCAATAATGGGCAAACAACTGGAACGAGAATGTTTAAACGCCTAAAGGCCAGAACATGCGGAATTTTTTTTAAACATCACAATTAATTACGGTTTTTAGTTGAGATGAAAAAAAGTTAATGGCACGAGAGGGATTCGAACCCACGACCTTCGTCTATCTATCTAGCGTATCTAGTCGAAGGTCGTGGGTTCGAATCTCTTTCGTGTTATCGACTTTTTTTCATCTCAACTAAAACCCGTAATTAATTGTGATATATTAATTGGTCGAGCGCACCACGAAAATAGTGAACATCGCAATAAATAAATATTTAGTATGAAAGCAAGATGTAAAAATTTCTCACTCCTTTGGTTTTTCGCCAAACATAAACTGTATACTATTTTTCAAAACAATTAACAAGGAATTCATAGAATATTAACGGAAATTAAACAAAAATATTGTAATAAACTAGTATACATCTGGAGAAAATCATACCGAAAAATGGCAACTTTTGTAGCCTCTCTTGGGACAATCAAATGACCTTGAAAAATTGCTGAAATATGTAAATCATTAGGTTTTGATGCTTAAACAGAAAGAAAAGATTTTCAGACGGAGTTATTACAGTTTTTCCAAGCTTTGAACTTACTAATGTAAGCCATCATCAGGGCTCTACTATCGTTCTTCGTGCTATTATTAATATAATGGAGTACAAAATCAATGGGTATATTGATATTGATTGAAATATAGCTATCTGCACTGCAAAATTGTTAACTAACCCTAATCAGTTGTTACTCAGTTAGCCTTCTGTTGCTTGTAGATGACATTAAATGTACTACATTTCTAACGGTTTAATTAATTAATCTTTTCATGTAAGGTTTTTGGTTGAAATGAAATACTTAGCGCCATGCGAGAGAATCGAATCATGATTACACGACATGTGAAAAATGGCAAAAAGGATGGAAAGTTCGAAAGATTGTTGGTTGAGATGGGAAGTTGGTGTCTGAGTTGATTGACGTCATGATAGCTCAAGTGGTAGAGCAGCGGCGTATTTATCCGAAGGTCGTGGGTTCGAATCCCGCTCGTTGATGTTAAAGGCAACCTCACCGCAATCCGTCACGTCAAATAAGTAAGAAAGGAATATATCCCACAAACCAGGATTGGCAAGGATTTTCGATTTCTGGATGGATGTTTTTCCTAAAGTATTTTGAATTCGGCATCTTAAGTTTTGTTTATACCAAAAAAGCACCACAATTAACATAACATGGACTTTTTCAACACAATATACACTTGGCATACAATATACATTTAAAATGTGAGTTCTTGATCTTACCCTTAATATAATTGGTATGAAATGTGACCACTGTCGCATCGGCTAATAAAGTACTCGGTAGGCGTAATGTTTTTGTGTTGTTTTTTCGCTGCAATGTGCGGTCGTCTTTGAGGCTAGTCGGTATTATTTATGATTTTCATGGTAGCGGTTTGCGGAGTACCGTGAGCGTGGGGGGGGGTTTAGGCTGTAATTATGTGCAGGATCTATGGGGGTGGCTGGCTACACATATTAGCAATATAAACCCTCGAGGCTTACCCGCCCTACCCGCCATCACCATGCATTATTAACTTTTGAATCTTACCGACTCGACCCGGGCCACGCCCTACTTATTTTTTTTCCGAATTATTATGGACCGGGGAGTTAGCGTCGTTATTTTTAATAGTCTCCTCGTCTCCCTAGATGTGAAGGTTGATTATATAGGATAGGGATAGGGGCTGCTTTTATGGGATTGTATCGAAACATTCAATTTCAAAGAGTTTTACGAACATCGTTGAACCTGATCGTTTTTATAGATATATTAGTTTTTCTCGATTATTTGTTCTTTCCTTGGACTATCTAGACGCGTTTAGGCTTCTCGACATCTTCAATTTTAGGCCTGGGTTATATCTGTTTTGTCCGGCCCATTTATGCCCCTGAAAGACGAAATGTTGATCATGAGGTCAGCAGGTTAATGAGTTGGTAGTTTACCGATTATTGCGGTCTTGTCTATCCTTGCTGTTTGGACCTGTCCTTACGCCTTATAGCAAGAAAGGTGGAATGATTGGCCAAGGGGTCAGTAGGTTGACAATCTGCAGTGTGGACGTAATCGATTATTTAAATCTTCCAATTTTTGCTGCTATAGACTATCCAAGTGGGTTTGTGCGTCTCTCCATCTTCGGTCTTGGGTCTGAGTTTTTCCATTTTATTGGATGCTGATATTTCTTTCCTAACCGACCCTGTTCTGAAGCTAGCGAAAAGGCGACAAGCATCAGCAGATTGTTGGCCAGAATGATCGGAAAAAAAACTGTAGGTTCATCACCGCAAACCGAAAAGACGCCATGAGAGCTTTTAGCCGATGGGGATGTATGTTTTCTTGTCCTGATGCCCCCTTGATGTATGTTTTTTTCTGTTGATGTTGCACGTAACAAATTTAACTGTTTGTAATTCTTATTTCGGGATTACATAGAATATACTGGTTCATTGAACTTGTTATTTAGAGTTATGGGCCTTTAGGCAGTTTTACAGATCTTCATCTGGCCAGTTGGTTTACCCACAATTTCTTTGCCTTACGGCACCCAAGTTATGTCATGTTTTCCCAGGTTTTGGAGCTGTTGGATATGAGGTATATATGACACAGGTATACTTCTCTAACGAATTTGAGTAAATGATGCTGTGCATAGGGTGGATCCATCGGTCATTTTTTTGTAAGTTTCCTTTATCTGGTACCTCTTTCTCCTTTGGCTTTGTTTTGGCCCAGTGTCAGAATGAGGAACTTATGTTATATCTTGTTACCACGATTGTAGGTTGTGATCGTATTCTAAGATCCTCGTCTGGGCAATTTGTCTGCTCGCCTATTGCACAAAATCCTTTTGTGAGAAAATCCATTACGTGTCAATGCTTTAAGGGCTCCTTGGCTGCCCGATCTAATGAGGATTTTGGAAGAAAGACGGAGGTTTCCCTATGAGGTTGATTGCCCATATTTTCGGTTTTCATGGAATACACTTGATCCACTTTCAATAGCCAAAATAAAAGGAGGTTTTATGATGCTGCATATAGCTAATTTCAGCCGAAAAATATCACAGATCCAAATATTTTGGAATTAAGGTCGACAAAACTAGGCTTTTTTTCTCAAAACCTGTCACCTGAACTGAAATATAGCTTTCATTTCCCTATTGTGGGATTACATAGAATACACTCGTTAATTGATCTTGTTATTCTAGGTTCTGGGCTGTTAGGCCTCATCCGTCCAGTTTGTCTGTTTCTATTCCCAGGTTTTGAAAGTTTTGGAAATACGTTCCAGGTGTACTTCTGTAATGAATTTGAGTGCTCATGTTTTGTCTTTGTTGACCAAGTTCCTTCACTGGTTTACCATATCTCCAGAGTTCGTCGTGGTTGGAGTATGTACACCTTTATTTCTTATTCTTCGGTGCTGGCTGCCACCAAGGCTCCTTTCAGGGGAAATATCCAGTCCTCATTTCCAAGGATGGGTGTGTGAATTTTTGTTATTTTCTGCCCGAATTGTTTGTTTCTGGACATTTTTTTCCTCTCAAAGATGAAACATTGAAACAGAATTGAAAACTGGTTATGTGATTAAACGCTCATTGTGGCATATGTTTGTTATACCTACAATTATATTTTCGTGGCTATTCAGAAGAAAAAAATAATTTACTTTTTCCCCTTCCCAGGCGCATTTTCATCGTTCTAGATGCCCAAGGAACGTGGCTACATAAAAAGCAATTCTCTACGACATCGCTGAGAAGAGGGAGAAAGGGTGCACCCTCGCTCATAAATTATTCATCAAATAGTTGGAAAATACTGTTTCAGCTCTTTTCACCTTGCTCCCTCCCCGTGCTTGAAAAGTAAACAACAATTTCCTTTTTGGTGTATTAAATCTTTTATGATAAGAAAAAAACATAGTTGACTACGTGACTTGTGTTTGTCGTAAAACGAGCATCGGATTAACGATGAAAATCAGACAAACTAGCAGGATATTACTTATTATTGTCGACGTATATATACATATAGTTTTTTGAGAAACTCAAGACTGATGAGGGGAGAGGTATGCCCGAAATCCATCTTTTAAATAAAACTAGTAAAAAGCATATGGGTTTGATTAGTTGCAACACGTCCCAAAAGAAAAAAAAACACGAAAAAACCAGCCTGAAAAAAGAAAAAAATTAGATTAAATATTTCGTCAGAAAGGCTTTTGCTACAACCATCGGTGCGCTGATCGGAGTTGTGGGGATTTCTTCTCTCTCAGGGCATGATTTATAATGAAGACAAGAACGTTATTACCAAATTGGGCTCCTAAAGGCCGTTAGGTCCGGGGGCAGAAATACGTTTTTGATCTCTTGGGGGACTGGAGCTTTCCATAGAACGGGGGTGGCGAAATGATACTCCCATGGGCCTGAGAATGGCTTTTATATGTGACGGCGTTAAGTAAGAAATTTCTCCAAGTGTTCCACAGCATTTGGGGGATTTTTCAGATTGTACCCTTAATGCATTGGTCCTTCTCACTGCCAACACCGATGACGATTCGGTAAGTAAGCTGTTAATTAATTTATCTGGTCGGTTTTAGCTAGCTAATGTGCAATAACACTGTACAAGTATAATCACAATATAGTAATGAAATGTAATATGTAATGTATGTATATGTATGTAAATATTATTATGGTGCAACAGCCATTTTATTTAAACTCTTTTTTTTTCTTTTTTCTATCTTCGTCTTGGAACCTACTAGCCTGCTAAAGCGTGCCTTTTTTCTTTGACGCTTGTATATCTCTCGTTGAGTGAAGGTTGAAAAGAATGACTCATATTGGCTCATAGGAGGAGGATGAGGCATAGTTTGATCGGTTGTTAATGACCTAGGTCATGAGGTCTCCAGGGGACCAGATGTTGCAGCAATGGTCTCCTCCTGAGCACACTGACCTTGACTGAACCAGCAGAGCGTAGTTACTAGAGTGAACTAGATCCAGATTTTACACATTCGATTTATGAGATGAGGGGTTAGAAGCTAGCTAATGTGCTGCACTACAAACGTGTATAAATTATAGCCCTAGGGTAGGGTCTCCTACTCAGGACATGGAGAAACATTGGCAAAAGAAAACCTAGACGGGACCGTCTTTCTTCTAATATTAACCATGTGGGCCTGTATCTCACAAGTGCATACAAGTCACATGCCGAAAGTGCCTGATATTTTGACTGGTTATTCCTATTCACCTAGGAGGTTCCGTCGGGGTCACCTTCATTCAATCCTGACTTCTCGGTGGATGATATCCTCCAGGAAGTACTAGAAGTTGTAGCGCCTGATGCTGGAAGTAACAAGCATTGGAGACTAGGATGAACACTGCAAAAAACTTCTTCCAAATCACTGCTCTAAAATGGTGTTGGATTGGCAGTGGCCGCATGGTAGCAAGTAGCGGTAGTTTCAGTTGATGGTGGCTGGGCTATCGCTCGTACCGAATGGTTGTAGGTCGGTATGGAGTAGATTAAAGATAGTCTCTTCGGCGCTAATCTCTATTCGGCGATTATCCCGTTCAACCATCGTCTCGGAGTCCTAGAGCGGCCAAGTAGGAAGGGTACAGACAAGCGATAGTAGGGTGGAGCTTAACCGCCTGCGGAGGAGGAATTGCTACATTATAAACATCGATAGATTTGTATGGTATAACCTTCGGTCTATGGTCTAGTCTTCTAAAATGGACGTCTCAATGTGTATCGGCAAGGTCTCGACAATCCCGAGGTGATATGCATGTTCTAAGGAGCCCTCGTAGTTAGGTATCAATTGCTTCGTGTTACGGCTGATGCGTTGGACCTCGCTCATTCTTTTTTTAACTTGATCCCAGATAAAAATTAGGAGGATAAGAGGAAGCTAACGGGAAGCGAGGGTGTGATACGCTAAGTACTGCAGCCTTTTGGCTTAGTGTACTTTTCCTCGTTCCTTCGTTTATATCAAACTCGATCCTTCTTTAAGTTGAATGTCGACATGGGGGTTCTTGTAAACCTACTGATTGGACACTGTGGCCCAAGAAGGGCCAAGCATTTCCGCTGCTAGGACCGAAAAGACAAGTCGGTTCCTAAACCACTAGCCAGATTAGAGAGCGCTATCAAAAATAAAGAAGTATAATAGATCGTTTATGCCAAGGTGCAAAAAACTTTATCGACACCTCTTCTAATTCTATTCTTCTATCATTTAGGAGTTGGCTAAACTACTATTTTAGGGTGGTACATCATCAACTTGGAATTGAGAAGTTCCTACACAGAATAGCTACTAGCAGGTTGTAGAACTGGGTCAATACTGAGTATTAAGGTCTAACAAAGGTAGAGCAAATTACAAGAGGCTTTATGGACAACTCTTCTACCTCTATCCACCATACTGCGCCGGTATTTTAGCTATGCCACTAACTATCATGCCTAGATCCTAGTTTAGGGTCGAATTTCGAAGAAGTTACTGTGGCTGAGTTACATCAATTTTTTTCTCTAGGGTGCAGAACCCCAGAGCACTATAAGGTCTAGATACTGCACTGGTAAGGTCCTAGATAGGTCTGATTAGAGAGAGGTACCGTAGTCGCTTCGTGTCTAAAGTCGTGGTATTGGTGAATTCTTAGTTCAACTTAGAAGACAAAGTAGTTAATAGGTTCAGACAAAACATCAACACTCACTTTGCTGTTCTAGCCTCCTGAGTGAATATCTCATGAGAGGTCATATGTGCCGGACAAGAGCACTGGCGGAGGTAGAATTGTGTAGATTTTTCCAAGGAAAGGAAGAAACCGTGGACGGTGGAACACATTCTGTGCTACTGACTATTCAGGCAAGGTTTCTACTTGTAGGTGAGGGAAATCATAAGCAGTATCCTAGGCGAAAGATGAGTAGCCAGTCTACGAAAAGTATCTAGTAAGCTCTAAGAAAAGAAGAGGTGCACAATAGTTAGATCTGAGGTAAAGATGTACTTGCTTCTCTTCCTTGGTACGCTTTCTCATTGGACAGTATCGCCTGTGCAGTATATGTACCGTAGCTATCTTGCTTTAGTTTGAAACGGTTGAAAAGGATTCTGCTCTTTACAAGTAGTCAGCAAGCTGTACCGAAACATCATAGGTCTAGACGCAAATATTTACGAAGCTTGCTACCTGTACTGTATGTTTGGCATAGAATATAATTTTATATGACTGAAATTTCGGTGTTTTTGTTTTAATTTACTATGATGTTATCTGTTTGGTAAATAAATTTGGCGTAAATCGCCTTTTCTGGATCCTAAGTACAATTAAATTAAATACTGACGGAAAGGAAAACTAAAGGGAAAGGGTCGGAAAGAAAAGAAGGAAGGAAAGTAGCGAGTTTTTTTTTCTTTCGTCTTTCCATCCGCTACTTAGGCGCCATAATTTAGGTGCATATTAAAAGGGGCCCTAGTGGAAGAGGGCTGGAGGCAGTGATTTGTTGTTTTAATACGTGTCGTGGTGTATGAATAAGCCTTGCTAGGGGCCAACAAGCCCTATCATTCCCCCATCCTCACACCATTAAGGGATTAATAGCTTAGCTCAGTGTATATTACACGGCCAACTGCTTTATATTACGACACCCCCGCCCAACCGGTAACCACCCCTAGCCGCCACACAACGATCCAGCCCGCAACAACCCCAGACAAATTAATACAATCTTCTTTGCCCAATGCTCTTTCTGCGCCTCGTCTCTTTGTAAACAATAACCTATATTAGTCAGTCAATACTTTTTAATTAACCGACTGATTATAACCGCATAAAGATGCCACACACTTTCTATGTTGGGATGTTTGACAATAAAACTATTTCACCTTTTCGAAGACACCACCTCATTATCCCTTTAATATCGTTTTAAACAATTAGGCAAAAATATCTTTCTAGGTTGTTTTTATTTTTTACGTACCATAGTTCCCCAAGTCCTCTTGGCCCGATCTTTTTAAAACCATTCAATGCCGATTCTTATTTCTCGAAACATAGTCATCTCCACGTTTGCCGACGACTCGTCTCTCATACCTTCTCGCCCATCGGTAAGTGTGTTGTATCTGCAAAGCCACCACACCCTAGAAGAAGACTGGTACCGCAAATGGAGGACCAATGCGAACTAAAGCAGATCTGCTCATGTCACTCACCAATTCACTGTGCCATCCATTACCGACTGAATGACATACTGCACCCCACAGCTGACGTAGTACGATAGGACCGTACGGAATTGGAATCTACACACTCGCATAACTATTTGACCTAAACCTTAACAAAAAAACTTACTCTTTACAAAACTCTCGCTCCGATATGGAACTACGTAGTGGACGTTTAGGGCTCAACCAAACATTTCAATTCATCCCGTCTCTTCTATTCAAAATCCTAAGAAAAATCCTTAATGCTACCTTCTACTTTTCCAATCAAACCATTCACACGGACCTCTATATTCCATTAGGTCATAATCTTATCAGAAATTCCATAATACCCGTTTTATACTCAAACCACCTCGACTTAACTAACCTGGAAATCCTCCACATCGGCTAAAGAGGCAATGGTCTAGGGATTCGCTTTAATCATGTGCGTTTCTCCCGTCGTGTTTAACTTTATCGTGTTATGCTATTAATTACCAGATTTACTTGTTGCCGTTTCAGATCGTTTTGGCTTTTCAGACGCATTCCTTCTCACCATCTTTTGTACCCGGTCTTTCACAACCTAGAGATGACATAATCAGCCAAAATAGCGATAATTGACAGAAGTAATTAATCGGAAATTATAATTTCTTGCAGTTCCATCAAAACTGGTAGAATTTTAAGGTGCAATTATAAATTCTTGAAATTAGTTATCGTTTTGATAGGATCGAGGAAACAGTGTGCAAACATTTTCACTAATCACAATTTTTTCCGACTTCTGATTGTGTGTCTGCTATGAAAACTTTTCTGGTCTAAGAAAGGCACTCTGCAAAAATTTAACAAGTGGCTAAAAGAAACAGCGAAAAGATTCGATGTGTTGCCCTGCCTCCTAGATTACGTTCTTCTCTATAAACTGAGCCCCCGTCCCACTTAAGTACACTCCTCACACAGATTTTATCTCCCACTTAGAAAAAAAGATATGGCAGAAGTGGCAAGAGGAATGGAGAGCAGTGAGGGACAACAAGCTAAGGGATATTAAACCAAATGTTGGCCCTTGGAGCGCCTCAGTACTCGCGGCACGAAGAGACTGTGTTGACGAGACTTAGAATCGGACATAGTAGGCTTACCCACGACTCCTTATGTGTAAAGAACCAGCCTCAGTATGCGATTGCGGCAGGGAATTGGTCATAGTAAAACACCTCTTGACCAATTGCCTTAATTCTAAGCAACAAAGAATATCTCATAATCTCCCAAGACAATTAGCGGAGATTCTTGGTGATGACACTCCGTGATCAATAGACTATTTGACTTTCTGAGATCAACGCGTCTGATAAAGAAAATATAAATAGAAGATGTACATTAGATATGCATATAGATGTATAAATATGGAGGAATAGAGAGATAGAGACGGAATAAAAGGAGAATAAGAAAAAAATCGCAAACATACTTCCCAAGGCAGAAATAATGTGTAAGTAGTTGTGGGGATCCGTCATGATCGAGGCGAAATATGATCCTATGCGATTGAACGCCTTAATAAAAAGAAAAAACTGTGCCCCCCCCCCAAAAAAAAAAAAAATCTCACGTCGAAACATTCAATTTCGACTAGCTTTACGAACCACGCTGAATCTTACCGCTTTTATCAATAATTAGTTTTACCAATTATTTCGTTTATACTTAGGACTTGGGCTGTCCAGACGCGTTTAGGCTTCTCGACATCTTCAGTTTTAGGCCTGGCTACTTTCTTTTTAGTCCGGCCCCTGAAAGCTGGAATATTGATCAATGGGTCAGCAGATTGATGAATCGGTAGTTTCGACGTTAACGGTCATTTCGGTCTGTCTATTCTTGCTGTCACAACATCTTCAGATTTAGATAAGGGTTATTTCTGGATAATTGGGTCTATTTATACCCGTGAAAGTTGGAATGATTGATCATGGGTCAGCAAGTTGATGAACCTGGTTTGGCCGTCTCCGGTCATTTTGGTGTGCCCTTCAATTCTGTTTTGACCTGTCAGACGCGTTCGAGCTACTGACATCTTTAGTTATGGGTCTGTCGGAAGGTTAATCACTTCACAGAACCCTGTGCAATCCTTTTTACTCGTTATCAGGTATTAAATGGAATTTCTTGGAATTTATTGTCAGAGATAAAACGTTAATATTAAAAACAAACATTTGTGATTTTCGAAACCAGGACAACAATTTGATGCCGAAAAGAAACGAAGAATCAGGATGAGATATAAATTGTATCCCTGCTTCGTAGATTAGGGCTCTCCTCTATAAACTGAACACTCAAACACTAGGAAAAAAATAAAACTACCCACCTCAAGGCAATATTTTTTACATAGTAGTTCGCCTCATATGGTCTTTCCTTTCATAGAGTTTTGCTCTATTTTGGCTTCTTAGTTCTTCTTTCTCATTCTGCGTCTGTCATAAGCCGATGAGATTTAAACTGATTAAAGGGAGGCATAAGAAAATTTTATTTCAATCACACATCTCTAGATCGAAATCATTCTCGCATTATTTGTCCGATTTTAGTTCAAGCATTGTTTCCACATTTTATATCTTTATTTCCTAGCGGTATAGGTACTGTTTTTTTTTACCTTTTTACAGGGGCTTCTTCCTTTAAAATGCGCTATCACCAATTCTTTTTTTCGGAAAGAAACACAACCCCCTAAGCGGGCTGGCATCTTGACCGTACATTTCCTTGGGAAAATGGTCGACCGCAATCTCTCCTATAAAATAACTCTCCCATTTTAAGCATCTTACAACTTTGCATTACTGTTTTACGACAGCTTCCAGGCCCCCATGGGACGGTTGCGCATGAGTGCTGTTTATGTTTATTATTATTTTTTTATATATATAAAATTTTAACGTTTCGATTATGAATTTTAATTACTTTTTTATGTAAACATTATAGCGTTTAGTATAGCAGCAACATTAATGAGAATGTTTAATTAAAAAATTCTAAAACATAAAAAATTAATCGTTTAGCATCTCCTGTTAAAAGGGGAAAAATCGGATTATTTCTTGTTTATTTGTTGGCTCTGCCTCACAAAAAAAATTTAAATTTAAAAAGATATACACAGTTCGTCACCACAACAAAAATGTTCGTACGAACGTAGCAGGTATTCAACATTATATGAGTTAGTGTCACGAGCGGGATTCGAACCCACGGCCTTCGCATCTCTACGCCGCTGCTCTACCACTTGGGCTATCGTGACTTCGATCCATTCGGACACTAACTTCCCATCTCAAGCTACCTTTCTAATATCCTCTCTTTTTTGCCATTTGCCGCCGAGAATAGAATCCTGATTACACGACGTTTGAAAAATGGAGGGAAAATTCGAAAGGTAGGTTGAGATGCGGAGTTGGTGTCCCAGTGGATCGAGATCACGACAGCTCAAGCGGTAGAGTAGCGGCACATCTAGCCGAAGATCGTGGGTTCGAATCCTGCCCGTGACATTGAAGTTTTAATTTCAACCAATACTTTATATAAAGATTAATTAATTGAAAGTTTTTTTTTCAACTGTTGACGGTTTCCCACATAATTCTTTCTTCTTGTGGCTCTTGAACTGTTCGTTTTTTTGAAATGTAATAATAAAAGGATCGCATTGAGAGGTAAATTTCCTTTAAGAAGGCAACCTTGTAGAACTTTCAATTTAATTTTGAGTGTCTAATAAAACGAACGTTAAATCTTTCAAAAACTCTGAAATTTAAAATTTGTGATAAAACAAAATTTTGTACGGAAGAGGTGGTAAAATTTCATAACGAATTCTTTGTTTAATAAGGTTTTAGTAAGGATGGTTGGACAAAATTTATTTACCTACCTTAACTTAATAAAAAAAATTCACAAAAAGAAATATGAAACAAAACCCACAAAAAGAAGCAATAAACATTGCGAGCAACCATAACTTTCATAAAATAAAAAAAAACAATCAAAAACTTATACAAAATATCGACACCGACCGCATACCAAAAAAAAAAAAAAAACAATACAAAAGTTATAAAACCTATCTTTAACTTATAGAATTAAAAACCCGCAAAAAGAAGCAATAAACATTGCGAGCAACCATAACTTTCATAAAAAGACAATCAAAGACTTATACAAAATATCAACACCAAACGCATACGAAAAAAAAACAATACAAAAGTAGTAAAACCTATCTTTAACTATAGAATAAAAAACATCAACATAAAAATCAAACAAAACACATAAAAAGGGAGTAAACGTAGAAGTTGTAAAACAAACGTTTACCTAATAAAAAAAAATTCAAGGTAAAAGCCAAACAAAACACAAAAAAGTGCCAATATACATAGTGAACAACCAATGCAGAAAAATTAAGTTAAATTTTCGTTTTATTTTATTTGCGCTTTTTTACTGAATTTTACTTGTACGCTTTTATAGCTCATACTATGAACTGTGAAAACCTGGGATATTTATAGCGCAGCCAGATGTGTTAATTACACGTGTCCATCAGCTTCCGTTTAAGATTGATTCTGATTTATTGGTGATTAATAATGAACAAGTGAGGCGGGTGTGTTTGTCAGATGATTAGCTTGTGTTGGGAGGTCTAATAGGGGCTTATGTTTTCATGAGTCAGTTATGCTTCGTGTTATCGATTTAACACGCTCCCATCTATCATCTGCAGTCGCTATTAAAACATGTAATCACAACGGTGTAACGCTTTAACAAGAGTCGTCTTAAGAATTAAAGAATACATTATTTTACTATTAAACTCCAACCTTTTGCGCATGGAATGACTCTGGGCCCTTGAAATTCTGAGCTTTGAGGTGGTTGAAATATTTTTTTTTTTTTTTTTTTTTTTTGTAAGTTGGGAATAAAATGTTTTGTTGGATATTGCCTTGATGAACTTACATATTCCTATCCGTTACTCTGCTTGTCGACATCCATGTTTTATGTATTTTCTCTGTCAAGAAAAACATTTTCAATCAACTAATCCCCTATTGCATGAAAAACTGGTTTTGTAACGTTTTTATTATGTAAATCGCCCAGAAAGAGGAAAACTCTTTAAAAAGTTTTATTTTTATTTCGGTACACATATCACCAAAACTCTTCATCATAAGGGAACGGTTCTTGATTTCTTTATTGAAAAAAATAATATACAAAAATCGGAAGGAGCAATGTTTGTAAAACCTTTCAGGAACGCAGAAATAATTTTTTTAAACCTGTATGTTTTTCAAAAAAGCAAAATGTAAAAGTTGGGTCAACTTTAGCGCCTTTCCAAAAAGGATAGTTGCTACTCACAGTAAGTTGTTCTGCAACGTCCGGATTTCGAGCCTCTTAGCTCATCATCAGGTTGAAGGACTACAACCGCGTCCCTCGACGTGCATTGCCAAAGTGAAACCGCTGATACCTCCGCCAACGCGACGTTCCAATTAACAGCTGATTTTTAATGATATGAACGTGCGAAACGCGGAAATTATAACACAAAAAAATATTAGAATAAAAATAATAACAATTAAAATAATTAGTTTAATTATTTGGATGTTTGATATTATTTATATACATATTTAAAATGGGAGGTAGATCAAAATCTGTTATATTATTAATGCATTTATCACCATGTTCAATTTTACATTTTTTAATTTCAAATTTCTCAAACCAATCTAGTTCTTTCCCTTTGTTGAAACTATGCAACACTCTCGTATTTAGATTTGAGTTGAATTTATGTTTTGTTTCTTTTAGAAGGTCCTTAAATTCCGAAAATTTGCTCGATTTAGGCAAGTGTTCTTTTACTCTCGTTTTTATTTCTCTACCGCTTTGTCCTATGTATTTAATATCACAATCATTATAATTGAGTTGGTAAACCCCGCTTTTTGCCAAATTGTCTAATCTGTCTTAAAGACCAAAAATAAACAATTTACTATTTTTAACAACCAAGAACCAGGATTGCGTAGGATACAGAGGGAAATAAAAGAAAAAAGACTTGTTAAAACAGACCGCATAGATTTCGGGAATATCGTACCTAAAATGGCCTACCTTTTAACAGTCAAATGGCCTTCAATAATTGCTGAAATGTCAAACATTAGATTGCGAAAGTTTTAGAAACACATTTCCTTTATCGTGCCAACGTTTCGATCTTTATTGAAATCATCTTCAGGGCCTGGGATTTATAAACGTTGTTAAACTTTACAAATACACGTAAGAAAAAATAAACTTCTACCGTGCAAGAAAATTTTTATTAAACAAATAAACAAAATGATTTTATACAATGCTAGAAAATTTCAGATTAAATTGAATTTGCACAATGTTAGAAAACATTTTTACATTAAAATAATAGTAATATTGGATTTTAGGGCGTGAAATGACCTTAGCCGTTAAAACGCCCTTAAAAATTAATAATAATAATAAAATGCTAGAAACTTTCAGATTTAAAAAAATTATAAAAATTATTTATAAAATGCTAGAAAATTTTAGAATAAAATTGAATTTGTACAATGTTAGAAAAATTGTTACATTACAATAATAATAATTTATAAAATGCTAGAAAATTTTAGAAAAAAATGAATTTATACAATGCTAGATTTTTTAAATATTTTTTTTAATCTAACATTTTCCATCATTGTATAAATGAATTTTATTTATTTATTTAGTCTAAAATTTCTAGTATTGTATAAATTCATTTTTTATATCCTACATGTATTTGTGAAAAAATTAAACCAATGTTTATAAATCCCAGGCCCTGACGATGATCTCAATAAAGATCGAAACGTTGGCACGATAAAAACAAAAATGGTTTTCTAAAACATACGCAACACCAGAGCGCATCTTACGATTTCCAAAATAATCATTAACTAACGGTCACTAAACACCACACACACACAAGCACACTTCAACAGAAAGTACAGACATAAAAGGAGGTGCTTTTAAAAATTGAATTCCATGCGTAATATTGGAGTTTAAAGTCAGAAAACTCAAATAAATCCGGTATTCATAAGAATATCATAAAGTGGTTTTTCAAATAAAAAGTCCCTTTAAAATAAAAGGAAGTGAAATATGTTAATTATTTGGAAAAATTAATTAAATTTTAAAATTTCTTCTTTTAGATTATCATAATGTCTTATCTTATAGATCTATGGCTTAAATTCAGTAAGCTTCACGAGGTGGAACTACTAGCCAATAATTGAACTATCGTCATTTTTATTCATGCTGCTTCATAACAGTCAGACAACGGCCCTTGAAAGCATTTTACCCCAAAACCATAAGCACGCCAACTCTCAAAGCCTGGGAAAGCGTAAGGGTTGTGTGCTAGGTGAAACAAAGAGGTAATGAACAAGCAGTCACACTGACTCTTGGGAAAACAAAATCAAACATAATTTCATCTACCCGATGGAAATGAAACGCTATATGTATGTCAAGGTGTCAGGCTTTGCGAAAAAAGTCTAGTTTTGTCGAACTTAATTCCGACATATTTGCATCTCTCCCCTTTTTTGGCTGACGTTAGCTGTACACACCTTCATAAAATTTCATTTTATTTTGGCTCTTGAAATAACTGGGTCAAGTATATTCTATGAAAACTGAAATTATGAGCAATCAACCTCATACGGAAACCTGCGTTTTTTTGGACTGGATGTATCCCCTGAAAGGGACCTTGTAATCAGCCAACACCGAAGAATAAGAAATAAAGGTACACCAACCACGACGAAGTCTAGAGATATGGTAAACCAGTGAAGAAACCTCGTGAACAAAGACAAAACATGAGCACTCAAATTCATTACAGAAGTACACCTGTATCATATAACCCATATACCTCATATCCAAAACCCTGAAAAACATGACATATCTTGGGTGCCATGAGATAAAGAAATTTTGGTTAACTGGGTAGATGAGGAACTGTAAAACCACCTAACGGCCCAGAACCCAGAAGAACAAGATCAATTAACCAGTGTATTCTACGCAATCCCAAAATAGGAAACTGAAAGGTATATGTAATTTTCCAAAATCCTCATTAGATCGAGCAGCCAAGTTAACCTTGAAAGCATGTACACGTGAAAATGTCACCTGATTATATATAAAACCTCAAAAACCCGAAGAAATAACCTGATAATATTTTTGGGTGTAAATGCACAACGAACAATGTTTATACATTAAGAATCTTGTAAATAAATATTTTTGAATCAAAGAAAAATGTCAAAATTGAGGTAGAATTTAGCTTGCTACCATAAATTGACGATTCACTAGTTTTCAATATTTTTTAAAATCCTTATCCAGAGATTAGTAGTAAAAAAAGGAAGATCACAGAAAAACTAGTTCGCTTAAAATTACACCAATAGATTTTGAGCAAATCATATGGAATGATGGTCCTCTCGATAAATCTCGATCAGAAGCTTCGCCAGAAAACTGTTCATTTTTCACATTTCGTTGAACTTTTCTCTGAAACCCTTTATCGTATTGAAACGATTCTTTATTTCTTTTTGTAGAGATATAATTGGCAATGAATCTTGGCGTTATTTTTTTTAAACCGCGCACGAACGTTGAAATTTATTTATAATAAAATAAATGTATAAAAACTTTATCGTTCCTTTAGGCTGTTGCCAAATATTACTAAATCATTTTTTTAATTTTTTTAATATTATATTATTATATTTAATAATATAT
>CM077101.1:27738776-27760106 GCA_039619505.1 Cimex hemipterus
TTCGAATGCAGGGCCGCTGGATTCGAACCCGGAACCTTTACCTTACAGTGATGAGCGCCGTGTCAACGCCTAACCCGTTGCGGCCACCGACGCCCCAAAGGTTAAAAACTTCTTAAAAGTTAATATAATTTAAAATAATATTTTTATCAAGAAAAAAGTTGATATTCCTTTTTTTACACCAAATTTATATCATACTTCCAAATGTGCTTTTTAAAAAAAAAAAAAAAAAAACACCGGCACCCTGGGGGTTTATATGACCTCTGCTGTTGCGCACCCTCGTTAAAAAAAATATTTAAAAAATTTTAAATAAATAAACTTAACATAAACATAAAACATTCTCAAGCACAACTTTCACCAGGAAAAGTTTTGAGGGGAAAAACGAATAGAAAAATTAATGCATATGTAACTAAAAATCAATCTAGAAAAATTAAATCGAAAATCGGCTGTAAACATCTTCGTCAAGCTCGACTAAAAGCTTCTTTTGAAACGTATTTTTTCACTTTCGGTACACTTTTCTCTAAGACTTTTTATTCTAATGAAATTGTTCTTTTGCTAATAAATAGAACAATAATAGGCAAACACTCGCGGCGAGGATATTTTTCAGAAAACTGGAACGGAGAATTTTTTTTTTTTAATAAATGTGTAAAACTTTATCACAACTTTAGGTTGTTGCTAAAAATAAATGAATAAGTATTTTTAAATGAGGTATGAATTCGAACTATATTAAGAATAATAAAATAAAGTAAATTGGTTGTCACATACCAACATACTTGAGAAAGTGGAGCCTCGCTTCAAACGACTAAATTACCTTGGCAAATTGCTGAAATAAGGGAAAACGTTACATACCTACGTTTGATAACTAAACAGAAAGTGATGACTTTCCTTAAAAAGAAACTGGCATAAAAAATTAAATTTCATCTAATATAATTAACGTAGCAAAAAGGATCTAATAAGAAGAAAGAGTATGGTATCTGAAGATCAAAAGGCAAAGCTCCAAGCAAATTAACTTACAATTACGTCTAAGACAAGAAGAAATATAAAAATTATTATTACTCAGTGCAATAACTTCATTTATCATCGTTCATTCAAAATTCATCTAATAGAATTGGAGCTTAAAAAAAAAAAAAAAAAACCATGTGAAAAATCCATCTATTCGTCTGAAAAACTATTTCCTACGACCGACAATCAAGCCTTATAGATGAAATTGTGTGAAAAGTGTGTGGTGATTAGTGACTGTTAATCGATAATTATTTAGAAATCGTGAGATGCTATCTTGTGTGATGTAGGTTTCAAAAAAACATTTTCTTTATCGTGCCAACGTTTCGATCTTTATTGAGATCATGCCCAAAGGTATTCCAATTGATTATTCTTTTTATGTAAGGTTTTTTGGTTGACATGGAAAATTAGTGTCACGAGCGGGATTCGAACCCGCGGCTTTCCGCTCTCTACTCACTATTGAATCATCACAGCCTACATGTATTTGTATAATTTAAACAATATTTAAAAATCCCTGAAGATGATCTCAATAAAGATCGAAACGTTGGCACGACAAAGAAAACGTTTTTCTGAAACCAACATCACGCCAGACCGCTCGTCACAATTTCTAAATAATTTTGTGAAAAGTTAAAATATTAAATACAAAAGTACAGTTACGCGTAGGTAGGCAAAGAATCGAATAAGAAGAGAAAGTATGGTAACTAAAGAGAAATATCAAAAGGCAAAGCTCCAAGCAAATTAACTTACAATTACGAAACACATGTCACATACGTAATTCCACTCGCACTAATTGCAAGATACAGTAATGATAATAAAAATCAAAACGGTAGGAAAGTAAAGAAGAAAAGCTTTGCAAGGTTCGTTAATCGCTGCACTGCACGTGCTGAAGGGTGGCTGGTTTCCTCGCCACAAGAACTGTTTCTCTGACGGTCTTAAAAGTTTTTCAATATCCCTGATGGTTGTTTTGTCCTTGGGATAAGCAGCTAACTCGCTTAATCGAATTATAGAGCATTATTATGAGATACATTTACTGGGGGATTTATTATAAAGATACATTTTATAATAAACTCGGGTAAAAAAATTTAAAAAACAACAAAATTTAAGTTTATTTTAATTTCTTGGAAAAGTTAAAAAAAAATAACATGTCAACATTTTCGTTTGCATGATTCGTCAGGTTTGAATGTATGAAAACTGGAGAAAACTGAAAAAAAAACATTTGTGAACCAGAAAAAATTGAAAAATATCTCTGAAAAAATAAGCAGCCTCGTTGTTTGAAAGGGGTTCTAGCTTTCCTCGTCGACTGCACAGCTAATAAAAACGCTTAGATGACACAAGAAATTTTCAGCGAATGGATGGCGAAATGGGATAAACAGCTGGAGAAGAAAATTTTGATTATGGTGGACAATTTCACAGCTGACAATGTAAATTTGAATTTGAAGAATATCAAATTAATTTTCACGTCAATGATGCTGCCGCGTGATCAAGGAATCATTCGCACCTTTAAAGCATATTACAAAAATGAGAAAAACCCTTATCGAAACCTTGGAATCTCGATCAACTTCATTGTCAAATTTTACTTGGAACGTTAAAGACCTCGCCAAGAAAATCAGCATTTTCGAGAATTTTAATCTGACCAAAGTAGCGTGGAATAACGTTAGTTGGGGGTGTCGGTGGCCGCAAGGTTCAGTATTCGACACGGCGCTCATCGCTGTAAGGTAAAGGTCCCGGGTTCGAACCAGCGTCCCTGCATTTTTTCAAAAACACCGGCACCCTGAGGGTTTATATGACCTCTGCTGTTGCGAACCCTCGTAAAAAACGTTAGTGATGTGTCCATTCGAAACTGCTTTCGGCACGGAGGTTTTGTCAAAACAGAAGAAGAGCTGGAGAAGGAGGAAGATAGCTGCCCTATTGAGATGCCAAAAGACCTTACTATGAGGAACTTCGTACTGGATGGATATCGATATGGATCACAATCTTCAAACTTCTGAAGCGGATTCTGAGGACACTATCTGCCAGTCCGTCATGAACGGGGCCAGCACCAGCAGCACATCGGATGCTTGGAACGATGACGATGTTGACAAGGAGGAGACCGATGAAGTCCAAGTTCCACCATCAAACTCAGAGGTTCTATGCCGCAGGGGTGCTCAAACTTGAACTGCTGGCGATCTACCTCAACATTTTTAGACTACTTACGATCGACCCTGAGAGGCTGCAAGTGTGTGTGATGCAGGGTTGTCGTACATACACGATACACCCTACCTAGGTAGGTACCGTAGCATATATAGATATTAGCTTTCTGCACAATATAGGTACATTATTTTAGTCAAGGTTTGGGTTAGGTTTAGTTAGGTTCTTCTCTACAATATCAATGAAAAAATTCATAGTTATTCAAAAATAACTATAATAATAACGTTCCTTTAATAAAGCCACCTTTTGCCGCAAGCAGCGTTATTTTATTACGTAATACATTTTTGTAGTTTAGTTACCTACCTACTTATTAAAATTTTTTTTCTTCTCGAGATCTACTCAAAAAGCACTCGCGATCGACCGTTTGAGCACCCCTGTTCTGTGGGCTCTAAGGGTGTTGAAAGCTATCCACCAATTTTCAAAACACTACGATTATGAAAATTATATTGTTGGAATGATGGAAATTATCAAAAAACAAACAAAATTAAAGAATTTCTTTAAACCATCTTAAATTTTAAATGGATTATGTATGTACGTATTTGAAGACTTACCTGTAATTTATAGGTGAATGAATGTCTATATGTATTGACAGAAAAAATTAAGTTTGTGTATTACATACATACATTCTAAAATCTTGTATACTTCACTTATACATCATAGTTCATCCACTTGCAATACTCACTTTTTGCTGGTCCCCCCCCCCAGCAGGGCAGCGTCCACTGTATATGTCTTTTTTGGGCCCGCGAAAAATTAAATTGTTTGTTCATTTCAAATTTGTTTTTCTCACTTATAGTGATATAAAATCTAGATATTATAGGCTTAGATGGAAATAGTTCGAATACACTGTTTGACAAAATAAACCACCTTTGAATTTTAGTGTATTTAGTTTAAAAATACATTTATGATGTGGAAAAGTTCTTCAAAAAAACTTTTCCCTTTCAACTTTTTTTAAATCAAAAATTGACATAATTTTGAAACTACCCAACAGATCCACAGGAAGCTTTTTAACGTTAAGGACCTTATAAACTACACCTAATGGCATAAATTAAGTCTAACTATATAATCAGAACCAGTCTTGTAAAATAAAAAGGCTAAGGTGTTTTGTTAATTTCATCCATATTTTTCTCACTTGCGATGAAACAAAACCCAAACATCGTTAGTAAATAATGAAAGTAGGAAAGTCAGCTTTACAACGGTATGACATCTGCTAGATTTAAACTAAATCCAAAGGAGTTATGATTTTTTTTATGCGGAACACTGGACATCGGCGTAAAGAAGAACTTGCTAATTCTCAAAAATCACCAAAATATTAATATCTATGAAAATTTCCACTGATATAAAAGAAACCTTACAAGTGTTGAGACCCACTATAAACTAAGTGTAATGGCCAAACTTAGCTTCCGTAATAAACAAGGGCCAGAGATGTAAAGTAAATCTTTTGAGAAGTGTTTATCGATTTCAACCTTATTTGATAATTGTTATTAAAGGGAAATTCCTTTTTCTAACGATTGTCGTAACGTTGAATTTAGCGAAAATGCGAAGGAGGAATTTTTAAGTGGACCATACCAAAGCTCGGACGGACGTAGCGAAATCGTTAAAATTATTTTTTAGCCAGAAACAATGTCTATGCTCAATTTTCTCACCTAAACAAAAAACCGGAATTACAATACAAATTTTGAGGAAAATCGAAAAATGAATTTTTTAAGGAAATTTTCCGCCTTCCAGATGCCTCCGGTTTTCAAAATCACACAAATGATGATAACTTCAGACCAACTTTACAAAGGCAAAAATTTGGCCAACGTAAAAATTCGCAGCCCGAGATAAAGAACTAACACCTTTGAGTAGTTTTTTGTCGACTTCAACTTCATTTTTATCAGTTATAATGGCATAAAACCTAAACATTGTTGATACAGACTGGAAATGGAGAAATTCATCTTTTCAACGGCTGTAATAACGTTGAATTTAGAAAAAATGCAGAGGAATTCTGAATTTTTAAGTGGAGCAAAGCAAATAACTCCCGAAGTTTAATTGGCCCTATTTATAGGTGAGGCTGTTTAAGTCTCAAAAGCATTAAGTATAGTTATTCAGATATCGTGAGATGCGGTCTGGTGTGATGTAGGTATCAGAAAAACATTTTCTTTATCGTGCCAACGTTTCGATCTTTTATTGAGATCATCTTCAGGGCTCAAAGTGTTTGCCTTCTGTGTAATTGTGCCATGTCGTGTTGAGAGTGCCTCTGATACCTACATCACACCAGACCGCATCTCACGATATCTGAATAATTATCCGTTAACGGTCACTAATCTCTACACATTAAGTATAGTGTTTCTTTTTACTATAATTATCAATTTCCGAAAGCGTAAAAGAAATCAGATTTTAAAAAAACAGGTCTTCAATGTATTTGTTTTTAATCATATTTGACTGCTCTCCCTATTTCTGCCTTGCTTCGGTCAGTGCTTCCGTTATAAAAATCTAATGATTTGTTTCTGTCGTAAAGAAAGTAAGAAATTGCGATGAACGAGGGGAGCCCGAAGTGGAAAGTAAAAATCAGGGGAGAGGTGTAAATGAAAAGCTCAAAAGCTGGCGACAATCTTGACGAGTGGAAGTAATAAGAAGTCGAGAGGAGTAATGATAGAAAGTGGGTGGGATTTAGGCGAATGTCCGCGGGGAGTCCGAGAAGCCCCTCCCAAGAGGAACGTGCTTTGAAAAAAACAAACAAAGAAAAGTACCCCGCCTCTGTTCTGTTTTATAATCGAATAAACGTGTCGTACAAATATTATTAATAAGGGATGAGTCATATGTATGACATTTGGCGCGGCTTCGCTGGAGACAGTGGCAGTAAGAGCTTTCATCTGTTGAGTTGGTGAATCCATAATGAATGGTAGAGGGTTGATAGATGGCGAGGGGGTTGCCCTCAGGGAGGCAAGAGTTATATCCCTCTCCCAAGGGGAAAAGGACATGGCGGAGCACTCCCGACTCTGAATTATACACATACACGCTCATACAGTGGCGCGCGTGCACACACACCGCAAATTCTCGGACACCTTTTAATAGATGATCACCGCCGTCTGATCATTCATGACGCCTTAGCACAGATTTTACGGACCCCCAGGCCCCGCACCGTCCGATTCTTCTCCCTCGCCGCTGTGTCAAGTCCCTCGGGGCTCATAAACAGCCCCTCCAATATCTTTCTTAAATATCCTATTAACGTTAATGTTTTCCTGTTATTTCAAACAGGAGCCTTCTTTTTGAACATACGGCTGGAAGAGAAAGTTAAAATTGGACATGAAATATTAATAACATCGAAGAAGTATTATTTAATATTAATTATCTTTTTTATACAAGGTCTTGGTTGAAATAAAAAGCTAGTGTTACGAGCGGAATTCGAACCCACGACCTTCGGCTCAATACGCCACTGCTCTAACCGCTTCAATTATCGTGACAGATCAAGTGGGTTCCAATCCCGCTAGTGACACTAACTTTTTCATCTTAAACAAGACCTTATATAAAAAGAATAATTAATTGAAAGAAATAATGTGGTCAATCATACCACTAAACATAATGGATTATTATAATTAATAAGGGTTTTTAGTTGAGATAAAAAAGTCACTGGCAAGAGCGGGATTCGAACCCACGAACTTCGGCTAGATACCACGCTGCTCTACCACCTGAGCTATCAACTAAAATCTATCGGCATTTTCATCTGTCGTGTAATCGGATTGAATTCTCGACGACAAATGAAATGGCCTCGGAGAGCTTTAGTGAAGTGTACTTCATTTTAAATCATTAAATTCACTAATTTCGTAGTCCGCTTTACCAATTAATATATTACAATTAATTAAGGTTTTTAATTGATATAAAAAGTCAATGGCACGAGTGTGATTCGATCCCACGATCTTCGGCTAGATACGTCGCTGCTCTACCACTTGCGCTACCTTGACCCCGATCCACTCGGACGCCAACTTCCCATCTCAACCCCGCCTTTTGAATTTTGAAAAATGGCACGAAGGAGGGAAAATTCAAAAGGTGGGGTTGATATAGGAAGTTGATGTCCCAGTGGATCGAGGTCACGACAGCTCAAGCCTCAAGTGGTAGAGGCGTATCTAGCCGAAGATCGTGGGTTCGAATCCCGCTCGTGCCATTGACTTTTTTATCTCAACTAACCTTAATTAATTGTAATATATTACTTGGTCAAGCGGACCACGGAATAAGTGAATTTAAAAATGGATTATTTAGCATGTTTTTATAGTAGCGTTAATTTTGGCCGAAACTGTTCCAAGCATCTGTCAACTGAAATATTTCGATCAATCTTAAAAAGTCTAAACTCATGATTTTTACATGGGGCTAAGAATAAGAAAAACTAGACGAGTCGATCTTGTGTGTCGTGTTGAGACTGCCCAAAGTTTTTCTTATCCCAATTAATTATTCTTTTTATCTAAAATTTTTTGGTTGATATGAAAAATTAGTATCACGAGCGGGATTCGAACCCACGGCCTTCGGCTGCTCTAACCACTTGACACCAACTGTTTATCTCAACTACCACCGTTCGAATTTTCCCTCTCTTTGCCATTTTTTTAATCTGAGCAGAAGGTCTTGGGTTGGAATCCCGCTCGTGACACCAGTTTTTCATCTCAACCAAAAAGCCTTAGATCTAAAGAATAATTGAATGGAATAATTAATATGGTAAATTATGATCATTAACCAAATATGGGTTATTCTTATAGTTATATCATTAGGTTTTTTGAAGAAAATTATACGCACTTATTTTTGTCTATTATTTACAATACATACTTTGTATCCGAGCTACGTAACAAAGTAGGTTAAATATATTTTAGTAAAAAACGAAAGGAGCGTATGTGGCCTCAACTGTTAGGGCTAGGAACACATTTACCCGATGGAACGCTATGCGACGCTACCCGATGTTACTCGACACAAATCCGAAGTCGAATTTTCCGTAAGGTTGGATCACCCCCCGTACACATCTACCAGATGTTACGCAACGCTACCCTACTCTACGCTATGCGATCCCCCCTCCTGACCTGATTTTCGTCGGGTAGCATCGAGTACAGTCGAAGACAAAAGAACCAGGCACTCATATTTTTATTCAAACTACATGTAATATTGTCTTTTGTTAAGTACAGCGCACTTATTTTAATATAAACCAGATTAACTAAGATCAAAAATTCATTAGTTTTTATTTTTTATTTTTTAAATTAATGTTAATTCCACTAGTTTTCGTGGTCCGATTGACCAATAATATCTTCCAATTAATTAATCTTTATGTAAGGTATTGATTGAGAAAAAACATTAGTATCACGAGCAGGATTCGAACCCACGAATTAATTTTAATGGTTTGGTAGAAAATTTATCAAAACACCGAAATACCATTTTTTGAATAATGAATGTAACTAACAATTTATTGCACGGTTTTACTCATAAAATTTAACAAACAATTTATTTCATGGTTTTGATCATTTTTTGTACTTTATTTCAAACTATGTATATGTAATTTTGTCGTTATATTAATTGCAACATTCTCATTTTAATGTAACCCAAATTAAACGAGATCAAAACTTTATCAACATCATAACTAATCCCCGATCTACGGAAAACTGCAGGAGTTTAGGACCATATAAACTACACTTAATAGCACAGATTTGGTCTCCGTATATAAATCAAAACCAGTGGTAAAAAATACAAAATTAGAAGAGTTTTTTTTTTATTTATCCTTATTTTTCCCACTTGTAAAGACAAAATTTAAACTATGTTGGCATTGAGTAAACGCAGAGAAATCCGGCTTTGCATTGGCTCTAAATACACAAAATAAATGCAGCCCCCTTCAATTTAAAATTTTGTAGACCAAAAATCGGTTTGGTTGTAAATAAGACGATTGAAAATAAAAAGTTTATTATCTAATTCTGAAAAAAAAAATTCAGTAAAGAAATAGAAAAAACAGAAAATTCAATACCAAATAAAATTGTAAAAATACCCTTTTTTGTCTCCTTTAATACTGCGTATTTCCACCTCTGGCAAGAATCATATTAAACACCTTTGCTTTCTATTAATTGGAAAAGATTTCTGATAGAATCCTGAGGAATTGTTTCCTATTCATTAATAACAGCCGTTTCCTCCGACTTTACTAGGCTGTTTGGCCCTGGGTTCCGCCGTCGTACTAGTCGCTTAATTTGGTCCTAAATGTGTTCGTTTGGGTTCAAATTTTGACTTCGAACTGACACACCAAGAACTAAATTCCAACCTCATTCACAATAAGTACTCAACGGGGTATGGCATTATTCTTCATTATCGATAATCTCTCACCGATGTGGAGAGCAAATAGTACTGCATGTTCTTCGATTATATCATGTAAGAACCGCTGTGAACGAATGTCACCGCTGAACATCAATGGCCCACCATGAATGCCATGTGAGGAACCACACGGCATGTGGCCAACCTTTGTCCTGAGTGTCTCTGTATGAAATTACGCCCATCTGAAGATATGAGGTCAACTCTCACCTCATCTATCAAGAGAACTCGCCTACAATCTTCGAATGTCCAGTTTACATGTTCCCGTTCGAATTGAAGCGTGGATATTTTCTGAGCTGTGGTTACGAGCCTCGTATCGGGCCCTGAGGTTATTTTCATTGAGCCTTCTTCTTACATCCTGGGGGAAATCGAATCATTTTGGATATGCCTTACAAGAGTTCATATCTCATTTCCCGTAATGCTGCGGGCTTTTAGGGCCTGCTGACGGATCAATCTTTCAACTTTAGACCTCAGTCGACCCTGTCCTGGCCTTCTGGTGTCCGAAGCGCCCAAGAACCATTCTTAATGTAGTGATTTACACTCAGTCTCCCGACGGTTGGCGCTGACTGTTCCCTTCCTCTAATAATGCTATGCCCATGACATTAGAGTGTTGTCATACTCATTCCCATTCCTGACTGGAGCTATTTGAAAAAGGTTTAG
This sequence comes from Cimex hemipterus, assembly GCA_039619505.1. Classification (NCBI taxonomy): domain Eukaryota; kingdom Metazoa; phylum Arthropoda; class Insecta; order Hemiptera; family Cimicidae; genus Cimex; species Cimex hemipterus. Next base: position 27,748,923 of record CM077101.1, read on the forward strand.
GAATAAGAATAATATCAAATGAAATCACGAAGGAAAAACGATTAACTGAAAGTTATCTTTAGGCGTAGAAGAACTGAATGGCGTAATGCTACTTGTCGTGCAAAACAGTACAGACGTAAACAAAGCATTATTTACTGTTTCATATTCCCCATCCCGATATGAATGGCACTTCACAATCAAATCATATCAATGAATTCCTTCACTCTCCTCTCCCTCTCTCTCTACCTCCTAAACCCATCCACCCCGCAGATGTCATGTAACAGATTCTCCGCCTTTCCGAAAGAAAATCCCCAGGCCATGATCTAATTACTCCTAAAATCCTCCGAAATCTACCCAAAAAAGCAATAGTGTACATTACCTCTATTTACAATGCAATATTTCGCACAACCTATTTCCATATCCAGTGGAAACTATCTTTAATAACTCCAATACCAAAACCACACAAATCCCCCAGTGCTACATCCTCTTATAGACCAATAAGCCTCCTTCCTATTTTATCGAAAATCTTTGAACTTAATCTCCTTAAAAGACTAATTCCTATATTTGACTCTGAAAACGTAATTCCTAAACATCAATTTGGGTTTCGACCTCTCCATTCCATTGTTCAGCAGGACTTCAGAGTAGTCGACACGATATCCTCGGCTCTAGAAAACAAACAATACTGCAGCCATATTTCTGGACGTTACGGAAGCATTTGACCGAGTTGGCACCCCGGCCTCCTCTATAACTTAAAATGTATCCTCCCTCATTCTTACTACCTTATCGTGAAATCCTTCCTCTCAGATCGTTGGTTTAAAGTAAGAATCGGCACCGAGTTTTCACCTATCACGCCAATCAAAGCTGGCGTTCCACAAGGTAGTCTCCTAGGCCCAATACTCGACACCATCTATGATGCTGACTCATCCAAACACACAAATCACAACTTGACGACACCGCAATCTTATCAACACACTCCAATCCTATCCTAGCAACAGAAGCACTCCAACAACACCTGAACCTTATTACCAACTGGTGCAATCTGTGGTGGATCAGGTTAAGCGAAAAAAAGCCGACACGTCACATTTACGCTCAAACGACAAACCTGCCCACCAGTGCACATTTACAACAAAATAATACCACCATCGAACCAAGTCCGCTACCTTGGGCTTTACTTAGATAGTAGACTTACATGGAACCCACATACACGAGTAGTCCATAACATAAGATATGTACTACTCAGACACCTTCTTGGACCAAAATCAAAACTAAGCATACATAACAAACTAACCGCTTACGAAACACTCATCAGACCTATTTGGGGGGTGTCGGTGGCCGCGAGGTTTCGTCTTTGACACGGCGCTCATCACTGTAAGGTAAAGGTCCCGGGTTCGAATCCAGCGGCCCTGCATTCGTACCCGACATACTTATAAATGGGCTTTTTTTCAAAAACACCGGCACCCTGAGGGTTTATATGACCTCTGCTGTTGCGATATCCAACGAACTAAAGTCCTCCGCCGTATCCTCAATGCTCCCTTCTACGTCACAAATCAAACGATCCATAAAGATCTTAAAATCCCTTTCCTAAAAGATCTTATCCAAACACGTTTCTTCACTTTTCACTCTAAACTCGCCCTCCATCTTAACCAACTAGTCCTAACTCTTTTCTCAATATCTCACCCTTACAATCCTCCACGCCGTTTAAAACGACGATGGCCTCGTGACCATCTACCTAACCCACCGAATTAACTTTTACTCCCCCCAATTAAATAAAGTTGGTTTCTCTCCCCACTGCCTCCTGGTCTGACAAGTCTATCAGATTTGTTTATGACTAACTATTTGCTCAATGTATATTATGTACAGATAGCAATAATTAAAATAAATGTAAATATTTACTGTTCCTTTTGACTAAGATAGTTCCTAATTACCTGGAACTAATATAGTAAGAAAATGGTTTAATTTTAAAATAATAAATTGAGTGGTGCATTTGATTTGTCCATCAAAGTAGTAACGTAATTGACTCAATGTTGTCTAAACGGTACCAGGGCCCGAGTACGATACTTAGACTCAAACCTTCCCGCGTCTTCATAACGTCATTGATGTTCTTACTTGGCTCATAAGATTTAAAAATGAACCTGTATCTTGAAACAGCGTTGAATTTTTGTTTTTGATCTTATCTGGCGATTATAAATTTGATGTCACATCCGTTAGCACGCTACTACGATTACATTGTTTTATTAATCATGTTATCGTTTTCTATTCCTGTGCATGCTAGGCGAATGGAATCTTTTCTTCTTATCATCTCCTTTTGTTCAGACCTCTTTATATTTATACTGATTATTTTTCATTTCAATGTTAACAATACTTTAAAATTTTGAAATGCTTTTTTTAGAATTTTTTTAAATTTTTATAAAAGTTTATTTAAAACGTGAAATTTTTAAGATTAATTCGCCTTATATAAATTTGTTGGTTTATGTTAGAAAACATTTCCATGTGGTTTTATTTATTTAATTTGTTTGTAAATACATGACTTATTTTTATTTATTTAAATGTTTCGAGAATTTACACCCATCATCTTTAAAAATTTGATATTAAAACAAGGTTTGAAATTTTTTTAAAAATTATTAATGGCCTCATGAACTGTGCATATCTAGCCAGACTATTGTGTATATATTTATTGCGTATTCATTTGGGGTGGGAGGGTATTGTGAAAAAAGGGCCAGAGGCGACGGCGGGAATCGAACCCGCGACCGCGGGGTCTACTAGCCGAGAGTCTCTCCCGCTAACCACTCGGCTACCGCGGTCCCTGAAATTTATTTGTATTTACAAAATATACAGTATTTTACAAAGAAATTATAAGACTGGCTTCAGGCTTCCTGCCTATATACCTGATCTGAAGTAAAAAAGAACTAATTTAAACATATCTCAATATTAACACAGAAAGGAAAAAATACAAATTAAAAAAAAATATATATATATAAACCCTTTACGTTATATAGTTAATTTACAGAAAAATGTGCTTCACCCTTTTGTACTTAAATTTTTTGTAAAGTGTTTGCAAGGAGGCAGCTTCATAGTTAACAATATTTCTAATGAATGTAGGGTTCAAATATTTATTGAGGTCCTTGTAAGGTGAAAAAAAAGACAAAGATGTTGGGATCACCAACCTTTCGGCAAAATTATGTTGCCATCATCAGGCCGTAGTTATTTCCACAAATATGTACATAATTAATATAATTATAACCATCAAAAATTAAACCAACACTACATACTTTTCCCAAGGGAGAAGAGAAAAAACACACAAAAATTCCCATCGGAAAAGAAAACCAACGAAAAAGTGCTCCGGTTTAGGTTATGGACCACATGCCCAGCATTAAATTATACATGGTGATCAAGCCATCTATGAAAAGTAGTGAGTAATTATAACATAAACCATTGACAAAAATAATAATTTGTATGTACATTAACATTTTTACATAAAATTACCTCACTAACGAATTCACAAAATGACAGGTCTAACTGGTTTTGTTCTTACTAGCTATTTTTATCCTTCAAACCATATGTTATCATAGTCATCTGCAAACATCATTTCTAATATTAGTGTATTCACTAAGTTCACAAGCTTTGCAAGGGGGGGGGGCGTCGGTGGACGCAACGTTCGGTCTTTGACATGGGGCTCATCACTGTAAGGTAAAGGTCCCGGGTTCGAATGCAGGACCGCACACCCTACCAAAACGTGACAAGGCGTCGAGTAGCGACACATAGCGTTGCATCGGGTAAGTGTGTTCCTCGATTGAGGCATTCACACGGCGCTAATCGCTGTAAGGTAAATTAAAACCCGACATACTTACAAATGGGCTTTTTTCAAAAACACCGGCACCCTGAGGGTTTATATGACCTCTGCTGTTGGGAATCCTCGTAAAAAGAAAATGTAGTCTATGGGCGTCCACCTGTAAAAGGAACCAATCAGTCTCAAGCATTTGTACTGCACAACCTGCAACATCCTGTTTGATGAGGTTGATGATACATGTATTAGACCAGACAGGAGCAGCATACAACAGCATGGATCGAACAAATAATAAATTAACGTTTTATTAAATATACTCAGTTCAGAGTGTCTATTTAACAACGGAAATAGATTGCAGATCAGAGCCACTCCTCTATCGCATACCGTGTTCGTTGTGCTTGATGAACGTGAACTTTGAGTCCAACATCAAACTGAGATAATTCACTTATTTTTTCCATGGAATACATTCATTAACCACTAAAAAAGATAAAGTTGAAGTTAAAAAGGGTTAATTTCAAATTCGAAAAGGTTAATTTGTTGGATATATCGATGTATAAAAAATAAACCAAAACGGCATGGACATTTCAATAACTAAAAGAAGAATATATCTTTTAGTATATTGTATTTCTACAAAGGTCTGGTACAAAGTTAAAATAATCGCATGAAGTATGCATACATAAAGAATTAGAAAATGTACAACTACATAAATGATAGTCAGATGGCCAGGACTGGCAAATATGAACGTTGTGGAAGGACCATTATTTCCAAATCTCTTTAACTTTTGATCTACCAATATTTTACAACATGGCAGCCAGCTTTCTCATGAAACAGTTTCGGTTTTTCACAAAAAGCAGTTTTTATTGTAAAATTTCATCAAAATTATGCCAATTATGGTTAAAGCCTGAATGCAGTTATACTTGCCGGGCGAAAAACGTACTTACTATCATGCAGATGCAGATGATTAGTCAGGGTGTATTTTGTACTGCGCCCTTTACGAGCTAACATATCTCCCCTTCTGGGTTTGTAGCACACCGTTGAGTTCTAGTTCATCAAGGAACATGATTACTAAGCCCGGTTTCAGTGGGTTGAATTCTTCTACTGTAAAGTTGTAAGTATTACTGCTGGCAAGTGTAGCACCATAGTTTGTTAATAGGTGTGTTGGCATTTCCACTACTTTTTTGCAAAATCTGGGGTATAGCCGTCCCCAATTTTTGCAAGTTCTTCCTCTTTCTCGTTGCGTTGTACTCCCACATGTCCTGAAACCCAGCAGAGAGTGCGATTGGTTTGCATACCTAATCTGTTTAGTTTAGTTTTGCGATTAACACTATCGTTCAGCTAATGATGTTTCCACTTAGTGCTTTTTGTAGCTTCTTGGATATCCGACATGGTATGTATGTTCTTGTTTTTGTACCCTTTATTCACATTGAATTGAGTACATCTCTCAATTGCGTAGACCTCAGCTTGGAAGTTACCGGTGTGTTTTCCCATGGTTTCCGAATATTTGGTTGCAGGATCGAATACTCCCGCCCCGTGCCTTCTTTCGTTTTAGATCCATCTGTGTACCAGTAGCTTGTGCCATTTTTAAAGGAGGTGTTTTTCTCTTTTTCCCATTCTTTTTTGGTACCTAGGTTTATTGGATTGGAGTGGTTTCCATGCACCTGATTGATGTTCAATCGACTCATCAGGTCCAGGAAGTTCGACGCTTCCAAATTTCTGAACCCACTGCTCGAATCAGTATGGACTAATGGGTTTTCGCTTCTTAAGAGGGCCAGAATTGACCAGAGTTGCACGTCTCGCATTTGCTCGAGAACAGAAACGTTGGTGTTTGGACGATTGGTCTGCTGTACGTTTTACAGTATTTGCTCTACGATCTTCAGATGGGCGTGAAATAATATGGAGAAGGCGAAATGAAGCATGTGATTTTTCCCAGAGTGGCATTTCCAACGTAGTTCAGCGATGGTGTGGACGGGAATTTCAATGGATAGTCGCACAGAGTTGGTTGTTGTTCGTGGAAGGTCTTTGACGGCCACTCGCTATGTGAATGAAATTTTGGAACAATATGCGTTGCCTATCCTCTATGAAATCAGCGACAATCCTATTCCAATGCACGATAATGTGGATGGGCGTGTCGCTCACAGAGTACAAACGTACTTTCAACAGCATAGCATCAGTCTTGGCCTGGCCAGTGCGTTTTCCAGACTTGAACCCATCGAATATTTATGGGATAATCTCAAAAGACGTCCTGATATATTCCATGATCTTGAAAGGACTCCTCGTGAAGAATGAGACAACCTCCAGCAAAGAGACATTTCCAGAGAGGTAGAAAGTATACCGAGTTGGCTTCGAGATGTAATTAACGCAAGAGGAAGAAATTCGCGATATTGAAATGTTAATTAAAAATCTAATTAAAACAAATTTTATTTGTCCCTCTTTTTTAAAAAAATTTCACTTTCCTTAGAAATTTCTTTTTTTTACGTTTTGCGACAAAGACTCAATTATTTCACGTTAAAAACTGAAATATTAATTGATTAATACATAAAAATAAATACAAATCTTGTTATATTACAAGTGCGTGGAATTTTCTGCCTGTTAGTGGAAATATATAACTATCCAGGGTCTTCTAATCGAAAATCCTCGGAAGGAATCACTACGATCCTTGCTATACTTATGACCTCATTGTCCATAACGCCTTTAACATTTTGTTCAAGAATCAATACTTTTCTGTACCATCAGTCCTAAGGCTTATACCCACTTATTCACCTCCCATTCCAGGAATCATCAACGTAGGATAAAACGACGACCCTCTCAGATTGTCACCGTTGACTTCGTTTCTCATACGTGTCTTTCAGATGAGGTACTGGGCATAATGTCTGGTTGTGACCGGTCACAACAATGAACAAAATTTGCAATGTCTATAAGTAAGTAAAATCATGCTATGCCGTCAACTGTACGGAACCATTCCAAATCCACAAATATTTAATTATGACTATGACAGAGTTAGTTGTAAAGAAGTAGCAGAAGTACAAAAACAATCAAACCAAACAAGAACAATCAAAATTTTGAAGGATAAATAAAACCGATTATTAGTAGCTAATTTGAAATGTTTATCACTGAACGACGATAAATTAGAGAAAACCTTAAATTTATTAGTATAACAAGCGGTAAATTGCACCTCTAACTTTTGTCGTTAATATACCAGCGAGGATGATCATTGTGACCATTGTCCAATTTTGAGCCCGGCTCCAGACTTTGTGAAAAGCCGAAGTTATTGTTTTCTGCAATTTCGAATGAATAGGTCGAGGTGATAATTGTTGATCAGGACTTCGGAAAAGGTGAAGGGGTGGATGCGCTGATTGATCGACCCTCTCCCTCAGCCCACCCACCAACCGACACCATCGGCAAAATCACATTTTCAAGGCATTCATCTATTTTCATTTGCCCTTTGGCCTTGATTCTTTTCTTCTCCTTCCTACCTCTTCCTTTCAATAACCATCTATTGCTTTCGCGTATTTACACATATGGGGAAATCCTCCATAGCAACCAGTTTTTGTTTTTTACAAGTACTCCGACAGAGTGTACATCCCCATAAAAACCGAAATTCTTAAAATTTAAACATCAGTAATATATATATAATAAAATCAATAAGTAATTCTTTTATGAGCATTTTAATACCACGAGATGCCAGAAGTTGGGAAATTAACTTTATAAGATAAAATAGGAATTAATAATTACCCACGTGCATAATATAGTTCGTCCTGTTCAAGTTTAATGAGTGCATCTGTTTCGTTTTGTTGTCATTAATACAATTCGATATAATTTTGTTTAATTGAAACTGTTTAAATCCTTTATTTATTTAAGTTGTTGTCATCGAGCTAATTACTAACTTTCCTAGTTGATTTTCATCGGTGCCGTTTACATCTCAAAACTCATTACAACCTAAGATCAACAAAATATACCCTGGAGTGTTTTCTTCACCGTCTAGTTCAACATGCCATCTAGATCTCAAAACACGTTATAACCATGGCATAACCCTTCAGAATAATTCGCTGGTCAGTAACTAACCAAATTTACCTTCTCCTATCGTTTTTCACCAGCGCCGTCTAGATCGACATGTCCTCTCCATTTCAAGATATTTTATAACCATAATATCACGATCAACATGACATCTAGATCTCAAAACACATTATAACCATGGCATAACCCTTCAGAATAATTCGCTGGTCACTAACTAACCAAATTTACCCTCTCCTATTGTTTTTCACCAGCGCCGTCTAGATCGACATGTCCTCTCCATTTCAAGATATTTTATAACCATAATATCACGATCAACATGACGTCTAGATCTCAAAACACATTATAACCATGGCATAACCCTTCAGAATAATTCGCTGGTCACTAACTAACCAAATTTACCCTCTCCCGTTTTTCACCGGCGCTGTCTTGATCTACATGCTCTCTCCATTTCAAGATATTTTATGACCATAATATAACTTCCCGAGTAATTCACTGGTCTCTGACTGACAAAATTTGCCCTTTCCTGTTGTTTTTCACCGGTGCCGTCGAGATCAACATGCCCTCTTCATTTCAAGATACATTGTAACCATCAGATAACCTCCAGAGTAATTGACTAGTCACTAACTAACAAAACATACCCTGGGGTGTTGTAGTTCACAGGTACCGTCTAGCTCTACATGCCTTCATCATTTCAAGGCGCATTATACCCATTACAAAACCTTCAGAGTAAGTTACTATTCACTAAATAACAAAATATGCCTATTTTCATTTCAGCGCACATTATAACCTTCCCATAACACCTAGAGTAATTCACTAGTCACTAACTAACAAAATATACCTTGTGCGGTTGTTCTTCACCGGTGCCTAAAGACCTAGACTCAAAATCGCCATATACTTCCAGAGTAATTCACTGGTTATTTAGCAAAGCTGTAATTTGTCATGGATTTTTTTTGTTAATGATAAGGAAGCGATGTACTATTCTTCTCTAAGTGTCTAAAATTTTCACTAAAACCGATACTACTGGTCCGCTTCCCCCTCTATCCTATGGATTGACGACATACGCCACAAACATTTCCGATGGGCCGCGTTTCCTTCTAAAGTTCTAAATCCTATTATAAGTTTATCGAGGATAAAGTTAGTTAAACTGTAGCATTATTGCTATTCCCCTCTTTTGAATAACAATGTCTTTTATAGCGTGATAAATTTCTGTAGCTAAAGAAAGCTTGGAAGCTCTAGAAAGAAGATTTTCCACTTAAATTCCCACGCATCGGATACATAGCACGATTCTATCCCAAGGCCCAAGTTCAATGAAAAACCCATCCAAATCAGTCTATCCTTTAAATCAAAGATAAAACAATGAAGTAAACTAAATAAGAGCACCTTCCCGGAGACTAAGTGAATAGAGTGGAAAGCGGAATTGAATATACCATGGTATACGAAGGACATTACAACATACATGCTTGTTAACTACCTGTCATGACAACTTAAAAGAAATAAGTTCAAGTTCGTTATAATAAATAGTGAGGAGAAGGTGTTCAGTGATAAAACTTCAAAATCATTGATTAATTGCAACCAGTCTCACTCTCTGATAGCAGGTCACGTGGTCACTGTCTCTAGACGTCGAGAAGGATGATTGGGAAGAGATGGAGGAAGGTTGTACTTGAGGATTAGAGTGGTTTTGAAGTTTAGAGTGGAGTACTGTTTTGCGGATCTATTATTATGAAATTATAATAAGTCAGGTTGAAAGACAATTTGGGAACTTGATTTGCTGCCCTTTTGCCTTTTCACGCGTCACATTCACGATTTAGACGATATGCCGAGCCATCAGAGTGGGGTTGACAACGCGCTATGAGATTTAAATAGCAAGTTTTAACTTGAACATGAGTTTCGTTGATAGTGTACAAATGGTTGTTCGTAGATTTAACAAACCTACAGCAAAATAAATACCTCGAGTTATTCTTCAAAAGGAGAACTGCCAGATCATCGACACTTCCTTGTGCACTATCGTCAAAACGGCCCAAAGTTAATTTCTGTCTTAAACCCTCATTTTTCTCATTTCAACTCTGTGGTCAGCCACCCATAACAACATGAGTAACCAAAACCGTCGACAACGACTAACAATGTTACAGCATAAAGAAGAAGGCACTCGTAAACTATATACATATTATCATTGGTGATAATTGGTTTTATTGATACAATTTATTAAAGTGTAGTAAATTACGTTAATGAAGTACGTTGTGCATAAAAACGTAATGAATTAGTGTAGAGCGTTGGATTTTAGGGGATAAAAACAACCAAACTCGTATAAATTGAAGCTTTAAGGCATTTCAAAATCTCACGCTCTAACCCTTCGGAATTTTACGAGTGCAGAAAACACACCTTGCTGTATACGATACCACACTCTACATACATGAAGAACAATTAAGGGAATGATTAAATAAATAAAGGATAAAAAACTTATTGGAGGGTTTAGAACGCGTTATGAGATCTAGATCGATCAAGGAGGTGCTTCTAAAAATAATTAGGTTAAAATTGGTGTTTAGAATCACTGTGTATTAATTTATCAGAGATTATTTATTAAACTATACCGAATACAATAATGTAATTAATAAACGTTATTGAAGCTCATAGAATAGCTTTTAGAACGCATTCTGAACTCTAAACGGCATATCGATCAAGAAGTCGCTTGTGTAAATAATTGTTGTTTTACTGTCTATTCATTTGTAATACTTATATTAATTTAGTATAGTGACAATAAAAATTTAATGAATAAACTTATTGAAGCCCTCGGCGTCTAGAACGTGTCCTGAGATCTAGTCGCCATGTTGATCTAGAAGGCGCTTTTTAAAAACGATTTGGAAGGTTATAATTGCCGGTTAGTCTTTTTATTAATAATTAATGAGTAATAAATTAAATAACTTGTACGCAAGAGTGTAATAATAATAATAATCTCCATGCTCTTGGTAGACAAACTTTGTAGTAATTTTGACTGTTTTTAAAGAGTTCATCAGCAACAAACCTGTAAAACAGTTATGCCCACACAAAAAAGTCAAATTTATGTTAACACGGAAGGAAAAGGGATTTGGAGTTAGATTGTATGGGTCAATATTATTGTCGAGGACAATATTATCCATGCAACACTCAAACACAATGCTCTAATAAACTAAATATAAATTATATTCTTGACTGTGCATCTTCACTGTGGGGCGGCTGAATAATTGAGTCGTACATACCCTCTCACGGCCAGTGCATTTAAGTGCAAAAGACGTCTAAACAATTACAACGTTTACAAAACGTTTACAAAAGAAAACCACTCCGTTTCGTCTAAAAACCAGAACTTTGGACTTAAAAACGCGCTGCCTTCCGTAGGACAACTTTGCAATATATATATATATATATATATATAT
>CM077101.1:27760506-27783831 GCA_039619505.1 Cimex hemipterus
ATATATATATATATATATATATATATTTTATATGGACCGATTGCCACAGTTCCGAAAGGGTTTAAACAATTGGGGTTTTAATTCTAACGCAGGGTGGGCAGAAGTCTTAACGATAATTTCGTGAGAGTAAATGATATTATATTGATTAAGTTTAGGGTCGGTTGATAGCGGATGTGGAAAGAGGAACGGTTGCTATGGTGACAGTCGCGCATGATCCCTCAACACTGCCTCAACCAAAGCTTTTTGATTGGTAATCATAGTGATAACAGTCTGTTCCGCCATTTTCTCTCTTTATGCTCTTGACAAGGTGTTTTCAATTACATGGCAATTTAGTAACTTGACAATATAGGCGGGTCGTCTTATCTTTTACCTACTCACGGCATCACTTTCTCGCCCCTTGAACCTAAGGAATATTGTCGAAGAGATCCGTTGATTAAAAAAAAATTCTGCGTTAGAAATTGAGCTGTTGAACATGATGAAAATTGTCGAATTGCCAGCTCTAGACATCACAAATCTGCTACCCTCTCATGCCCTAGAAATTCATCCGAAAATCAACTATTTCTATTCAGATACTAAATTTGTTAAAAGATCAGACATGGTTATTTACAAATGTGTATACATATTACACACAGCAGTTTAGTATAGTTTCTGTTTAACATTTACCTCCACCTAGTTAAGTTATAACAAAATTATTATTAATTACATGGCATTATTTTTTGGTTTAAAATTCGAGCTTAAACACCTTCATACCTGCAACCAATTCCCTGACCACCAATTTAGTTTCATACGTTCTCGTTCCACTGTTCAGCAGTGCCATCGCGTTGCCGACAACATCGCTACCGCTCTTGAGCAAAAGGACTACTGCTCTGGAATTCTTAGATGGGAAGCGAGCCTTCCATCATGTACGCCATTACCTACTATCTCATCATAAAATCGTACCTATCCGAAAGATACTTACAAGTCATCAGTGGCCCCTCTCGATCAGCCGGTTATCGCTGTGATGAAAGTTTACCACAAGGAAGTATGACTCATCCTCTAGACGATATATATTGCAGACATCCCTACTCTTCCCGAAACGATCCTTACAACCTATGTGGATGATACCGCCATCCTTTGCTCTCATAAAGATCCTTTCATACCAACCAGAAACCTGCAAACCCTTGTCACATCTCTTGTGGTTCAAGCGATGGAAGATGAGACAATACATGTACAGAAGTGAACATGTGATTTTCACCCTTCCGAGAATAACCACTGCTCCGATCGCCTACAATAATATTCCTGCAATAACATCGCTTTTCCACTAGCCAATTAGTCCGTTACCTTGACCTATACATAGACAAAAATTTAAATTCAACCCTCATACGCGACTCAAAACTCACGAGCTAAACCGACGTTTCAGTCTTCTTAATTGATGTCTGGACAAACGAAAAAACTGACTGTACAAAATAAACGACTCACACATAAAACTATTTTGAGTCCCATTCGAGCAAACGGCATCGAACTTTGGGATTCAACAAAACGTTCCAACCTCCAACGTATCCAATCCCTGCAATCAAAAATCCTTCGAACCCTCGTCAATGCTCCTTCTTTTACCCAATGTTGATGAAGAAGAAATTGACTACGACGACTAATGTTTTTGGGATCGGGTTTCAGGTAGAGAAAGATAACTTGCCTTTATAAGACCATCATCAAGGCATCCTATTTCTCATTCAGAATGACGAAAAAACCCGACGACATCGACAAAGAGGTCTTGAAGTACATTAAGTTGGTTAAGTTGAAATAACAACGAGTTTTTTTTTTTTTTTCAAGGATAGTGACCTTCCCAAAATGCAGGTCCAGTCGATAAAGAAACCGTTGCGTAGAAGGTAATTCACTCGCACAGTTCCAATCCACGGATCTTTCATTACTATCCTTGAACAAAATTGAAAACACTAGTTGTCATTTCGACTTAACCAACCTCATATGCATTGAGACCTCGTAGTCGATGTCGTCGGTGATTTTTTTCGTCATTCTGTAATGCTAATATGAGAAATAGGATGCTGCGCTGATGATGTTCTTATAAAGATCGAAAGCATGGCAAGTGATCACAGAATCTACTTTTTTCTCTACCTTGTTAGAAACCAGATCCCAAACACATATATATCCAATCTTACCATTCACAGTGACCTGAATATCACCATTTGTCCTATAAGTAGCGAACAATCGCTGCAAGAGGTTTCACAAACAATCCATTCACACAAACCCTCGTGTTAAAAATCTTTCATCCCGCGCTCTACCAAACAATCTCCCTCGATGGCTGAAGCTTCACTGGCCTCGCGACCTCTAACTGACAGTGAAAGTGAAGAACGCTAATATATAGGAGTAGTTCCTCTTTTTTATATTTTATGTAGATATTTTTGTGTTTATTTTGTCTTGTTTTACGCCCTAAGATGTTAACAATTTTATTTAATCGCAGTAATTGGCGCAAAAAAGAAATTTAAAAAATTCTACTGGGGGGACTATTAGATTAAGAACGCCAGCTATCAGGGCCAAGTTATAAGAAAGGGTTGTTCATTCTCCTGTGCATGTACCGCATTCGTCCGAGCTAAAATTAGGTAATTAGCTATAATTGGCAACCGATTATTCGGTTACTAGCCTCGTACTCGTACTAGCATATGAGGCTCCAGGAGGTACACGCATATAAGAGCATCGGCTTGACCACCACTTTGGATAGAAGTTATTGGCAGCCAACCGAGCGGACCGGCGACAGAGCAGAGGGGAGTAAATGTGAGTTTACGGTTCAATATCACCCCGAGATATTTGACTGACTCAGACCACGCCACAGTTACACCTTCAATTTGGATCTTTTTTTTCAGCAACGGGGTAAATTTGCTGCAAACTTTATTATTACCACCGTTTTATTATGTACAATTTTAATTTTCCAAAAGTTGCAGAAACCTATGCAGCTCGTAGCATAATCTAATATAATATGAGGATAACTAATATCCATGGGGATATATACACAAGCGGAGAGCGATATCGTCAGCGTAAAGAGCCATTTTGACGTCCTTAGGGCGGGCAAGGTATTTTGTTGAAATATACAAGGAACAGGATGGGTCCAAGGATAGATCCTTGAGCAACACGAGCAATAAGAAAAAGGAAGGGATGATCAAAAGAAAACTCAGAATTATCGAAATAAGAGATAGGAGTGGGCTATTTTTGTCTAGTAGGGAGGGAACGATTTGCTCGTTTACTTATGGATCCAGGAAAAAAAGAAGGTGCAGGAAATAACTCATCTCAGGTTATCAAGCGCCTTCAAGATCGACATGCTGTCTAGATCTCAAAACGCGTTTCAATCACCACTCTGAAAATGCTCTTAAGTAATCATTACATTTTTATATACGATATAGTTGCTTCTTTTTATTGGAGTAGTTAAGTAACACTCTGAACGGAGCGGTATAAGTTACATAGATGACATATATAGAGAAATAAACTCTCTATCTTAATACAAAAGAAAAGGAACCAAAAACTAAAAAACATCGATTGGAGAAGCTATTCCAGAAAACTAAAGAAAACGGAATTTACAGGCAAGGTAATACAGATGAAATCGTAACACTAGTCAGGGGAATCAGCTCAACATTAAAAAAGATCACCTCAAGTGCACATCGCAAATCAATTGTGCCTCACAACGGGGATTAAAGTAAACCAGGAAAAAAGAGGTTAAATACCTAAGGATAATCTTTTATAAGAAATTAATCTGGAACCTTCTCAAGCCGCACATCAGAACAAAAAGCATAAATATCTGAAACCTAAAATACGGTAGTAATAAGACAGCCCCCCCCCCCAAGATAAACTCAGCAAAACAAGCTACCTAAACATTAGGCAACATAAAAAACCTGGCACACCTATTTCTCACAGGAGCAATGAAAACCAGACAGTCAATTGCTCTAGAATCACTGCAAAGCCTACGTCCATTGGAAATAATATACAAGGAGAAACAAGGAAAAGAACATTTTGACTTCAAAAACAATCCGATTAAATAGAAAGGACGATCTGCAAGGCCATGTACAATCCCTGAACCTATTCTTGGGACAAAACAAACGTGCAATCCTTCATCTCAGAATGTATCCAAAAAAGACAAATGAAAAATTGAATAAATTCTAGAGATGCTAAACACAGTAAGCTTATGTTAAACAACCCTCACCAAGACTAGCAAACTAACTTCTACAGTTAAGGACTAAATTCAGAGGTTTGGTATATATCACCGTTGTAACTCCACCTTCTATCCTCTAGTTCGCTGAGCGCAAGAGACACAAAATGTCCAAGCTTATTAACGGTGTCCAAAAATCCGGCGTAAATCCAGTCTAGGTCCATTGTGACCGGTGTTCATGGTTATGGTTGCCCACTAACTCAACGCGATTTAAGCGTCTATGGCTTTCAGTTTGGTAGTTTGTGCTACGATTATTAGTTAATTCGGGATTGTCTATTTTATGTTGCTACTTTCTTTTATTTAAAAGCTTACAATCCATAAATAGAGGTCAAGGTTAAAGCACTAACCAGCTGCTATAGATTAATTACTGAAGACAGCTGGAATCATAAGGGAAACAATTTAGGACACTTGAAAATTTACATTTACTGAGTAAGGTTAATAGCCAACTACTAAGTGTTAGCGACGAAAAGGTTAAAACACCTTTAGGGAAAAACACTTTCAGGTAGTTACCTCATGTGATTATAACTATAATGCGGATGATGACCATATTAGCATAGATTGCTTCACCGATGGCTCACTCATTAAGGGCAAGGGAAGCGGTGCTGGAATACATATACCAAAATTAGGAATCAGCATCTCCTCCCCTCTTGGTATTAACACCTCAGTCTTACAGGTCTGGGCCATCAATGTTTGCTGCAGAACACTCATGGATAATAATACCAAAGGAAAAGAAATTAGAATTTTTCCGACAGTCAGGCCAGTCTTAAGTCATTACAAAAAGAGTTATCTACATCTAGACTGGTAGAGGAAACCGTTGAACTTATCAATAGGATTACTACTACGGACGAGAATAGGGTAACCTTCATATGGATACCAGCTCATAAGGGGCACTATGGCAATGAAGAGGCGGGCAGCCTGGCCAAAGAAAGATCAAGTACTGCGTTTGTCGGGCCACAACCGGTATTACCCCACTCTATAAGCACAGCGAAAGTTGCTGGGGCATGAAACAAATCGTTAATGAATGGAATATGCCCCCCCACACAGGCAATCGAAGGAGTTTCTGAAGGAAGTCAAACCAAAAGAAGCGAAATAATAATTCTCTAACTCTAGGAGGGGATAGGTATCCTAACGGGCCATTGCCCCTTGAGAAGACACCTCTACCAGACCGGCTCGACACTACCTCGCAGAACGTGATAGGTATGCTAGGGAAAGATTTGAAAGTTTCGAAGGAGAGAATATAACCAAATCACTCCCCAAGATAAAATGGTCCAAAATCTTGGGGTTTGTGAATAGGTCCAAGAGGTTTATGCAGGATTCGTGAGCCGACCAGGTCCCGGACCTTTTAGGGATGGGGTACGGGCCTACCTAGGCTTTTAACCCCTCTGATCCTGGTCGCCCACCCTGCGTAATATATATGTATATAGAATCCATACAGGGTGTCCAAGCGAATGCGCTCACCCCATTTTTTTCTTTGCGGCTCTAGATAGAAAAAATTGTGATTTCAGGCTCCTCTTCATTATACATGTAGTATGTTCGTGTAAGGTGGATTTATTTTTTTCGACTGCGATTCAAATTCTAAATTTTAAATGAGAACACACATTTTTCTTTGAAATTAAATTTTTCTAATTGTTTTATTAAAATCGGTCCAATAAAACCGGAGGTAAGATTTTTTTTTATAATAGCAGGAATGAGGTTCCAGGGCGTAAGGTCGAAACCTGTTTATTTTCCCTGCCAGTGCAAATATTTTGAAGAGGAGTGGAAAATCAGCCAAAGTAGAGATAAAAGTCTGAAAGCTTACTAAATTTCCTGCCAAATCCCATAAATTCCGTATTCTGAATCGTTTTTTCTCCTCGACCCCAGACTCTTGTTGGGACAAGTCCTTCTTATCTGAGTGGCGCTTAGCGATGAAAATATTTTGATTTCATAATTGTGAGGAATTAGTTTAGTTGTTTGTTCGCCATGCCACGTCAGGTGTTCTCGCGTCAACAGAAAATTCGTGTGGTTCAAATTTTCATTGAGTGCGTCGTAGTTTCAAAAGAGCTTTGCAGCAATATCGTGATAGTTTCCACAGCACATCTTGTCGTACGCTTACACGTATCATCAAAAGGTTATTTTTAAAGTTTGTGGGATTTGACAGGAAATTTAGTAAACTTTCAGACTTGTCTCTCTACTTTGGCTGATTTTCCATTTCTCTTCAAAAATATATGCATTGGCAGGCAAAATAAAGTGGTTTCTACCTTACGCACTAGAACATTTCTACTATTATTTTAAAAAATCATATCTCCGGTTCTATTGGACCGATTTTAATAACACAATGCTCATTTTTCTCGTCAAAAATCTAATTTCAAAGAAAAATGTATATTCTCATTTAAAATTAAGAACTTGAATCGAGGTCGAAAAAAATAAATCCACCTTAGACGAACAAACTACATGAAAAATGAATGGGAGTCTCAATTCATACTTTTTTCCTATATAGAACTGCGAAGAAAAAAAGTGGGGTGAGCTGAACCCTGTATAATTTTGCTAGTAAAAAATAATTCTTGTCATAGAGGAGGGTTTAACGTCCAACCCTTCGAGTATCGAGGGCGCTGAGAGGTCAGAACCACTTTATAATAAATAGTTTTGCATATTACTACCAATTAAAATTCCATGAACTGTACCAAATATGAATTGTTATCCCCCTCCCCATCCACAGAAAAAGCAATCGATTTGCAAACGAGCCCATCCTTATTTATTAAAGTACAATAAATAAGTATATATTTTGAAACCTACCAATGTAGCAAACTAGATTCAAAAAAATTTTTTTTATAATTATTCAGATATCGTGAGATGCGGTCTGGTGTGACGATATCTGAATAATTATCCGTTAACGGTCACTAATCTCTACACTTTTTTTTATCGCGAAACAAAGTTGATATTTTTATTATTCCCATCCCCAAAAGAAAACTCCGATTACAGATTTTGGAGAAAAGCAAAAATTAATTTTTCTCTTTAATTTTGCGCCTTCGTGCCTTAAAGTGTTTTTTTTTATAATACCAGAAAAACAGTTGGATCGACTCAACGGATCCGCAGGTAACTTTGCAGGGATGCAGGACCTTATGAACTAAGCCTAATGGCATAATGTGAGATTCCGCAAAAAATTAGAACATGAAATATAAAATAAAACGTTTAAGGAGATATTGTTTGTTTCATCCTTATTTTTCCCTTTTCTAATGATATAAAACCTACACATTGTTCACATGGGGTAAAAGTAGAAAAGTTTACTTTTTCCATGGATCTAATATTGTTGAACTTAGATGAAATTCTGACGAATTATGAATTTTTAAGCGGAGAACCGGGAATATGCGATAAACATATGTTCCCCGCTATATGATAATTTGAGACCGCCCGATTTAGCAAAGCTTAAAACAATAATTTAACAATTTAAATTTTTAATTTTTCCCCCTTTTTCAACGAGAATGTATGAACCCTCGGGGTGCCGGGGTTTTTGAAAAAAAAAGCCCATTTGTAAGTCTCGAACGCTGGATTCGAACCCGGGACCTTTGCCTTACAGTGATGAGCGCCGTGTCAACGCCTAACCCGTTGCGGCCACCGACGCCCCAAAGGTTAAAAATGTCTTAAAAGTTAATATAATTTAAAATAATATTTTTAACAAGAAAAAAGTTGATATTCTTTTCTTTTACAACAAATTTCAAAAACCTCAGAAGAAATGAAAAAAATTACATTTTCTCTAACATTTTCCAGAAAATCACAAAAAACAGTGATAATTTGATCCTATAAAAACATAAAACATAATTGTTGGCATAGTCTAAAATTAGAGAGAAATCTTTCCAACTTTCTAAGACTGTTGGATTTGGACAAAAAACAGAGGAGTTTTGAATATTTATGTCAAACGGAGATAAAAATTGTTCCCGGCTAATTCGCAATTTGAGACCGGGCAAATTACATTAAAATATTTTGTTTTTAGTAAGAAACAAAGATATTCGTTTTCTGCATCCCGAAATTTGTTTCTTAAAAATTTTTCAACCTACATTTGTATGTGTGTGTGTGGGGGGGAGTGATTAATGACCGTTAGTCGTTATTCATGAATCGTGAGATGCGGTCTGGTGTGACGTAGGTTTCAGAAAAACATTTTCTTTATCGTGCTTTACGTTTCGATCTTCATTGAGATCATCTTCAGGGCCTGGGATTTATAAACATTGTTTAAATTTAACAAATACATTTAGGATGTGGAAAAAAGTGAATTTATGCAATGCAAAAAAATACTGTGCCTTTCTTGCGTGTCGTGTTGGAAGTGCCAGTGCGATATTGCTGTTTTATGTCTATATACGTTGGATTTTGAAGGGGTGGGGAAGAAAGTCGGTATTGAAAAAAACATTTTTGTATAAGGCACAAATACACAGAAGGCAAATACTTTTACTCAGTAGAAATACTTTGATTGAATATAAAAAAATATATTTTGCATTGTATAAATTCACTTTTTTCCACATCCTACATGTATTTGTTAAATGTAAACAAGGTTTGGAAATCCCAGGCCCTGAAGATGATCTCAATGAAGATCGAAACGTTGGCACGACAAAGAAAATGTTTTTCTGAAACCTACATCACACCAGACCGCATCTCACGATATCCGAATAATTATCTATTAACGGTCACTAATCTCTACACTAAGTTCGAAACGTTGACCGAATAAAGAAAATGTTTTTCTGGAACCTACATCACACCAGACCGCATCTCACGATTTCTAGAATTTTTTTTTTTTTTTTTTTTTTTTTTTAAATCACAACAATTATATTAACTTTAAAACGATTCAGCAGGTCCAGAGGAAACTTTTAGATAGGGGTTGACAGCACTATAAACTACAGATAAGGCACAAAATCGACCACAGTAAATAAATAAGAACCGGAAGTATAAAAAGAATTTTTTTGAGGCGATTTTCTTCATTTCAACCTTCCCTATATTGGCCCTATTCTGATTCATCCCAAAAATGTTGATTTTTGTGTGCTTTAAAACGACGCAATCTAATGCTTTAAAGAGTACTTACCCCCTACCCAAATTGCTGGTTTTTTTTTGTTTTTGTTTTTTAATATTTTTTTACATTCTTTACTAGAATCGACTTTTCGTTTTTGTGACATTTTTACATATAACCATGTTTAATACAATCCTGCTTATTACTGTCTTATTCTTGGTATAAAGAAAAGCAAATATATTGATATATACAAAAAGCACATTAAAATAATTATGTAAATTGCTTTGTTTTCTCGGCTTCTATGGCCTATGGCAAGAACGCAAGGACGATGTTCTGTTTTTCGACCTAGCGTAGAACAAAAAATATCACTGAAATGCGTGATCTAGTGAATAAAATGATTTTTTTTCTGGTAAACTTCTCTGGACTTCATTTTGGAACCAGGAGGACATTTCTGAATTTGTCAGGGTTCCAACCGGAGTTAGACAGGGTTGCCTTCTAAGCCCGATGTTGTTTGTTCTCTTTTCGTATAAAGTAACCTGTACAAATATCTGAGATAATCGAAATTTCGATGTCGCCAGATGATATTGTGCTGTTGACAGATAGCCTACGTCGACTACAGAAAAATATACATCCTCTGGAAGAATATTTTGACATTTGGAAGAAGGAGGATTTAAACAAGTTTAACTTTGTTCATTCAAATCGGTGATCCCAGTTACTTAGCGTCTTCATTTTAACGTTTTACTAATACTATTATTACCCGATTATACAATTTCATATTTTTAAAAATATGGAGTAGAATAAACAGAGTGTATTTAGAACAGTTATTAAACTCATGGGACTTAGTGAATTCTGAACTTTGTAATTTAATTACGAACTTGGTTAAATAATTGTTTTGTAAAGTGGCTAAGTACAATTTCGTTTAATTCATTTAGTCGTGTAATCATTTATAACATATTTTCTTTTCTATTGATACAGCTGAATCTGAAAATACCAAGGATGACGACGTGAAAAATTAATTTTAATTTCACACAGCAGCTTGTGTGACTATGTAAAATTAATTTATACGTGGTACAGGGAAAAATTGCGCGTATTCGTAAGTTTTGAGAAAGTGATTTAGTGATGGAGCCGTGCCCGGTGTTGTGGAGCTGTTGAGCGCCTAGGACTTTCGGACAATTGACGGCTGTCGCAGTTCCGTAAACTGTGGTTGTAGTAGCCGTTGTAGATATACAGAGCGTAGTACCTCGTGTAGTTTTTTAGCCATGCTGGATGAATCGAGGAAGACGTGTCACCTGGCCAGTGAGACTTTTGGGGGTCTTTGGGGTGATGAACCCTCAAAAAAAAAAAAAAAAAAATCGTGCGTGTCGTGTTGAGAGTGCCCAGGGCCCCCAGTGATCTCGACACGACACGCGAGAATGGCACAAGTACACAGAAGACGGGACTTTGAGACCTGAAGATGATCTCAATAAAGATCGAAACTTTGGCACGATAAAGAAAATGTTTTTCTGAAACTTACATCACATCAGACTACATGTCACGATATCTGAATAATAATAATAATAATAATAATATATAATTTAATCAGATATATTAGCTCAGTATACTGTGTTGTTACAGCTAAATAATGAAAATTATTTTCAGGTGTGGTTCCAAAACCGAAGGGCGAAATGGAAGAAGCGAAAGAAGACTACTAACGTCTTTAGAAGTCCAGGATCATTGCTGCCTTCCCATGGGCTTCCTCCTTTTGGCTCGATGACAGACACCATCTGCCCTTCGGGGATGTTCGGCTCACCGGAGAGCCGATGGGGTGTTCCTTCTGTTGCTTCAGGTACCAATCAGTATACATAATACATTCATATTTTTAAAATAATAATTTGTAAGAAAAAAGTATCTTAATTCACATCAACTTTTCCATGTGTACATGCAGTGCCCTTTATATTATTTTTTATTTTATGGTTTTTTTTTGGGGGGGGAGGGTTGTTTGACTTCACATCCTCACTCCAGCAATGTACATCCAGTCATTTTTCCAAATACCCTTTTTTAGTTCTTCCACTCCCTCAATCCACCAAGGCAGCCCTTCTGGTACATACTCCATGAGGATCTGCGGATTTAATTCCCCATTCTACTCTTGCGGTCAAACCACTTTAGTCCACATACACGAGAGTAACTTCTTCCTTTCTTTAAGGGTTCAGTGTTTATATTTGAATTTCTCTTTTGAGTACTGCTTCTTTAGACCTTATTAGTGATGAAGGTCCTCATGCAACTTTCAGCCTGATGATGATCCTGTAGATTGTAGTGTGGCTTCTCACTCCATTAGTGATGAGAACTCAACAAGTCTGATTTAAGCAGGTTGAGCCCCTGCTTAAATTAAATAGAGATGTTCATATTTGTTGGCTGTCTTTTGGAAAGTGGAAGCATTATCAAAGTAGTGGAGATGACAAGTGGAAACTCAGTAACCCCTAGACTGTCGCCACAGTGTATGTACTGAAGAAATTGCAATTGCTTTTTTTATATTTACTTTTTTTCTCTTCATCCTCATAGGTGTACTCTGGTATCTCTGTGCCTTTATGACATACACACTTGCAAGGCCAATTCATCGCAACTTGTCTACAATCTGGTGGCCATGGTGGGTGTCGATGAGCCGGATAATGGTTGTTGGTGGTCAGGTGTGAGCAATGTGGTCAAGCTATTGAAAAGACACTGCTTCTTGTGGCTTCAGTTGGATGGTGCTTCATTAAAGCTACTTGGAGGGATGCGGCATGTTCATTATCTGCTGTTAGCAATGTGGAAGCATATTGGTTAAACCTTCAGTAAGCCACAGGCAGTCACCATTATGGTGGTTTGGGTTTGTCAGACAGACGCAGCAATGAAAATGTGCAAAAAGACAAAATGAGCACGATAGGCAAAAACAGCGGCTCCAATTTTGTCAACTTGAGGACAAATTTGAGTTTAATAAGGCAATTTTTGTCGCAGAAAATTAGACAGGTGTTCAGATTTAATTTTCATTTTTTAAATTGGTCTTTACCGATCAGTTTGTTCTGCCAATCCTCGCTGATTTTATGTTGTATTGAATCCGAAAGAGGCTCATCGACACCCACCATGGCCACCAGATTGTAGACAAGTTACAAGAATCCGAAAATCACTGAGAAACAAAAAGAATGGCTCAAAATTGCTCAAATTCAGGACAAAAATAAGATCTTAATAAAAATTAAAAATTGTTTGATCGTAACATATTATGTGCAGATTGAGTGAAAATAATTTTAACTGCTTAAAACGAAAAAAAAATCCAAAGGGTCCACCTTGAAAAAAAAATTATTGTTGCAAAATGCATTTTGCACTGTGACACAGGGCTGCTAAGGGCGAGAATCTGTCAGGGTCATGATTAACTGATTGGCTCAATAATCGCCTGACATTCTCTGTTATCACCGAGGCCTGGCCTACGAATTGTTCTAGGGAAAAATAAACTGAGTAAGCTGGACATCCGGGTAAGAACGTGCCTTGTAATTGATTACAGATAGGGTAAGATCAATTACTTTATTAGCTTTCTATATTTTTTCTTTTGGCCTTGCACCTTACCTTTACCTCCTTATAAAGGATTTAATTAATTTGGAAATTCATTCCAAGCATAACATAGTAATTTCAATCAATAGTAAATTTTGTTTAATAAACTTGGGACCATTGTCAAATCATACTTCAAGTTTTGGTTCATCTAATTTGTTTTGTTGTTTCACAAGTCCACCAATAAGTTAGAAACATTTTTTTTCCAGGTTTAAGTCAACTAAGCCAATCAGCTGTGCCGATGGGTGGCTTCAGCCAATTATCATCTCACCAAACATCAATAGGCTCTTCAATTCCCATTTCTACATCGATGGCATCTAACGGTTCTGCTGTATATCAAGCGCATTACGGCATAAATCCCTTAGGTAATGGAGTCATCATTTAATAGTATTTATTACAAGTTAATAAATTTTAATTTTTAACAATTGTTATAACAATGTCATAAATTAATTAATTGTAAGTGCATTTTCTGTTGAACAGGCACTGGGTCCATCTACATTCCAGGTTTTGATGTCACTCAAACACTCTTCAGCTTTGCGCCATCTTCAGTGAGGGACTCAACATTGACATCAAAACCCGCGAGTGTACACGGACCCAGTTAGTGACCCAGTGCCAGTTCAACATTTGTCCATCACTACAAGCAAGTAATTTTTTTAGTTCAGTAGGTTTCAAGTCTGAAATCTAAAGATTATAAAACAGTCCGGCCTCAGGGCGCGATGATAATTCAGGTCATCTTGTTGAAAAATAATCGAAGTGTTGAAGCATTTCATTGCATATTTTCTTTTAATGTTTAATACAATATATTCCTTCATTTATTTTGAGTTTTAACTGGCCATCAAAGCTCATTTACCACACTCCTCCATTGTGTTTAACTGTTGGTCTTAATTTTTTTTCTGTAGCTTTATTACAAAGTTTAGAAGAAGTACATAAACCTATGTTACATTAAAAAAAAAAAGGCAAAAACCTTCAAGTCGATATAATAATAATAAATAAAAATTATGAAACCAAAATAAACTGATGTACTAAACCGACTTTATGAATTGGATCTTGGCTGTTTATAGCTTGACTGGAAAAATGGAAAAACAAAAGAAGAAAAAGGCAGATGTGTCGTTTAAAGAAACCAAAACAAAAATACAAGAATGTGGGTTCCTAAAGAGTACAACAAACATTGCCAGGCAAGAGGCAAGCAGACTACTCACAAAAACAACCCAATGTGAGAGAGTCCTACTCAACAGAAAAGAATTAAAACCCCTAACAGGTTTATTTACAGGGCATGCTCCAAAAAATATTACTTTTACTGTAATACCTAGGAAAGCATTTTTGAACAATGAAGAAATTAAAGAAAAATCAGAACTAGAGTTTGAACGCGATATGCAAAAGGTTAAATTCAAAAGGGAGATACATATGACTCCTACAAGGAAAAATAATGATTAATAGAATTATACAGAAATGTATTATTAAAGTGTAGGAAGAGCCGAGATTAGGTAGCATTTAGGAATGAACAGGCTTCTATAAAACACAGCCACAAAGCCAAACAATTAAAACTAACTGGGCATGATAGTAATTTAATAGGAATTGAATTAAACTCTTAATTTCTTTTCTGAGGCACAGGGCACCCAGGACAGAATTGTAACAAGAGGCTGAGTACAACCCTTTGTAAAAGTCAATCGAACTTCAGTATGAAAGGAGAATCTAACCTCAGATAACAAAAAAACTGAAAACACATAACCCTTACATATTCATGCAATATGAATAACTCTTGAAAGCGCCAACAGACTCCTGAGTCCGGACCGGAGGAATATGAGAGGAGGTCCTGTCACAAAATCATATAGAGAATTAAAATAATGAAATTGCTATAATGGTGTCTGACAAATGAGAGAACAACTCAACTTTTACAGACTGTCTCAAGTGGTCGGAGAACGTAGAGATCTTTGAAAGAAAAGCAACCCCAGATTGGAGAAATTGGCCCTGATGAGTCAAAATCAGAACAGGAAGTAGATGAAGGATCAGCAGAATTACACTCTAGTAAAACCTCTTGAACGGAACCACCTACCTTCCAAGTTGAAGTCCAAGCAATCCAACTATTTGCACAGGAAATGGTAAAGACAAAATGAAAAGTGCACAGATCTTCTTACTGTAAGACAGTTAAGCAACTATAAAAGTACTGAAATAGCTTTTAGCTCCAAACCATTCTGGGAATACCTAAATTACCTACTGGCCCTAGGAAAACACCTTGGTGTGGGTTTTAAAACATGAGTATATGGAAGGAAATGAACAGGTCATATGCCAACCCAAGGGACCAGAATCACAGCTGGGCAGACCAGTCTGCTAAAGCTGGACCAAAAAAAATTTGACTTGGGAATGAAAAACTCAAATATTTTGGAGGAAGTTTCTGAGACTTGAGGGTATAGAAGAAAAAATAGCTGACCAATCAGCCAAAGAATAGGCAGCCCTCTCCACCAGAGACCTACAGACTTTCAAGAGAAACCAGAGGATGACCTGAAAGATTGTGAATTTACCCTTCTTTACTTCCAAACCTTGAAAAGTGCACTGCTCTTCAAGCAGTTTAGCACTTTCCAGAGTTCCTCTTTGCTTATTTCTTTAGCCTTTAATGCTAATGCTCTGCAGTCATGTTCTGCCTCTTCATCATTTCAGTAGGCTTCAGTTTGTTTTTCCAATTTTTTTAAAATTTAACCAATTGAATATCCAATGACCAGTATAAAATCATATTATTTTCCTTAATTCCTACCTACTGAAGAAAGATAGTTTTTCGTCATCCTGGCCGAGGAACTTATTCAGTTGCTTTCCACCTGGTGAATTCGTACAGTAGACATTCGTTTTTTTTTTTCTACCAATTTGTTCAGTTTCTGTAAATTTGTGTTTCTGGACCAAAGGGAGTGAACTCTTGCTTTTGGCTAGCCTGGTGTCCTGTGGTATACACATCAGAGTGACCAGTGTTGAGTTGAAGGTGGATTATAAAATAAAACCTTCAGTGCGAGATAATCTGAGACTGTATTTATGCTCCTTTTAGACCAGTTTTTGAGTATTTTTTGTGCACCAAGTTCTATTGTGTGGATCTCGTATTGAAAAATTGATTGCGTCCAGCCTGGAGGTTTTCTGGGGTCAAATTTCAGCAGAATAAGGTCCTTCTATTAAATTTTGGATTTTTATTTTTCAAAACATGTATTGTTTTTTATTTGGAAGGGCCTATCAAAAATATTTTTTTGTTCTAACATCCAATATAGGGATATTCCTATTGAAAGGTTTTTTTCTCTATTACATTAGTCTATTTTGCATGCAGTCAAATTACATTATTACAACTATTTTCTGTCGAATAAATTCAAAATTAATTTCAAATTGACCCTTTATCACTTCAAATTAACCCTTCTTTACTTCCAATCAAAAAATTTTAACTTTAAACTAAACCCTTTTTAATTTTAAATTAATGCTTTCTTTCGAGTATTATAAAAATTCAACAGAGGGTATGAAATATAAGCTTTTAAAACAAAATTCCTGAATAATACCGAATTTTAAAAAATATAAAACGATTGGGATCTGAGAATACCATATTTGCATTATTTACAATTGAAATTAAAAAATGATATGAAATGAAGTGTAAAACAAAATGGCTTATATAAATACTGATTTATATAAGCACAAATCTGCACATGCATGTACATACTACAAACAAGTACAGAGTTGAGCCCATCACTTCTCGTGGTCCACCGTCATTCCAGCTTTTATGATTTACAATCACTGGCATTTTTTCATATAATTTTAAATTGTATTTGTAATTAGTTTTCAGAGTACAAAAATGTTCACATTTATACGGGGATTTTACTTTACATGCTTATATTTCATGCCACCTCTTAAGTTTTTTAATTCTTTAAAGAAAGGGTTAATTTGAAGATGAAAACTGTTGTTTTAAGTGAAAAAAAAAAGGTTAATTTTATCTTAAATGGGGTTAATTTGAAATTAAAAAGGGTTAATTTTAAGCTAAAAAGGGTTATTTTTAAGTTATAAAATGAAAAACTTGAATGAAATGAGGTTAATTTTAAATTAAAAAGGGTTAATTTTATAATGTTTTTAACCTTCCTGTAAGGAAAGCTAATTAATTTATGGCCTTCTGTTAATCATATCAGCCAATGGTTAATTTTAAGATGAAAAAGGTTATTTTAAGCTATAAAATAAATAATTTGAACTAAATAAGGTTAATTTTAAATTCACTAATTTCGTGGTCCTCTTGACCAATTAATATTTTTTAGTTGAGATAAAAAGAATGATGGCAAAAAGGAAGAAAATTCAAAAGGTGCAGTTGAGAAAGGAAGTTGATGTCCGAGTGGATCGAGGTCACGACAGGTCAAGTGGTAGAGCAGCAGTGTATTCAAGCCGAAGATCATGGGTTCGAATCCCGCTCGTGCCATTGATTTTTTTTATCTCAACTAAAAACGTTAATTTTAAAGTAAAAATGGTTAATTTGAAGTTTAAAAAAATTATTTATAGTTATAAAATAGATAATTTGTACTAAATAAGGTTAAGTTGAAATTAAAAAGAATTATTTTAACTTAAAAAAAAAAAAAGGTCAATTTGTCAGAAAAGCTGTACATACTACATACAGGAGTACTAAATCTGTACTTTTACTGATAATTTGGAGTGTAAATATCATTTATTTGTGTAAAACAAATAACTAACAATAAAATAGTATTAGTCTTGAGCACCAGCCTAAATGAAGTTTTTTTTTTATCCGTTCTGAAATTTGAGAGTTGTGGAAATTTTTCATACGTATAACTGCCGTTATATTTGTAATTTTATTTGTTCCAGATCCTGTGTTTTATGGTCACGAAGCTAGTGCAGGCGAAAATTTAAATTAGTTAAAAGAAAGAAAGAGTTTCATCCTGACTTCATAAAAGGCTAGCAATATTTACCAAAACCTGCTGCCAGCGTATAGAAATATTTTGTGATACATTTCTAGTGGATTAACAGAAATGTATTTTATTTATAAAAATTTAAGGAAAAAATCATCAGTTTTACTTTTCAAAATGGACAATATAAAAGTAAAAAAAATAGGCATTTATGAACAAACAGAAGAAAAAAGTTGACAAAACAACCACTTAAAAATAAAATAAATAATATACAAATGTATTAAAAGGCAACTTTGTTATAGAACATTCATAGATTAGGGAGCAGTATATGTGTTAATTTTCATGATGAAAATATGAATCATCTAAGTACAAGCGTACACTAAAATAAAAATAAAATTTTTAAAAAAGTCGTCTAAAAGTGAAAATTGTAAATATTATATTAGTAATAAGACTGTAACATATTATGCACTATTGAAAAGTGGTTTAATTGTTTTGTATGTGATGTGAGAAAAAATAATAAAAACTACATGTTTATACAAAAAATAAATTAAAAAAAAAATAATATACTCTACATATTTTAAAATTAATATATTTCGGAGTGTCTTGTGTCCACAATATTTACATTTTTACTGTTATATCATAAATGTGGTTAAAATCCTATTCAATATATGGATTGGCATATAAAATAATACAGTTTTGTTGCCCCGTAGGATACATCGTTAAACGTACTATGTAAAAAAATTCCAATTATATTAAACAAATTAGCTGTTAATAGACGTTAAAAGTGGACATTGCCAATAAAATGTTCTGGCCCTTGTAATTAAACATTGATATTTAATTTTTATATGTATTACTTTTACATTAAAAATACAACCATGTAAAGCACATTTTGAAGTTTAAATATAAATCATATTAAGCATAATGTTGTCTTCATTGTTTTTTATATGATGATTATTATTTATAACTTAGAAACTGTATGTCAAAAAATTTATTTGAAAATGAAGTAACTTATTTATTGAAAGCAGAGGAAAAAATGCAATGCTGTGTTCATGTTATTGTACTTTTTCAAGTAGATATGCCTGAGAATAGGGCGCTGTAGTCATACCCATGCTTTCTTCATGACACTGCAGCCTCCTCCAGATTCCGAAAGCTACCAGGAACCACAATCAAGAATGTTTTCAATTGTAGAAGGAAAGAGGACATACACTCAGTACATATTGCAGTCTTGGTGAAAATAGTACAAGATAGTCACAGAATAGTGAACCTTTCATTTTCCTAAGCCACCTATTTCAAAATTAGAAATCTAGGAAAACTCATGTTCAAACCTCGGACAAACCTTGTCTGTCATATACCATCATTTTGGTGATGTAATTGCTTAAACAATTATGGTGGAATGCCAGATGTCCCCGCATAGACTAACTTGCCTGGCTCTGTTTTATGATTTACATAAAATCAATTGTCATTTGTGAAACAGTGGGCAGCTTAATCTCGGGCCCAGTAGTACGATAAATCTTTAATTTGATTGTTACTAACCATTTTAGTTGCCTATCATTAATTTGTTTGTTTAGCAGAATCGTTTCAGCTCCTCCCCATCTTCAGTGTTGTATCTGTACAATTTATGTGTAATCAGGTGTCTATAATACGTCCTGAATTTTTTTTCTTTTTCTTTTTTTTTTTCAATGGATAACAGGGGCACTGGAGGAGTTCCCTCCTGAACACTGCAGCTGTACAGCTGTATTGTTCTTTATCTACATTTTTTGGGGAGGGCTCGCAACACAAATGTGAACTTGAGCCCTCGTTGTACTGGTGTTCTATCGAAGAAACTCATTTTTGAAGGGGGTTAGGACCAGATTCAGGGTCGCTGAGATCCGGTCCCACCCCTTCCATTGATGAGTGCCGTGTCAATATCTTTCCCCTTAGGCGTCAGAAAAACCCAGAGGCGACGGTGGGAATCGATCCCACGATTGCAGGATCTCCTAGCCGAGAGTCTGATGTCTTAACCATTCGGCTACCGCAGTCCCCCTCCTTAATGGTTGCTTTTGGGGCCAGTGGAGACATGAATAATAATAATAATTTAGTCATTACCTTTTCATTTTGGTCTGCCTAACCTAGCTGTGTTGACCAGACAGACGTTTCCCCAAGTCAAACAGAATGGCATAAATTTTTCTTAATTTTATGAAGTTGAACTTGCATTAAAATTTTGAAATGTGGTTTGCTGACGAACCTGTAATTCAGCCATCTTTAGTGCGTTCTTTTCTCCTTCTTCAGACTGAACACTGAAGATAGCATAATGCTGGAATACATCTGCAAGACCAAACCAGCAATGATATGGAGACCAAAATTATCGGTAACGACCAAATTATTATTTTTCAGGTAACTTAACTTTGTTTTTGTTTTTTCAAGTACAATCATATAATAATGAAGGATTGAACAGGTAGTTATGCTTTTGCTTCAGCCATTGCTGCAGTTGATGCAAGGGTAGATGAAAATGTACATCTGTTAGTCAAGCGTATATTATACTGTGCTATTTAAGAGCGTTCTGTGCTTATAACACTGGTGAGTACAAGTTAATCAAGGGACTTGATTAGTATGCCAAGTTTCAGTGGTTTACTCAGTGGTGTGTAGGTTCCTCTGCTACTTCGCAGAATCTACACTTCATTTATTTTAATGTAGCGGGAAAAGACTAAGACACTCATTTAGCCAGGAGATTTATAAAATAGGATTTTGAGGAGCCAAGTAAGTTCATAAATAAAGATTATGTACATTTACAGACCCATTGATAGGAATATCACAGCACTTAATGGAGTATCACAAAATGTCAAATCGTTGTTCAGACTCAAAGCAAAATGTTCTTTACCGGTGCGTCCAGTGCTTATTAAGGTCATAGGCTCTTATTACTTTGCATATGGCATTTCTGCTGGCAGCACATCTGCTGAAGAAGTGTAGGGTACTTTACTTCACCTCCATGGCAATGATCTTCATTTTGGTCATCTCATGGAGGCGCTCAAACCTAATCTATCTTAGACAGGAAGTGACAAACCTCAAAAACTTATTTTGGAGCACTTGTTACACGTTGAGGCTTGTCTGGGAAGTGACGCTTCAAGCAGGGCATGCATTCAGAAGCAAGGGCTTAACAATGCTGTTGTAGAGGAGCTTTTTGTTAAAAGCACTTACCATGGAGTCCATGATAGTAGAGGAAAGGGCAGTCAGGTAGCAATTTTTCTAAGGTCTATTCTGTCACATGCCTGGTGAACAGCAGGCTGCTATCCAGTGTTAAGCCCAGATATTTTATTTATCCTGACTAGGGACTGCAATTTCCTGCTGCCACAACATGGACTGCAGATCTTTTGGTGAAGACGATGGCTTCTGTTTTGGCAGAGTTTATTTAAGTTTCTATCTTTGGCAAATAGGAGTGAATTTTTCTGATTTCAGTGCTGAGCCTTATTGTTACTGTGCTCGGCCTCCATGAAGATGTCAGTTGGGCAAGGTCACCACTAGAGAACCATCCTGCGTGTGTTGGACATAGGACATAGGACATTTAGACATTGACATGGCTAAACAAAATAGGGCTCAGGATGGAGCCTTGGGGACTCCAGCCGTGATTTTATAAGGAGCTGAGAGGGCCTTGTCCAATTACTCTAAACATGGACTTACTAACATTATATTCTACCACGACCTGTGATTTTCATGTAGGATTGCCATGTCTACTGTGCTCTTCCCTTCTAACCCGAAAATTCAGTTCATGTGGTAAGAACATCTATCTTGCCCTCCCATTTGGTGACATTGATTCCTTCTGGTAACCATCACTGGATAGACTCACCATTTTTTACTTGCACGGAAACATATTTGAATGTGCTTTCAATTAGCAACTAAAGTCCCAAAGTAGGACTTCTGATCCAAAAAAGCAGGTACCAGTATGTTATAATTGTCCACAAAAATAGACCAACCTTGACCTGTAAAATTGGACATAAAATTGGATAACTATTACAACGTGAGGATCAGCAGCACCTGCATACATTAAAACACACTGAGCCAATACAATGTGATACCATACTTATGGCTTATTAATGGCATGTATTGACAAAACAAAACCTCCCCTCCATAGAACCATAGATTTATCTATGCAAACGTTCTTCCCAGGTCCGATTAATTCTGAAGTTGTCTTGCAGAAATGCTACAGGGGTGAATTTTATAAGATGATAATGAACCTTAATTATTAGTGTGCCTGTCCTGTAAGAAGAATAGTGGCAAAGGAAAACAAATAAGCACTTTGAAGCATAATTATAAAAAAAGCTTTTAATTTAAAATCAAGAAAAACAACAGCAAAAAAAGGAATTGTGGCTCTTCCATATTTCATCACTACGCTGTACCTCTGCTGTAGCTACTTTATTTCCTTAAGGCTTATAAAACGAGTTTGAGGTTACCAGTGGTGAACGATTTTAAATATACCGACAATTCGGAATATCTTACGGAACATGTTTTCTTTAACATTGCTTACATGAAATACTGTCAGTGATAGAATATTTTTATCTGCCAGTCTCTGATGGTTACACTTCATCCAGAATCGTGTTGTATATCCCTATAAATTTCCTCCAGCAGATTTAAATCCACTCTATCATAATGTGTTCGTTTCTTTTGCCTCTTTGCAAATTGTACATAGTATCTGTGCTCTGTGCTCTGTGCCTCTGTTGTCGTCTATATTTTTGTTTCCTCCTTATGGTTAATGCTGACAAAAGGATTTGTGGTTGTCTATACGAAATGTTTATAAATAACCTGCAAAACCAACAAAATCTTTTCTTAGTGGGACACCTTGACCACTCATCCACTCTTGATGATTGGTTACACTTCATCCAGAGCCGTGTTGTAGGTTTCCAAGCAGTTTCTCTGCAGTTAATTTTGGGCACACATCCTATAGCAAATCTGTTTCAGTTTAGTCTGTTGTACTGTACCTCTCCTTTATATACTTTAGGCTCATAAAACGAGTTTGAGGTTATCATTGTTGAATGCTTTTACATATAACGCCGATGTGGAATGTTTTATGAAGCTAGTTTTCTTTTCCACTGATAATATCAAATATTGTCAATGTTGTATTATCATCTGCCCGTTCCATTAGGTTGATGCCTTTTAAAAAGAAAACTAAATGTAAAGTATTTATAACATTATATGAATCTTGGGGAAAACTAAAAATCAAATGAGGCAGAAGCCATATCCATTCTTCCACCAAAGCCTCTGAGTTCCACATCGTTCAAAATCGTGTCGCATGTCCCCATACTCCAGCACATTTAATTCCACTATGTTAGTAAAGTGTTCCGGTTTCCTATGCAAATTCTATGTAATATCTGTTGCACATAGTAGTACCCCTGCGTCTTCTATCTGTGTATTCTCCTTCTCAATAATGCTGACGAAAGGATTTGTGGTCGTCTATATGAAATGATCATAAATAATTGACAACACCAATGAAATCTTTCACATATGGAAGTTGCTTTCTCTTTTTTTTTAGAAAGATTGTTGATTACAACCATGCAGTCTACGATAGAATATCATGATCAGACTGAACTTATGTCGAATACATTCAAATAAATATAAATCATTATCTTCAAAAATGCATGGGCCGACGAAAGGAATTGAATCCTATAGTCCATTTGATGTGACCCAATAGAGGGACACCTTGAACACTCATCCACTTTTGATGGTTGGTTACACACACTTCATCCAGAACCGTGTTGTATATCCCCATAAATTTTCTCTAG
>CM077101.1:27783841-27797479 GCA_039619505.1 Cimex hemipterus
CCTCTTTGCAAATTGTACGTAGTATCTGTGCTCAGTACCTCTGTTGTTGTCTATATTTTTGTTTCCTCCTTATGGTTAATGCTGACAAAAGGATTAGTGGTTGTCTATATGCAATGTTTATAAATAACCTGCAAAACCAACAAAATCTTTTCTTAGTCAGATATGAACCAAGAGCGGGACACCTTGGACACTCATCCATTCGTGATGGTTGGTTACACTTCATCCAGAATCGTGTTGTAGGTATCCAAGCAGTTTCTCCTGCAGTTAATTTTGGGCACTCATTTTGTAAGCGCTGTTTACTGTTTCAGTTTTGTCCACTGCACTGTACCTCTGCAGTAAGGAGTCTTCTTTATTATATGTGATTTTTTCTTTTTCCCTCAATGCTTATTAAACGAATTGGCCGTTATCTGAGGCGAATGATCTTAAATACAAAGCCAATGGAGAATTCGTTTTCTATTTAACTGATTACATGAAATATGGTCAATGGTGGAATACTCTTATCTGCCAGTTATATGGCTGATGTTATGTAAACTGAAATCTAAAATAACATGTATCAATAAGTTCAGTAATTCTAGGAGTGTCAGTGAAAATTGAACTTATGTGACGAGCCAAGAGACTGAAGCATTTTAACTCAACCACCGTCACACCTGAAGCATCAATTTCATCCAGAATCGTGTTGTACATCTCCAAGCATTTTCACATGCAGATACCTTTGGAAACAGATAACTTGTTCTGTCATCAAATGTTTTTCTGTTTTGTCTACTGTATGTGTAGAGGTAACATTTCATCCAGAATTGTGTTTTATTTCTCCAAACAATTTCTCAAGCAGATGATGTCCATACTCTAACATATATTTTTCTTTCAGTTTCTTCTGCTTCTTCACAAAGCCTACACCTTGTGTAAACACCAATCCTTTCTGGCGTCCATTCTGGCTGATGATTACCCTTTTGGGTAATGACTTGTTCCTGTGGAAGCCCATAATGTACCACTGTAAATTTTAAAAAAAATATTACAATATATTGATACTAGTAGCTTCTGTCAAAAAAATCACAGGCCTTTCTTGCAGTTGTAATTGAAAATTTTTAATAGAAATTAAAAGGTATTAATGACTTTAAAACTAATGAACCAAAAAAACCAACAAAATGATTTGTTTCTATAAAAACAACTGTTTTTTCCCCCCTGCAACCTATATATAATTTTATGATGCAATAATGTAATATAATGAACGATATTGAAACTAACCAAGAAATTGCTGTTTTCAGAAGCGATATATCTTCTTTTAGATAGGAAAACGCCTTTCTTGAGTTGTTGAAAGTTTAGAATGTAATAATTGATTTCTTACCGCAATAAGTTACATTTGAAAAGTGTAGATCATTCTTCTGGTAGAGTCAAGGTCTTAGTGAGGGGCTGCATAAAATGAAACTCCATGGCTACTTTGCAACTGGGCTCATTAGTTTTTACGTTATCAAGTTTCCTTGTTCACTCTTCCTGGGATCAACTACCAATCTAGCAAGAAAAAAAAATAAATTCATAATGTACCATCACTAACAGGAGTTGTCAGCAGACAAAAAACTCCGGTGAAAATTTTGGATTTTATTTTGGAAACATCAATCCTTCATCTTTCACACATACACAAACTAATAAATAATTGAAGGTCGATAGGATTTCACACACTTCGCACTAATAAATACACTCAAATTGTAAAATTTGGCTGTCTGGTCTGCAGGGTAAATTTATAATTTGGTTACCGATTATCCTCGTCTGCGTACTCTCGCTATGTTCGTACAAACCAAAATACATTTTATCTTCAGTGGTGGATTCTTTTCTTATTACTCAGTTCAAACACTGAAGCTGGCATAAATATGAAACTCACCAGCACAACATAGCGAGTATAGGTAGACATGATCAGTAACAACCAAATAGCTTATAGCTATACAAAAGCAGAAAATTAAAAGAACAAAAATATACTAGCTGTTTGTACTACTGACTGTTTATAGATCGTATATACTGTCTAAGTAATAACTAATGATGTATGTAGTCAATAATGTTTAATTTGTAGCTGAAAATGCAAGCCACCCGTGCATGCAAAGTATCTCATTTCAACCTTCAGAAGAGAGATATTAAAAAAATGAGAATCTGAATGGATGAATGTTGGAGACAACAGACTAGAAAAGATAAAACACAACATTCAAATTCCCAATCGAATAAGAGGGAAGAGGTTATCATCTACCGTCTCAGAATTGGACATACAAGAATGACACACGGGTTCTTGATGGAAGGTACTGGCTCTCCGTCTGCCTGTGTGGTGAACGCCTAACCATCGAACACATCTTGTGCCTCCCAAGGAACTGCCAACAGTTTTACATCTTCCTTACACCTCCCACTTAAACAACTCCTACAGGATAAGCAGCAAATGGTTGACAGTCATTGGCTATTATAAAAATAAAACTATACAACTATATATAACAAGAACACTAGATTAGCCCACAAATAACATAAGGAACAAAATTGAACCATCTTTGGGAGGCGTGGGCTAGTGGGCTGGCACACTTGTGCCGGCTGGGGGAGGGGGACACGGAGGGACCTCAGGGCAAAAGCCCCAGACCTCCTGGGCGCTTGGACTTTTCCATACAGGTCTCAATGTAAATGGTTTTTATCCACATCCTCCAAAGGGTAAGGTCAATAATATTAAAAGAAAACCAAAAGACGCAGGAGCCCCTGGGCTGTACGCGCTCCCCAGAGCCAACGCACTTGCAAATCCACACACCACTGTACACATACGGACCGA
Source organism: Cimex hemipterus (assembly GCA_039619505.1). Lineage (NCBI taxonomy): Eukaryota > Metazoa > Arthropoda > Insecta > Hemiptera > Cimicidae > Cimex > Cimex hemipterus. Next base: position 27,786,630 of record CM077101.1, read on the forward strand.
CCCCTAGCAACATAAAGGCAATGATAGCCCATGCTGGTTTTTGCCTATGAAAAAATATATATATTTACATACATGAAGCATTCTTCTTTTAATCAGAAAATTTAAAAAATATATGTTCTCTCTAAAATACCACATGATAATTAATTACAATTAACATTGAAAGAAATACAAAATTAAATATGAAAACATCATTCAACAAAAGAATAATTTGTTTTTACATTTAATTTTATTTACTATTTAATTTTAGTTGTAATTAATTTTCATGTGATATTTTCGATAACAACCATATCTTTTTTTTTTTTTTGTATTGAAAAAAGTCCGTTAATAGAAATGATCAATGATGAAGTGAGTGTGGGGTTCAATCCTTTTAAAAAGACAGTTCCTACTCACAGTAAGTTGTTTTGCAACGATCCGGATTTCAATCATCCTCTCAAAACCTAAAGACGGAATAGTCATATTGGCAAAAAGCGGGGTACCAACTCAATTGTAATGGTTGTGACATTATATATATAGGACAAAGCAGTAGAGAAATAAAAACAAGAGTAATAGAACACTTGCGTTAATCGAGCAAATTTTTGGAATTTAAGGACCATATAAACGAAACAAAACAATTTCAATTCAAATTGAAATACAAGAGTCTTGCATAGTTTCAACAAAGGTAAAGAACCAGATTGGTTTGAGAAATATGAAATTAAAAAATGTAAAATTGAACATGGTGATAAATGCATTAATAATATAACAGATTTTGATCTACCTCCCATTTTGAATATGTACATAAATAATATCAAAAATCCAAATAATTAAACTAATTATTTTAATTGTTATTATTTTTTATAGTAATTTAATAATATTAAGTATTTACTATTATAATATTTATTTGTGTTAAAATTTCCACGTTTCACACGTTCAAATTGAGCGCCATTATAATAATCAGCTGTTAATTGGAACAGGCATCAGTGGGTTCACATTGGCAATTCATGTCGATAGACATGGTTGTAGAAGTGCTTCAACCTGATGAGCTAAAAGGCTTAAAATCCAGATCGTTGCAGAACAATTTACTGTGAGTAGGAACTATCTTTTTAAAAAGAATTAAAATTCTTTAATGATAAATTTAATTGTATATAATTTTTAAGGTTAATTGAATTAATTTTCATATTGGGAAGGAATTATTATTTTACATATGTATACTTCTTGATACCACCTCCTAAGTTTTATTGCTTTAAAAAATTAGTTAATTTGAAGTTAGAAAGGTTAATTTGACAAAAATGTCGATGTAATAAACATGAAAAATTTTAAATCATAAGCAAAGGGAAGTCGAGTATTTTAGAATGGATGGAAAATCATTGATGAAAATAATAAGACTGGAATAAGATTGGCTCCTTGTGGAATACCAGAGGAAACCTTTGTTACTTTAGATTGTTAACGTCCTACTAGAACCATTTGATCACGCTTAGTTAAATTAAATCAGGGATCCGGGACAAAAAGTGTCCAAATATCTCCCCCGACAGATTTAAGTTTGATCTATAATAGATCTGGTGTTGCTACATCATGAGCTAATGAGAAAAAAAAAGAAAGCAGGGTTATTTTTAATCAAACACACTCAAAGAGGATAAAAAACAGTGGACGATGTCTATCCCATCTCTTTACATGTCTATGGGATTCAGTCACAATAACTTACTGGCCAATTTATTGTGGTAATCCCTACTTCATCCAAATAATGGGTCGAGTATCATCATGCATTAACATGAAGTTGTCCCCAATAAATGTAGGAAATTCACAGTTTCCAGAAAAACTTCCTCAGTGTACCTTAGTCAAAGATATATTCTGTATGATAAGACAATTCAGGGCAGGCATGGACATTGATTCCTCCCCACATCTCATTATAACTGACTTTAAAATGGGTGTGACTAATGCATGGCATACGAAGCAAACAATTCTCCACACCTCATGGTGCCAATCGTCTTAATTGCCACAAACCAAACCGGCTTTCATCTGTGAAGAGAACAGCCCTCCCCTTGTTCCAGTGGCCAATTTAGGATGGTGATTTGCCTTTCTACTCGTTAGCTCTCCAGTAACAGAGAACTTGATGATGGATGTCAAGAGACTAGGAAATTCTGAGATGACATTTCTGTAGTTCGGTAATAGGTCATCTCTAGCTGTCATACTACCTTCTCTTTGTTTGAGAAGTTAGATGGCCCGTAACTGCTGTAGGCCATTGTATATGATAAGAACTTGGCACACCCAGGACTTAGGCTCCTCGACCATTGGAACCGAACTACGACGGCCATTCAACAGCCGAATTATTTGACTAAATGGACTGTAGCCGATTTTCATCAGTTCAAGACAGCCCCCACAGATTTGTTGCTGCTAGAATATTCTTAATTTACACACAACGGAATGAAAGAAATAAACAAAACTATTGGAAGTTCCATTTCTAAAGCTATCCTTAGCCACAGCTTACACTGGACATCTCTCCGATGATAGAGTGGATCACACATGTCCCAAGAGCATACTCCTCAACCGCACTTATCAATTTTTCACAATCCATCGAAATGAAAACGAAACGAATAGGTAAACAAAAAGCAAAGAACTTCATTAAACAATGGTGAGTGTTTGATGTCATGTGGTTGACAGTTCATGTCGAAGTAACCATTCGGTCGAATAGGACCAAAAAATCCAAATTTATTTGGATCGTAAAGTGCTTCGGCTGTACATGGCCCAACACGACCCAACGAATTCTCAGCTTAAAATTATGTATTAAGAAATAAGATTCTTTTTTTTGGGGGGGGGCACGTTCAACATGACACAGTAATCACACCTCTACACCCAAAACAAACACTTTGAGCTCTAAAAATGACCTCAATAAAGATCAAAACGTTGGTACGATAAGGAAAATGTTTTTCTAAACCTACATCACACTAGACCGCATCTCACAATCTCCAAATAACATTAAATTGTTTACTCACATTTATTTTTCCATCAAAGAAAACAATAAAATATAAAAAACAACTCATTGGAAATTGGCCCCTGGAAAGGATCAAATTGAACTGATTTTCTTTATTTTTAACGTAAAGATTGTAAAATGTTTAGTGACATTATAAAGTTAAATAAATTATTAATTAAAATATTAAAATTTACTTTTCAAGCCAACTATTAATCTTTATACCGAGTTATTGTAGAAAATAAACAAGCATTCTGATTTTTATTGTCTTTGAGTGTATATAAAAAATATTGCTCATAAATCTCAAAAATAATTATTTCAAGGGCTATATTAGCAACAATCATGAAACTTACAAGAGAATTACATACTGTAGTTGGATTGAAACAAGGACAGAAAATAATAAGATGTAAAGGTTAACTTCGAAAGCTTTCAGAAATGGAGGACACGTTTCATTTTATTGCCTAATATTAGAAGATTATTGGCACAAAACAAGGTTGGATAAAAAAGAGTTTATAAATAAATATTAAAAAATAATTAAATTCAGAGAGTTACTTGGGATATTTCAGATGCACTATAGCGGGCCAAGACCGGCCACGTGTACTTTATATCCAATAATCTAGTTTCGAAAAGGAATATTTAATTTATAAGTTTATTCAACTTTAAACTGAAAAATTTACTAAAACTGTTTGTATTAAAATTAAGAAGCAACTTACTTTATGCTTAATGTCGTTTCGCCGGCTGGACCCTAAACCGATCCAAATAATTCCTGCGAGTTTAACATAGGAATGTACTGTTTATGAGCCATCAATCAGAGTTAGGCTGTCGGGTGTTGTAATAAAACCCTGTAATAGCAAGAAAATAGCAGAAGAAAAACCTAGAAATATACAGGTAGGACGGGTGTACTTACCAGCGCGAAAGGAGAATCGAGTATCGACAGTCGACACCTCGCTAAGCACGTGCTTGAAGTAGTCGACTTCCGGCCTCCATAATGCACCTAAGTGGGGGCAATTTGAAAACAGCAAAAATTCAAATTCAGTCACATGTAACAGATAACGAAGGCTGTGTAATGGCGCATTTTTTAAATTTAAATAAAGTATTGTACAAATAATTTTAACCGTTAAAAAACTAAATCCTTTGGCAAGTTTTTAATGTATTAGAAATGAAACGCGTTTGACCAATTTAGCGAGGATAGGCTGACCAAAATAGTTGGAAACTTTCAATTAATTAAGGCTTTTAGTTGAAATAAAAAAAGTTAGTGTCACGTGCGGGATTCGAACTCAAGATCTTCGAACAGTTGTAGGTTGAAATGAGAGTTGGATGTGAGAATTCAAGACACGATAGCTCAAGTGATATAGCAGCGGCGTATTCAGCCGAAGTTCGTGGGTTCGAATCCCGCTAGTAACACTGACTTTTATATCTCAACTAGAAACCTTAATTAATTGAAAGATATCAATTGGTCAAACGGACCACGTAAACTAGTGAATTTAATAATTGGAAACTATTATAAGACTAGTAAACTATATAAGACACTCGTATTCATATAAATCACTCAGACACAATATTGAAGATGATGAGTAGCTGAAATGTACATGATAGACCAACACATGGAGAATGAGCTGACCAAAGTGAATGGAAACGTCCAAACAGTTGCCCCCCCCCCCCCCCCCAAAAAAAAAAAAAAAATAATAAAAAAAATCAATTATTACAAATTTTCAAAAACCTATAAAAGACACTTGTATTTACATAAATCACGCAGGCACAATACTGGAGATGGCAAAGAGCCGAAACGTATCTGACAGACCAATACTAGGAGATTAAGCAGAAGAAAATGATCGGCAACGACTAAAATTAAGGTTCATCTCTCCGCAGATATAATTCCTCGATTTTTTTCCTGGTCATATCTCTATAGTTATTGTTAATATAAAATTTTATGAAATTTCCTGCTAGGTAGAATTTATCGTAGAGATCTGGACCAAAGATTCGACCGTGCTAGTCATCCTGCTATGACAATTTTGAGAGAGGTTGTCCCCGTGAATTGACAACTCCTTTGTTCTTCCCTGGTGCAAAGGAGATTCTTGTGTAGTCGAGTGACGGGGGTGTGAAGGGAGGGGTTTTCATTAAGGAAGTTCCAAGTGAAACAATTACTGCAACCTCAGTGATTGACAAATTCATTTACCGACCTATTCTCCTACCCCCGTACTTAGTGTGTCACAGAACCAGCACAGCTTTACTTTCAATCAACTTTTACGGTTGGACAACTCGAAAAAAACCGCTCTGGAAGGCATTGAAAATAAGATAAAATGGTGCGTATATACAATTTAAAAAAATAATAATAAATAAATTTTAAAAAAATAAAAAAAAGGTTTTCCTGATGTTTTTCAACTAAAAAAATAACTCGTCTTAAAATATTTATTTCATATCCTACCAACTGCTAAAGGTTTTTAGTGTTTTAAAGGAAATCTAAATTTTAAATTAACAAAAGGTTAATTGGGAGCTAAAAATGGTTAATTTGAGGGTAAAAGCTATATATACGCATTTTTTTCAAATTCATTTTTAAGCGTCATATTTTTTAATTTTGATACAAATTGCTCTTTTAGGATAGTCTATATCTTCTGGTTAAGCATTAAAACTCTAAAAAAATTTGTATTTTAGCAACACTTTCCACGTCGATTTGTTTTTTAAAAAAGTGGCCATTTTTCGGTAAAATCTTTTTCTCAAAGTCTTTTCAATCTATTGCAATCAACAATTTTTTTACGAGGGTTGGCAACAGCAGAGGTTATATCAACCCTCGAGGTGCCGGTGTTTTTGAAAAAAAGCCCATTTGCAAGTATGTCAGGTTCGAATGCAGGGCCGCTGGATTCGAACCCGGGACCTCTACCTTACAGTGATGAGCGCCGTGTCAACGCCTAAACCGTTGCCGCCACCGACGCCTTATTTTTATTTCTCTTAGTATTTTAAGAATATGTAGCCAAAGTTTTTTTTTTTTTTTTTAAATAGAGAATCGTTAATTTTTGACAAGCTAAAGTTGAGACAAAATTTTACGCGTTGTATTTATACAAAAAGATTGATTTCCTCTCGCCTGGGCGTTGTTAAAAACCCTTGTTTTAATTGTTTGCTTATCACTGAAAAAAATAAAAAATATATTTAAAAAAAAAAAAATTGTTTCAAAACGAGTAAGAGTTTTGGAGAAAAATTTACCAAGATTTGATATATATATTTTATATTTTATGTTGATAGATTTTTTAATACAAGATATACATAAAAGACGAAAGTCTTCAAACAGCGTAAAGAATGGCGATTTGAAAGTTCGTCATAGCATATGGTCCCGTTTATGTTGGAGCTGCGATGAACGATAAGAGCAGCATTAATTGTTTCGGCTATTTTCTATGCTTTTATCAGATGCATATCAACAGCATAATTAGTGAAATATTCGTTAAATCCTCCTTATGGGATCAAGAAAAAGTCATCATAATAGATTTGTTTTCGACAAATTATGGGACGAAGTAGCTGCAAAATTGAATACAACATGAAAGCAGACAATATTAATTAATATTTTCTTCGTCTAAGGTTTTTGGTTGAGATGAAAAATTATTCATTTTAAAATTTATTTTTATCGCAATCGCATTTAAACTTTTTACATTACATCACTTTTTTTCATACATTTCATACAAGTCATATCAGCCGTCAAGTTGCCGGTATGTTGGGTTCGAATGCTTGGCCTCTGGCTGAATTTGAACTCGGGTCCTTCACCTTACAGAGATGAGCGTCGTGTCAACGCCTGTTACTATCTGATTATTTGGAGATCGTGAAGTGCGGTCTGGTGTGACGTAGGTTTCAGCAAAACATTTTGTTTATCTTGCCAACGTTTCTATCTTTATTGAGATCATCTTCAGGGCCTGGGATTCAAAGTGTTTGTCTTCTGTGTAATTGTGCCATTCATGTGTGTCGTGTTGAGAGTGCCAGTGAGATATTGACGTTGTATGTCCATACACGTTGGATTTTGAAGGGGTGGGGAAGGATGTCTGTTTAGAAAGACGTTTTTATATGACGAGTCGACTTCTTTGAGGTGAAAGGAGCCGACGATTTCAAAAATATTTGTTTGCATTCACTTTTTTCCAAGTCCTACATGTATTTGTTAAAATTGAACAATGTTTGTAAATCTTAGGCCCTGGAGATGATCTCAATAAAGATCGAACGTTGGCAGGATGAAGAAAATGTTTTTCTATAACCTACGTCACACCACACGCATCTCACGATTTCTGACTAATCACCATTAAATAAGGTAAATAAGTACAAAAAGGTGGAACGTAAAGTTATTTGTGGTTTGGCCGTCTTTGTCATGGGGATGCCGACTCCTCTGAAAGACAAAACCATTGAAGACAGCTGACAAGGAAGATCGGAAACAAATTATCGCCCCTAAGAAAACAGGGAGAAATCTCATTCCTTTCACTCGAATTACCCCCTCCCCGAGGAAATTCCCTCTTTCCTTTATTAGTACGATTTTATTAATCCTATTGTATTCTCACTTTTTGTCATAGCTGAAGATGTTCAAAGGCGATTTGTAGTTGCCGGCCAATTTCGGCGTTTCAGGGAAGTGTGCTCTTTGAAATTCAATCCGCGCCTTTTGTGGCGAAAGGTAGTTACGTCTTAAGAATAGTGTTACCTGTCTCGAGCTTATGGCTCGTCGTTTACCTGGAAGTACAAACATGTTTACTTTGAACATGAGCCCGGCACAATGGCGGGGACAAACATTTGTCTGAAAAGTCCTGCTAATCTCCTTGAGTCGTCCCACAATACCACGTATTATTTATGATGACAAGCTTCGCTACCTTTTGAGCAGTTTCTCCCCGCACAAAACCCTGTCAACATGTATAAACACAAATGTAAATAGAATTATGCTACAATGCCCTGGTTTAAGAGGCTGAAGACAGATTGTCGGGGGCCAAAATTACTTGGAAATAAGGGCCTTGAGTTCGTATTTTATTTTCACCGAACCTCTTTCAATATGTTCTCCATTTCTTTTTCATAATGCGGTCCTTTCATTATCATAATAAAATTAGTTTTGGAGTTTTAAGTTTATACATTTTTAACAACAAAACAGCTTCTTTCTGTCAAATTATTATTATTTTTTAAAAATTCAAATTAACCATTTTAATCTTCAAAATGATCCTTTTTAACGTCAAATAAAATAGTAATAATTTTTTTAATCTTCAAATTAACTTCACTCGTTTTAGTAGTCCGTTTGACCAATTAATATATTTCAATTAATTTTATCAGCAAAAACCCTCAATTAATTCAAATTAACATTTTTTTACTTTAATAGACCCTTTTTTAACTTCAATCTTTTTAAACTTCAAATTGACTATTTTTAGGTTCAAATTAATCCTTTTTTATTTCAATATAACCATTTTAAAATTAAATTAACTTTTTTAACTTTAAAATAACCTTTTATGAATTTTGTGGTGACCGTTAGTCTAAGATTATTCAGAAATCGTGAGATGCAGTCTGGTGTGATGTAGGTATCAGAAAAACATTTTCTTTGTCGTGCCAACGTTTCGATCTTCATTGAGATCATCTTCAGGGCCTGGGATTATTTCCAAACATTGTTTACATTTAACAAATACATGTAGAATGTGGAAAAAAAATTTTTTTAAAAAGGCGTATTTATTAATTTTTTTTTAAATCACATAGGATCATGTTTCGCCTTGATTATGATTGTTGAAATTTAACAAATACTGTTTGTACCTGTTTGTAAATCTCAGGCCCTGAAGATGATGTCAATAAAGATCGAAACGTTGGCCCGATAAAGAAAATGTTTTTCTGTAACATCACATCAGACCGCATCTTACGATTTCCGAATAATCTTTTACGAATTTTTAATGATCTTTTTAACTTCAAATTAATCTTCTTTTTTTAATTTGAAATTGACCCTTTTTCACTTCAAATTAAACTTTCGTTACTTCAGATTGACTTCAATTTACACGAATTAATTTTAAATTATCCATGTTTTAAATTTCAAAATAACCATTTCTTTAAATTAACTAAAAAACTTAGATGTTATGAAATACAAACATGTAAAGTAAATTAATTTTTTTAACGAGTGTTTGCAACAGCGTCGTGTCATACGACCCTCGGGTTGCCGGTGTTCTTGTGTGACCGCAGGGACACTGGATTCGAACCCGGGACCTTTACCGTACAGGGATGAGCGCAGTGTCGACGCCTAAACCGTTGCGGCCACCGACGCCCCCTGTAAGGTAAAATACCGGCACATTTGCGATCTTATAAAAACTACGGTTATCTAAAAGAATTGCTTTCTTAGAAAAGCATACGAAAACTAATTCCAATTAAAATAAAAATTATAGGAAAATTAAATATAAAGTAAAAGAGTTTGCTTTTTATTGGAGATTCTAGAAAAAAAGCTTCTTATCTAAGATACGACCTGAAATTACAATTAAAATAAACGGTTATATAAAATTAAGTATAAAAACGTGTAATTATTCTATTAACTTGGGGGGTTTTAAAAACAAAATGATTTTTTTATAATACAATTATTTTACATCTTAAAAAAACCTTTAAACTAACATTTTCTGCATATTTGAGAATTGTTGTTTTTTAACATAAAATAACTAGGCTATAGAAAACCACAGGTAAATTAATTACAATTAAAACTAATATTTATATAATATAAAATAAATGACTCTTCTTTAATTAATGATAAATTGATATGTATTTAAATGTAAAAACAATTGACTTTTCTATTCATTTAAAATTAAAAATAAATTAATATCACATATTTTATTTCTAATTTGATGGAGTGGTGTCTGAGTGGATCGATGTCACGATAGCGGCGGCGTATTTAGTCGAAGGTCGTGGGTTCGAATCCCGCTCGTGCCACTAAATTTTTCATTTCCACCAAAACCTTACATAAAAAGATTACTATCTCTACGGTCCTCCTTGGTATCCGGAGACCAGGGGGACCGCTAAGTACCCATTTACAGATTACCAAATATTTAGAAGCTTACCTATCTTTCATTCCTTAATTACTAATTTATTTTTCCATTAGTTCGTGCCAAAGCTGGCTCGTTGTGAAATGATATCCAAATTTTCTCTCTACTGCCTCGTACAATTTTGTTCGTAGTTGGTATGTTAAAAAAAAGCCGTGGTGACAACCTGGATGAAATTGCTATTTTCCTTTGTAGATTTTTAAACAATTTCTGATCCCTTGCAGATACCTTTCAATGGTAACACCATAATGAAGCATTGGTTTCTTTTTAACTCCGACTCCCTTCCATCTCATCCATTGAAAAGACAAATGTAATTTAATGAAGAGAAAAAAGGCCAACTGTCACATCCGTTCTTTTGATTTCGCCTTATTCACATTTCGAGTCGACCCTCCATTACACGCCCCATACTGTTATTGCTCAGTATAACGTTAAAACAGAGTTAAACGGCCAACTGTTAAGTGTTTACCAAAGCCTCTAGGCTTCTTCTATTTGTCTAAATCGATAACCTTTAAAATGTAATTAGTTTATACGCTTATTCCGGCCACTCTTGCAATTTTCTTCTCTTTTTATTCACACAGCAAACATGGCCAATTTAAATTCATGTTTTGAATAGCCGGTAATGACAGTGTGGAAACTAAATTACGAATTCTATACGCGACGACAAATCCCATCACGGTCCACAATAAGGGGCTCATGAGTTCCGTTCGATATTAAAAGGGGTTTCAGGATAAACTGCTGAATAAAGCATAACAACGTCGTATAACTGTAAAATATACAATAATTGTTTGAAGATCGTGAGATGCGTTCTGTTGGCATTAGAAAAACATTTTCTCTATAGGGCGCGTTTCGACTTTATTAAGATCATCTTCAGGGCCTGGAATTTATAAAAATTGTTTAAATTTTAC
>CM077101.1:27797489-27812849 GCA_039619505.1 Cimex hemipterus
CAAATACATGTATGAGCTGAAAAAAATGAAATTATATAATGCTAGAAAATGTTAGATTGAATCAAAGTATTTGAATCTGAAATTTTCTAGCATTGAGCACCGAGTTCATCTTAAGGACCTGGTACTTACTATTATTTTACTAAATAAAATTATAATTACAATTTACTAAATTAAAAAAATGAATTTGTACAATGCTAGAAATTTTAGATTAAAAAAAAATAAATTTGTACAATACTAGAACATTTTAGATTCTAGAAAATATAAGTATAAATTCATCTTTTTTAAGACAAAATTTTTTATTTCATTTTTTAATCTAAATATTTTTAGCATTGTTGCAATTCGTTTTTTAAACTCTAAAATTTCTAGTATTGTATAAATTTATTTTCTCACATCCTACATGCATTTGTAAAAATTAAATAATGTTTATAAATCCCAGGACGATCTCAATAAAGATCGAAACGTGTGGTGTGACGTAGGTTTTAGAAAAACTTTTTTTTATCGCGTCACGTTTCGAGCTTTATTGAGATCATCTTCAGGGCCTGGGATTTATAAATATTGTTTCAATTTTACAAATACATGTATGAGATGAAAAAATGGAATTATACAAATAAAAAATGTTTAAAAATTTTTAAAAAATGCTAAAAAATGTTAGATTGAAAAAATGAATTTATACAATGCTAGAACATTTTAGATTCTAGAAATTATAAGTATAAATTCACCTATTTTAATATATAATTTTCTAGAATTGTATAAAATCATTTTTTTAATATAAAATTTTTTAGCATTGTTTTAATTCTTTTTTTAATCTAAAATTTCTAGTGTTGAGTAAATTTATTTTTTCACATTCTGTATGCATTTGTAAAAATTATATAATTTTTATAAATCCCAGGACGATCTCAATAAAGATCGAAACGTGTGGTGTGATGTAGGCTTTAGAAAAACCTTTTTTTTTTATCGTGCCAACGTTTTGATCTTTAATTCACTGGTTTCGTGGTCCGTTCGACCAATTAATATAACACAATTAATTACGGTTTTTAGTTGAGATGAAAAGATTATTTTCAGGGCTCAAAGTGTGTTTGTTTTCTGAGTATAATTGTGCCATTCTTGTCTGTCGTGTGGAGAGTGCCGGCGTTGGCACGATAAAATGATAAAATGTTTTTCTAAAACCTACGTTACACCAGATCGCATCGCACAATCTCCGAATAATCATTACAAATATTGTTCAATTGGGATGGTATGACCAGCGAATTGACGGAATCACTGTCATCTGCTCAGTAACCTATAACAATTGGTTGACTTAAGCTCCACCTAATTCATACAGCCCGTTTGTTACATGACGCAAAATTGTCTACATTTTTATACCATGGATAAATTGATTTTGTTCCAATCGAAAGAAGATTGAATATTACTTTAGAGTAAAAAATTACCGGGTATTGGGAAATTGGATGGACCCGATGCTCGGAGGCGTAGTAAATCGAAAACGGGCATTAGTACAAAGGCAGAAGGCTATTTTCCAAGTAAACACATGTGTTATTAAAGTTAAAATTGAATCTAAGGTGCTCTTTTGAGAGAGAACAATCCAACTGAACGTTGATGTTTTAAAGTCGTTTTTCCGCCTAACCTTATTACTGTCCTCGTTTTCAGCCATTTAGTCGGCTCCAATGCATGGGATTAGATTATGTTTGCTATTATTATTTAATCATCGGGCTAAACAATATTCCTTCAGTGAGAAGTGAAATGAGTTACAAATTGAATTTTAACCCCCTCCTCGACCACCGCCACCACCCGACGACTCTACATCAACTCCCCGAGGGGTGAACAATGTAAAAATCCAGTCAATACAATTATGGCCTAGTAACGGTGCGACAGATGCACATTGACTTCACCGAGAACCTTCATTCTGTTCCACTGAGTTGATACATTCAACCGACGAACGAATTTTGAAAAATTTATATATAAAAAAAATAATAAACACTCAGTTCTTTCAGAGAGCTTTGACTTGTTTTTGCACAAGGAACGAACAGGGCAAGGGTGGTAGCCTCTTCCTCTCCTTTTCCGCCTGGAGTGAAGTTCACAATCACACTCCTTACAGAAATGCTCCAGTTTCAACCTCATAATCTCATAGATACTTAATTGTAAATTTTAATTCCCAAAAAACTTTACTCTTCCCAGCCTAATTTTTCACAATTACTTAATCTTTTTACGTAATGTTTTGGTTGAAATGAAAAAGTCAGTGTCCAGAGCGGGATTCGAACCCGCGTCCTTCGGCTAAATAGCCGCTGCTCTAGCCACCCTGAGTTATCGTGACTTCCATCGAAGTGACCTCACTAACAGCTCCCGGCGGCCATTTCATATGTTGCCGTAAATGGGATCCTGGTAACACGACATTTGAAAAATGGCAATAAGGAGGGAAAATTCGGAAAGATAAATTGAGAGGGGGAGTTGGTATCCGAGTGCAGCAAAGTGTGGTTATAGCAGCGGCTATTACCGGAAGGTCGTGGGTTCGAATCCCGCTCGTGACACTGACTTTTCCATTTTAACCAAAACATTAAGATTAATTAACTGAAAGAAGTAATTTGGTCAATCAGACCGCTAAATATAATGGATCTAATTTTTAACCTTGTGCTCCCTTATCACGTTTTCCTCCTGGACATTCTCATTTATAAAACCAAAAAAACTAACTAGAAAAATCGTTCATAGCCTTTATCATAACGTAGCCTATAATACCCAACCAATTTGGATTTCAAACTAGACATCGTGTTTTATAAAGTGGCTTTTATTTAAGCTCAAGGGCATAGTTTACATAATCTAGTGTATTATCTTATTCTTTAATCCTCCTTAGCAACGGATATTTTCGCGTTTTCAAAAGGCCATGTACTATCTTGTCTCTTCCATGTTAACACTGGTGTTCTTCAAGGTAGTTTCCTGGGTCCCCAATCTTATACACTCAATATGAAGTTAAAATAGGTTAATTTGAAGTTAAAAATAGTTAAATTGAAGTTATAAGGATATAATTTAACTCTTTTTGATTCACATTAACTATTTTTAACTTCAAATTAACCTATTTTAACTTCATATTGACGCTTTTTAACTTCAAATTAATGTGGTAGTGATTATTAGTGACCGTTAATAGATAATTATAAAGGAAATCGTGAGATGCGGTCTGGTACTGCGGTCCAGACAGCATCTCACGATTTCGGAATAATCTTCAAATTGATCTTTTCAAACTGCGAATTAACCATTTTAAACTTCATATTGACCCGTTTAACTTCAAACAAACTTTCTTAAACTTCAAATTAATCCTTTTTAAATTCAGAGTACTTTTGAAGGATTATTGAATCTTCAAATTAACCCTCCTTATCGTGAAAATAATCTTACTAAACTTCAAATTAATCCTTGTAACTTTAAATTAAACTTTTTTAGATTTTATATTGCCTCATTTGAACTTCATATTGACCATTTTAAGCTTCAAATAATCTTTTTAAACTTCAAATTAACCATTTTTAGTTTCGGATTAAAATTTTTAATTTTCAAATTACCCTTTGAAATTTCAACTAATAAGGGGTGTCCTTTGACCAACTATTTCGGAAGTGAGGGTTCAAATAACGTTTGACCTGCAGAGAATACAAAAAAAGATAACAATTTTAAACTAGACTAATTTTTTTAAAAATTTATAGCGTCATTGGTTCAGATACATTCAGCCGGGCCATCTACAAAGAACACTCTGTATATATATGAACCTACTACATCACTTAAAACCTTGTCAAATTAAAATTAGACTTTTTAATTTTTATATTTAATTATATATAATTTTTAATTTAATTCTCCTTAAGTTTCCTATAGTCTTCTAAAAGCCCATTTTCAAAGACATCCAAAAGAAGTTTTTTTTAAATGTTTTAAAGAAACGTTTAACTTAAAATTAAAAATAATTAATTTGAAATGAAAAGGGTTAATTTCCAATGAAAAAAGGTTAATTTGAAGTTAAAAAGTAACAGTTTTTGTGTAGCATGTTTCGCATTGCAAGTCCTGTGATGCAAAAATTTAATGAAACGTACATAAAAAGGTTTTCCTTGCCAAAAATACATTTTCACTTTTTTTTTCTCGAGACATGGCCCAATGTCGAGCGTCTAGTCGTGAACAATACTAAATCCAATTGGGACAATCTAGAACTATGAGATACAGCAAAACCATACAACATCTTAAGAAAAATCACCCGAAGTCCTTTGAAACATATGCAATGCTGCAATGCTCAAAACCACCTTTCATAATAACCTCAAAATCCCTTTACTTGCAAAAAAATAAATAAGTGCAGTAATTAATTAAAAAAGGAAAAAATCATCCCAGACAGATTTTACCCAATAAACTCTCATTTCGACTTAATGGATTAGCCCATTCCTGATCCAATAGAAACCACCCCTATTAGGCGCGACCTCCTTGATGAGGATTAGTCTGTGTGGAAAGTAAGGAGAACTACAATGGCTGTTAACTCCCATCATAAAATACGATCTACTTGTAAATAACCCAAGACAGGTATAATTTGTTTAAAAAAATTTATTGCAAAATTCAATAAAATTAAGTTGTTCGTACTGTCCAAATAATTATACTCATGAGTCAAAAGTAAATTTGTCCAGTTAAATTACTTTAGTGACATAAAAAATTGTCAAAAAAAGATAAGATTTTTGCAAATAGGCGGTGAGACTTTATTGCGGATCCTTGCTAAGTTTCCCAACAAGGGAAATTGTGCATATGCTAATGCCGACTTCACTTTGCCCATTGGGCCGGACACACTTTGAACCTCACGTAATGAAATGTACCTCCTTGTGGGCCTTTTCCCTATGCCGTTTTCTGAAATAAATCACAGAGGAATTTATTCCATTGATCAATACATTTAATCCATGAGATTTCTCTATAAAAAGTCATGTTGGGGACGATTAAAAGGGTTGAACAATACAAGAAAATACTCAATTTAAACTATTTGTTTGAAAGATGTTGATATGTCATGGTGAATTATTTTAAAATAGGTTTTATTTTCCAGAGATTTTAATGATGATGATGAGTACGATATGCTAATGAGAATGTTTAAACAATAACTTTATGAACAAGTATTTATAGAAATGTAGGTAGTTGATTTCAAATTTATTATTCGTGCTACTATAGCTTATATCCATCAATTTAACCCGTTTTAATTGAAATGACCTGTTTTAAATTTCAAATTACCTTTGTTTAACTTCAACTTAATCTTTTTATCTTTAAATTAATCATTTTGACTTCAAATTAACTTTTTCGTCTTCAAATTGACTTTTTTTTATACAAATTCCCTTTTTCTAACTTCAAATTACTCTTTTTTTAATTTGAGATTAATCTTTTTATAATTAAATTAACCAAATTAACTTTTTTTACTTTTCAAATTGAACTTTTTAAATTTCAAATTACTTTTTTTATTGTCAAATTGAAACTATTTAATTTCAAATGACCTTTCTTTAACTTCAAATCAATCTTTTTATCATTAAATGAACCACATTAACGTCAAATTAACTTTTTCATCTTCAAATTGAACCTTTTTAATATAAAATTACCTTTTTCTAACTTCAGATTAATTTTTTTACCATCAAATTAACCATTTTAATTTTAAATAACTTTTTATCTTCAAATTGAACCTTTTTAATTCCAAAATTACCTTGTTTCTTCAAATTACCCTTTTTTAGTTTGTAAATTAACCATTTTAAGTTCTAATTAATTTTTTGTCATTCAAATTGAACATTTTTACCTTCAAAGGAACCATTAACATCAAATTGAACCTTTTAACTTGTAATTAATATTTTTAAATTACAAGTTAAGTGATAAAGATAGGGGTAAAAGAGGTTGCCACAAGGACTTCAGCACCTCGGACCTGAGACCTGTGTAGATCTGTGCCCCTTTGTTTTTTTATAACTCACTGGCCAGTTTCAGTTTGTTAATAGCTTTTCCCTATTAATTTAGCTCTTCCGTATTTATTGGGGTATATATATCCGTATCTTGGGCCATGTAGACAGTACCTAATTCCATCGGTTTTGTTCGTTAGTTTTAATCAAAATTTCTTGCCCACATTCAATTTATTTGGCTCTGGAGTCCGAATGAGATTTTCCTAGCTATGTATTTAAAAACGTATTTTTCATATGGAGATGCTATTGCCACGGTAAAGCTTAGCTTTGACAATCTTTCCACACGAAATGATTTCGGGAGGTTGCTTTTGTCCAGAGCTATTGCCCATCTTGACGGTTGAATAATGTACAAAATCATGAAATACACCCGATCAGGTATCGCAAAATGACCGTACGAAATTATTATTGTCGTGTTACAGCGGTATCAATAACCTTTATGGTAATTGTTTAAACTTATTCTGCGATATCTATTTTCTTTTCTCTTTTGCATTGGTTATTTTATATCGTCACATTGTATTAACATTGGAAAATCTGCATTGCGGTGGGATAATAAAATCATTCTATATAATTTATCAGAATTACCCAAATTTTAATTGACTTGCAAACTTGCAGCATTTACATTTATAATATACATATATTATGTTTACAAAATGTTGTCCTCATAGGAAGTTAAAATCTAATTGAATTACTAAGCTATTATAAGTTGCTTATTGGCTCGACTAAAGAGTTAATGAGAGCTGTCAGGAAGTTGTCAGGGTATTTAATTATAAGCCAAGGCCACCTAGGGGTTGGGCAAATTGAAATGTATTGATTCCATATAATTTACAAATAAAGCGGCCCCTAAACTAATCATTTGGCCCCTAAAGCGGTACGGACCAATTCCACCTAGAATTCAATAGGAAATGAGCTATAAGTCAATTACAGGGACTTTCTGAATTTAGACTCAACGACGCAAATGTCTTCCCATACTGGTTTCCATTTCTTTCAAACGACTTTTATTCTTTCGCTAAATTTTTCGAGGATATTTGAATGTTTGGCGGAGCCTTCCAGTCCGTAAGACCATATCGGCACAATGGTGTCATAAAGCAGTTTTTTGTTTAAGACAGTATGTTAGACTGTATATCAGGAAGTCGTGAAAGTGCTCTGTAAAGTTTCATAACGTCGTTTCTGTCGTGTGGGTGGATTTAAGGTAAGATTGTTGATTGGATATATATATATATATATATATATATATATATATATAATATGGTTTGGGATGTTATTGGGTATGTGGTCCTTAGAAGAATCATACACTGCATTATACAGTTGCCTGTACAATACTGCCTAGGACGTCGTACATGTATGCTGAATGTTAATGCTATTTCTACGTTTGTAGCTTAACTGAATTTGTATTTAATTTTTTTAAAATATTTTACTATGTTGTTGTAGTGCCCTGAGGAAGGTCAAATATAGAGCCGAAAGCTTCAGGCAGCTGTATAATACAGTGTATGATTCATTGAAGGACCACATACCTAATAACATCCCAAACCAGATTATAATCAAAATTGGTCTATAACTGAATAACTTCGTAATATATATAGTCCTAGTTACCGTACCTTATCCCGAGTTGAGGTATAATAGATTTCAATCTGGCTGTGGGATCTTTTTGTGGAGAGTGAAGGTTGAGTTGATTTTATTTAATCATATTTTCACACTATGACTCCAGTGGTGTTAGGTGTTTCTGAAAATTTCGAGTGGAAATGACTGGATCAGAGTTACCCGAAAGGTTCGCTGTGTAGTGTGTGGTTTGACAACAGAATGGGAGGTCAGCTGTGCAATATACTGAAGTATCTAAGCAAGGTAGATGCCGACATTTTAATGATTGGAAGAACTGGTCAGTGTGGTAGCTTCAAAAGATAAGGTGCTAAATTCCTGAAAAAACATCAAGACCGGATGCCAAATGCGATAAAAAGCCTGGGCCTGTTGAAAGACCTCAGAAAAATACTGCCCATCAGAAAGGTGGCAGAAATAACGAAGTCCCAACTGATGGTCGGGGATCGCTATTTTAGAGATAACGATTGGGAAGATGCATTTTAAATAATTCACTAGTTTACGTGTTCCCCTTGACCAATTGATATCTTTCAATTAATTACGGTTTTTAATTGAGATAAAAAAGGCAGTGTCACGACCGGAATTCGAACCCACGATCTTCGGCTGCTCGTTGCTGAACTATCGTGACTTCGATCCACTCGAACATCATCTTCCCACCTCAACCCCACCTTTTGAATTTTCCCTCCTTTTTGCCATTTTTCAAATGTTGTGTAATTAATTTAATTCTCGGCGATAAATAAATTACGGCCACGGAGAAATTTAGTGAACATATACATGATTTAACTTATTCAGTTCACTAGTTTTCTTGGTGACCAATTCTTTCTATTAATTCAGGGTTTTAGTTGAGTTAAATATTAAATAATGTGGATAGTTTAGGGGCTAAGCAGCTTAAGTCATCGCTAGCATTTCTGGGCTTCACGCGCATTTTGTAGCTTGACTCTCTGCTTTTATACGGAAAATAATGCAATATACTAAATCCTCTCATTTTGTATAAATACATCACCTCAAACATAGTAGTCTGGTCACATTCACTCCCCACTCCATTCTCGCTAATAACTTACTTCTACTCTCCAGACGTCACACACTCACCCCAGAGTACTCGATATTCCTCGAGGGCGGGTTAAGCACCGATTCGTTTTAAAATAAACTGCATCAGGGATTATTCTAGAATCAGTACCAGAGGGCCTGTACAACAAAACAAAAATCGCTCGAGTTTTAATGGTAGTTTTCTTTTCCGTCCTCTTTATCATTAAATGGAACTGGATACCTAATATTTTTTTATTACAACTCAGCGCCTTGTTCCCATCCCTCAGCGTAAATACTCTCGAGCCTCTGTAGTTTTGTGCTATTGTTTTATTGTTTGACTTTATTGAACCAGGACATAAAAAACTATTGTTACCTTCCAGCCTTCAAAAATAAATCAATGTTTTATTAATTTAAAACGATTTAACGAAACAATTTCAATTACTGCGCGGTTCAAATTATACGAAAGGAGGAGTTTACGAGTCGGTAACAGGTAACGCACTTAAGGCAAGACACAGCCTAATCCAATTCATTAAACAGTCGTAACAGCCTTAAGTACCTTCGCGGATTGACAATCACATTTACTCTATTAGGTTAATTAATGTTATTTCTCGAGGGTTACGTAAATGTTTTCACTGGCCAAACTCATTACAACAATTTAACTTAGACTTTTCAATTAAAAGAGACAAAACTCGGTTGGATGGCTTTATTTTCTTAATCCTACTGCTGTGGAAAAATGTTGATTTTCGGTTTTCCGCCGAATTTGTTTACTTTTATGAAATATCGACAAAGTATTATCCGAAAAACAGTATTACAATAAGATATGAAAGAATCTCTCTCTTTCGTGATCTTAGTCTCTCACTCGCTCTTTCTTACTCTCTCTAACTCTCCCTACTTTCCCCTCTGCTAGTCATCCTCTCACTGTCTTTCTCACTTTCCTCTCTCCCTCTCACTCTCGTTTATTTTCCAGTAAACACGGGTGCCCTTCAAGGTTGTATCCTAGTTCCAATCCTATATTCAATTTGCACTCATGATATCCGAAATATCATTAACAAATCCTGGAAAAAGAAAAATTCAGCAATGCTACCCATGTAATAATGTAAAAGAGTTATGAATTTTTTATGTGGAAATCGTCCAGAAAAAAGTTGCCCCCCCACCAAATCTAACCAAAAATTGTTTATTTTTGTTATAAAAATCCGTAGTTAACAGCTTTAAAGGGTTCTAAAAACTGTTTTTAAATTCAAATAAATTTTTTAAAGAAAAAATTATAAATGAAAGGCAGTTTAAGTCATACACAATTTACCCACAATAATAATATTTTTAAAATTCCATTTACACAGTTTTTTTATTATTAACTCCGAATATAAAATTCACAGAAAAAACTGTTATCTTTGAAATATTTTAAAAAACTTAAAATTTAATTAACAAAATTTAACAATATTATAGAAAATAAGTGAATAAAAATTTACCTTTGTGCAACCCCAAAGACATAAAATAAAGGAACCACGGAAATGGGAAGCCCGCTCGATGAATGCTTTCTTCTTGATATTTTGTGGACCAGGTTGACCACTTTTGACCTCTTCCAAAAAAATGTTGATGTGGCCTATTTGGAGGTTTGACTATTCCTCACTTATTCTGCCTTCCAGCCTTTCCGGACTTTTGTCCTCCAAAGTTCATTGTTGCAATTCATTTAGATTTGTTTGTTAAAAAACGGATCCGAATAGTTTTTTTTTCTTTTTTTACTAAAAGGGCAGTCATCAGAGAAAAACCAAACATCGGCTGAACATAAAAATATTCTTCTAATCAAGATACATTTTTCTATGAAAATCCGAGATATTTCTAGATAGATTGTTTAAAGGCTGAACCCTACGGAATAATGGCGTCGTTTATGCCCTTTTACGTGTGAAACTAGGGGCGAGGCGTATCACCATAGAAATACTGCGGAGATAAATCTAATGACGGACGGAGGGGATTCAATGGTTAGGGGGGGGTTCGTCGATTAGGCTGTTTAGGCCCTAATGTCTCATTACTCCCGAGGGGAAATGAATGTAACCAAGTCTGTTTTTGACGTTTCCCCTCCAAACATCAACCCTCCTTATCCATTAATATTTTACAATAGACCATTCAATATACCACACGGTTAATGCGATAAATGTAACAACATTCCTTTTTTCCCTTCGGTTCTTCCTTCTCCCCACAAACCCTCGATCAAAATTGTTGTACGTACAATAACATTCTTCTTATTGCCGACCAAAACTATCAACGTTAGTGATCTGTTAAAACTCTATTAAAATGTGTTTTTTTTTTCTAGGTTGGATAATATTTTTAGAAGAACTGTATATTTTTAAAATTTAGGCACAAAAACAGTAAATATTAAATTCATTCCTATCTGTTCTGTCCCAACTCCTTGAACGGCTCAATCTCGCGTTATGACCGTTAGTCGAGGATTATTCGGAAATCGTGAGTTCTGATGTGATGTAGGTTTTAGAAAAACATTTTCTATGTCGTGCCAACGTTTCGATCTTATTTATATCATCTTCATGGCCTCGTATCTAAAATCTCAGGAGTAGCACTCTTAAAAGCCATATTTTGTAGATAGATATGTAGGTTTGGAAGGATGAGTGCTGTTTCCATTATTGTAGTGGGCCCATACAGTACCCCTGTGATAGTGAGACACGCTAGTCTTTTTAGACTTTGAAGTTTGGTCTGGACCCCTTTGTTTTTGGCCACTATGGAAGAACTCTATATATAATCAAGCGTCTGACCTTTGTGGCGTATAACCATCATGCCATCCCGAGGTTTATTCCCCAATTTTTACTGCATAATCTCTGGCCAATGCTTAGTAGAGCCAATGTTGGTTATATATGCTACATCCATAGATAAATGGATCAATATCTACGTAGGAAGGATCTGGAAAGAATCAAAATGAATGCGATTGTTGAGTACCTGATAAAATGAGAGAAAAACTCAACTTTGACGGATCCTTTCAAGTGGACATGGAACAGGGAATAGGGTGTGGATAAAAGGGCCGAACTTCACCTAGCGAAACCCTTACGAATAAGCCCAACGATAAGGCAAGCTGAAGTCCATGCCAATAAATGTTAACTCTGTGCACAGGAGTTAATAAACAACATTTATAAATTTGATTTAAATACTCTCAGAAAGCAACATAGCCATGAAGACACTAAATGAATGCGCTTTCAACTCCAACCTTGTCTGGGAGCGCCTAAATTGCCTAATGACTCTGGGAAAACAAAATTAAAGTGGGTTGTCGGACATGAAGGCATAAAAGCAAATGAACAGTCTGACCAACTAGCCAAGAAAGGTGCAATTCTTTCACTATAGGCCCAGGACCTGAATTGAAAAAATGGTTCGAGAAAGAAAAATTCCAACACTAGACAAAGGCACCATGTATGAGGTGAGCTAAGAGATTTACAAATCTCTCTCAGCAGGCACGATTTGAGTAAAATTATAGACCTCCAATACTATCTCTATACCTGCCACCTTAACTATCATCTGAAGAAGATGGGCAGAGGAGATATACAAAACATTCCTGGTCAACCGGGAGGAACCAGGGACATCGGCACATAAAATCTGTCATTGTGAAGTAACCACTTCTGTAAGGCAATTAAACAAGAGGTACGCGAAGAGGCATGGATTAGTGTCTTAGTCTTATAGGAAATATTGTACTTTCCAATGTATGGCTATCATTTAGGGGTTCCACAATAGATCTATTTAGCTCGCAGTGATGGAAATTTTTTTGTCATTTTTAATCCTTAATAAAAGTTAACCTTTATTGAAAAAATTAAAAAAAATCTTCATCCTCACAAGTGGATTGAATAGTTATGTTAGGAAATTTGTGAGTTTTTTTTTGGTCTTACACTTTATATATGCTGGTCTTACGTATTGGTTTACCCCTTATATATGAAGCATAACCGAAGGCAGAGATGCAATTAAAACGGATCGTATCTTACATAATGATGCAATTCCTTTGATATCTTCTGGGAAGGATTACTCCTTAGGATTATCCCTGTCATACTTAAATGTCTCCAGACGAAAGGTGGATGTGTATCAACAGATCGGGAAACCTTGGATATTAGGCTATATTACCGACGATGCTCTAAGTTTATGTCGGCTTGAAATCAGGGATTTGATTATGATTTTCTTGGAGTGTATACCCGGCACAAACTACGTACCGTGTACTCTCGAGGTGGGAATCTGTTTTCTTAGTTACGATTCCCTAGGTCTTAAATTAAAATCGTAATATTGCTGAAGGAGCGTCAACACGGGTAGATTAAACCATGACGAATTTGGCTAAGTCGAACATAAAGCCTTGGAAATCCACATTATACATAAATCAGTCCAATGTACGGACGCTTTTCTTGTAAAGAATATATATTAATAACGTATCTTAAAGCTTTTTTCCTTCCTTTTTTCTTTTCTTTTTTAGAATGAACAAACGGCAAATTAAAATGGCGCTGTTTAACGCCCAGTTCATGGTTCAAGGGGTATTTAATCTGGAAAACTTTCCCCGGGCTGGCCAGAGTTTTAATGGTTGTTATTATAGACATATAACGCTGTACCAGTAGCTATTCATGAAACTGCTGAAAGGACTGATTGGACCTAAGGACTAGAATTCATATAAATCCTTGGGGAAAAATGGCGGCTATTGAGCCCTGTGCTAAGGAGATCGAAAGCCTTAAAACCAACAACAGAATCTAGTCAGTGAGAGCTATCGGCCCTGAACCCCATGTATCCATAAAATTAAGACTAAATCTTTGGTTCAATAGAAACATATTCCAGAGGTTCCTACAGGGTTCGTCCAATTCATTTTTATGGGCTACATTCTGAGATGTAGGAGTTTACGTTGCCTTTGATAGGTCTTGAAGATCCTCCTCTCGCTAGTTTCTCTGCTTTTCATTACCCAGAATTCATTTCTGCCATGGCAATCAAGAGTCCGGTTATTAAATTTTCCCAGGTTTTGGGTGTATTCGCTGTCTATTTTGGGTGTTATATTTTTAATGGTTTTTAGGCTCCCTCGGTATATCCTATTGTGATAACGGCTGTTGGTTTAAGGACTACTAAACCTAGGATGTGTTAGGATTGAGAATGATATAGGACTGCAGAATCTGTGCTGAGTGGCACGAGAAGTACAAACAAGCAGGAATATTGGAGTTGGTCCTATGTTGGTACGAAGGTCTGAAGGACACCCACACAGGAGATCTTAACAAAGCTTTGGGATTTGATAAAAAGCCGTAATAAGCTTAACATAGAGCTCTAGAACAAAATTGACCGCAGCAAGGTCCTAAAGAGAGCCACCTTCTTGTAACTTTAACACGCCCACTGCGGATCGTTTTCCGAGTGACAAAAATCGATATGCGCCAACTTCATTCACTGGAAATAATGTAATTATGCAAAACACTCAACACGCGCCAAGAAAACTTAAGCCTTGTTTATTGTGATTCTTGGATTTATGTCCTCGACAATTAAAGCTTATTGGTTATGTTTCAGTCACTGGTGTGGCCTTCTTGGACTAAAGAACTGAAATACTGGGTGGTTTGTTCGCCTTCACAGACGAAAAATTTATCTTCTTTTTTCTACTTTCACTTGGGAGATGAACGTCCATTTTAGCCATTTTTGACTTACCCAAATATTCCTTGTGGCCACAAATAGACGTCAACATTATACGATGAAAGGAGGGGGTCGGTGGCCGCAACGGTTTAGGCGTTGATACAGCGCTCATCACTGTAAGGTAAAGGTCCCGGGTTCGAATCCAGTGACCCAGCATTCGAACCCGACATACCAATTTTTCTTTCAAAAACACCAGCACACCGAGGGTTGATATAACCCCTGCTCGTAAAAAAGGCAAGATAAGAGGCGACCCCAAGTAGCTTTCCCGGAATAATGAGTTCAACCCTGGGTGACCGAATAATTTCTCGTGGGTATTTACATGGACCACATTAATAAGAATTAAACAAAATCAGAGATAATACTTCAACTAATCTGTGAAGGACCTAGTCGTTCTCTGGAGGTTTTTTTCTTTGCTGTTATACGGTAGTTATGTCAAATATCATTGTGTTTCGTGCAAGCAAATGGTTATAAACCTAAATTAAGACCCAATATTTTCTGTAGCTGTAATATCGAGATCCTCGGTCAATATTGCTTTTTCAATATCAATTTTTCGAACTTTTCTGGCCACAAAACCGCCCGGCAATATTGGCTACGTCCGAATCATCACACAAGACCGCTCCCTAAGCAACCGGATTCAGCAACAGATTTATACGCGGTTATTAGACACGGATAAATATTTCATTCATCGTCCGACATCGTTTTTATTAACTGGGATATGAAGTATTTATTGTATGGGCACCTAATATACCCTGTCGGTCGTGAATAATTGCGCCCCTCCCCTGCAGAATAAACACAACTTGAAAAGGGTCCCCACCGGCGATGCTGGTTCGTATGGATAAAAGAGAAATGGGATCTGAATTGATTATACTCACGTAATCTTATAAAGCCCCTTTAAGGACCGGAAATGAATGATTCGATAGTCGCGAAAAGTCAACGCTGATCATTTGGTTTATGAAGACAAATCAATGAATGGTATTAATTCCAAAATGGTTTTTCCAGTTAAATAAATCTCAAGTTTAAACGCCCCTCCTATTGACCAATAATTCGAAGCCTACATATTAAGGTAAGGCTTCCTCATCAGGAAGTCAAATATATATTATTGTTAAAAATACTCTAGGTTTAGTCGAATATCATTAAACAACTAGTTTTCCATCTCTTTCTCTCTCTCTCTCTCTCTCTCTCTCTCTCTCTCTCT
>CM077101.1:27813249-27868374 GCA_039619505.1 Cimex hemipterus
ATATATATATATATATATAATAAGGCATTGACAACAAATAGTCGGTAAGAACATGTTAAAAAAAGAGTTAAATAGTAACGAATCAAATTGTTAGTGATAGAACATTCATCGGGCCATAAACAAGGCGGAAAAAAGTTAAGATTTACGCCAAACAAAACCTCACCAGACACCAAAAATGCGAGACAGTTCTGCATCTTCTAGAATTGGCCCTGAATGAGGTGCGCCCGGGGCATATGTCAGGAACCTAAACGGATAAAATTTATAAGAAAAGATAAATTAAATTCCACAGTTAGAAGTAGATGGCGATGAATCAGCGAAGTGTGCACTCTCAGCTTTCTCAAAGAACATTGTTACAGGAGGCTTGTTTGTTTGGTTTTTCACCCTCAGGAAATTTTGTTGAATAGGATCCATTAGTTGAGTTAGCAATCGTGTTATGTTGTTGCTTCGTTCCACTAATCGATCTGCCTTTCAACTTTTGATCTAATCGAAAGATTTCTCCAAATCGGTCTATTTTCCATTCCTGTTTGTCTTCTATTTTATCCTCTTATTCACCCTCTTCTGTGATCCATTTGATCCAGACACGTTCCCTCTCTTTTCTGTAACTTATGAATAAGAACAATCGTGGTCATCGAAAGTTTACTATACTCATTGATATATGAATCCCTATGCCAGAGAAGGGCTCAGGATCTATCCCTACAACACGCTTTACAACATCTTCCAAAACTGTGTCTACTATTACCCTACAGAGGAGACTATAAACATATGAATAAACTGGATCAAGCGTCTTTTATACAAACCCAAAACATAAGCAATCAAACTCATTAGGGAAGTACACCTAAGCCTTTTAAGTTAAAATCTATGCCGTGATTGCTTGTAACCCAGAAAGTCTTAAAACGGGTTTTACTCGAAACATTCCTCACACCAAGCAGCTACAGCGTTAGCAATGTAAAACATCACATGAAAACTAGTCAGTGAATGCATGTTAAATATCCAAAACTTGGGGAAACAGAACAAACTCGAGTGGCGCTAGGCAAAGTTATGCTAAAACAACTCTGACCAAGACTGACAAACTTACTATTACAGTTAGAGAGGTCTAAACTCAAAGGAGTGATAGAACTTACTAATCACTGGGAAAACATCTAAATAACATGGATTCAATGATGACTGAAAGTTGGCAGGAACACAACGCAAGCATGTTCCCCATGGATACGCCTGGCTTGTTGGATGTTTTTAGGCATGATGGTGACTCTCTTGGCGTGGATGGTGCAAAAGTTGATGTCTTCAAACAGACCGACCAAGTAGGCTTCAGAAGCTATTTGAAAGGCCATAACGGTACAGACCTGGAAACGCAAGTCGGTCTTGAAATCCTCGGCTATTTCCCTGACCAGTGTGAATTTGTAAGTTACGCAATGAGGAAGAAACTGCCAATATTATCTTCGAATGCGAAGCAGCCGCTCAAATGAAAATAACCTGTGTTAGGATGAAAGGATTTGTTGCAACGACAGTCTGAATTAATACTTTTAATAAAAGGATCGAGTCGATTGCATTGAACTAAGGAACAAGGAAAGGACAATAAGTTAGAAGGCTGCGGGGCTTGAGGATCAAAAAACCCCACGTCTTGGTAACCATGTACATGTTTTAACCCTATTTCCTTCATCCGTTCGTATATAATAAAATGAAATGAGGGTCGAACCCAAAGCAGGTTAGTGACTCTGATAAAACATCTTAAAATGGATTCAAGGATGTCCCCATTTAACAATGAGGGGTAAGAAACTTCAAATATTATGCTTCGCATGAGAAACAGTCGTTCACTTGAAACAACAAACAAAGAAAACACAAGGAATGGAATTGAGCAAGAACAGACTTGGTACTTCTTAGAAAAAAGGTCAAGTCGATTGCACTGAACTTAAGAATTAGGAAACAACACTGCCCATTAAAAAATAAATTAATTAAAAAATTAAAACAAAAAAAGTTTTTTGCAGGAAAAAATGTCCAACTTTGGAAATGCTTAGACCTTCGTTAGGTCTCATTTGTTAGAAAATTTTACGCTGGACAAGATGGCTTCATTTTTTCCTAGCTTCAGTCATTCATTAGTAAATGCAAAAATTCGTGAACATGTTAATTTATACACTTTTTACGAAACTGTTGTTTTTACTGGAACAGTGCCTTATAGCAATCGATAGGAAATTTTAATAAGCTTTTAATTAGACACCTTCCACTTTGCCGATTTCCCAACCGTTTTGGGCAAAAGTCGTGGTTTTTTACGTGTTCAAGGAAAAAAAATGAACACTTTCTCTCCCGATTTTACCATAAATACACCTATTGCTTCAATACTATATTCGAAGCCAAGCTGTCACAACACCTGTGAAATGAGAAGGAAAAGTTGACTTTCTGTGATGATGTAAACAAGTGGTTATCGACAG
Source organism: Cimex hemipterus (assembly GCA_039619505.1). NCBI lineage: Eukaryota > Metazoa > Arthropoda > Insecta > Hemiptera > Cimicidae > Cimex > Cimex hemipterus. The sequence goes on from CM077101.1 coordinate 27,815,673, forward strand.
CAGAAGCATTCCGCATGGCAAAAGGTAAAAAAACTGTACAAGGTAAAAAACTCTTCCCTCTGCGGTTTTAGAAAAAGTCATCGGAACAAAGATTGCAGAGCGTAAAATTTGACCGTTCAAAATTGATCAATTCTTGCAAATCGGCGGTTAGGGTTTTGATTTTTTTTGTTTTTGCCAAAAAATCGCGAATAGCTCGAAAATGATTGAAAAATCGGACAAAGTGGAAGATGACTGATTGAAAGCTAATTAAAATTTCCTATCAAGCGCAATAGGGCGCAGCTCCTGGACGATATCCTAGACCCAGAAGTCAAATGATAGTTTTTATTATTTTAGAAGGATACAATGCGCAACTTATCGTGTTACCCTTCGTTTTCTTAAAAATACTCAAACAAAAAAAAATTAAACTTATTATTCTTATAACTATATATGTAAATGTATTGAAAGTTTACGTTATTCTTTTTACATATTTAATATATTTTTATAATATTTCAAATAATGTAAAATTAATTTTACAAAACATTTTCAAAATAATGCTATCTTCCACATCGTAAATTTACAACATAAATTCCAAAATGTTTCAATTAAACACGATTTTTACTATTATTATTTTCAAAATTAACGTATAATAAGTTGTACGTATTGCAAAAAAATATAAATCATGGATGAGGTCAATTTGAACAGAAAGAAAAACACTTGCTTTTTCAAGTTTTCCGGGAATATAAATTTAAAAAATCATTTTATACTTTATATTCTAGAGTCTGTACATAAACAACGAATGATGGTAATAACAAATTTTTAAAAACGCACAGAACATAAATGACATCATCCACTTGTGATGCCCGATGATGAATAATTTATAAATTAAAAGACAGATGTCACGGATAAGGAGAATTTGAAAGTAGAGAAAAACTCTCAGTTCCTTCTTCAAGCAGTCCAGGAATAAATTCCTTTAACCGGACTTTGAAACAATAAAAAACGATTTAAAAAATGATATTTAAAAAAATAGAAATCATAGATAAGGTCACTTTGAAAAGAAAAAAATAAAACCTACTTACTTCTTCTAGCTTTGCGAAAATATAAATTAAAAAATCGTTTTACATTTTAAATTCTAAAGGCTATGTAAATAAACAATGAACGATATAATATTTTTTTAAACACACAGAAAATAAATTACATCTTCCACTTGGGGTAAATTTAGAAAAATAATTTTAAAAATCTTCAAAATAAACAAGGTTTTTACTGTAATTATTTACATAATTAACGTGATCATTCAAAATTTATTAATTGTTGCAAATCGGCAGAGAGGGTGACGGTTTTTTTACACGAGCACGTAATAAAAACATTTTTGCCAAAACTCGAAAATTATTGAGAAATTGATTAAAGTGAAAGGATACGAATTAAAAGCGTATTAAAATTTCCTCTCTATTACAGTAGGGCGCAGCTCCAGGTGCAAAGTGCAAAAATTAACACGTTTCCGAATTTTTGAATTTACTGATGAGTGACGAAAGTTAGGAAATATTGTAACAATCCTGTTCAGCGTATAACCTTCTAAAAATGAATCCTAGCACAGGCCTGTGGCTTAAAAGCTGAAAAAATATGCATTTTAAAATTAGCCATTCTTTCGTGCAAAAAGGAGGTGGTCGGTTTTTTCTTCTTCTTTTAATGGGCAGTGGCCAGAAGGCTGTAGTGCTTGGGGGACAAAATTCACCTAGTATCCGTTATAATTAGCTGTACAGCAGCAGCACTTGAAGGCTCCGCTCTCTCGTTTCCATGTCCATATCCCCAGACCTAACTTAGTTTCGCATTTACAGACGGGCGAAGGGTGAGGGATTCGTTATGGAAAATTATGGTTCGATGTGTTTTATCAGCCTCCTGAAAAGTGTAGAATTTACCACATTAAATCTTTAATCAATTATAAAACGGAAATAAATAGTGTGGATTCAATTACAAATTTTCTAACCGGTTACAACATTTGATCAGTGATTTATTGATCCGTGTAAAGAAGGATATTTGAAAAAGGACGTAGGGAACAGGTATTATCTAGGTGGATAGGAAATTAGCGGTACCCAGTAAAGGGATTAAGGGAGAAACAATAGAAGCAGTCAGTTAATTACTAATAATGCCATGACTATATTTGTAAGCGAAACGTAGTAATTGGTTTTGTATGAAAGGGGGCGAGGAGGAGGGGGGTGGTTTAGGGAGAAATAGATGCGGTTTTTGTGCCGGCCCACCTTCCCATGCGAAAGCTGTTTTTCTCCGCGGCGGGATTGGGTCGATTCTCCATGGGAACGGGGAGGAAGAGTCGAGGATTGGTAGGGCCGAGTGACGTCGGACCGGGGGGCAACGCCTCCCCGTCACACGCCCTGGAGGGGGCGCCCGCCAGGCATGGTGAACGGTGAACAAATCAGTCATGGACACGGATAGTGAGGAAGAGTTCACCAAAGGGCCGAGGGCCCATTTCGAAATGCTTCTGACACAGCATAGGACTGCCGCCAAACCACCGCCGAAACATCACACCATAGACGCCATCCTAGGTCTATCCCAAGATTCCCAGGGTAATTTTCAATCATTTTCCACAATCATTTTTAAAAAAATTTACCCCTTAAGTCGTTTTGTATGTAACTCATCGTGTACAAGACGACTTTATATACATCATCGCAATCCCCAACTTCAAACTTTGTTTCCCGTTCACCCCCCCCCCCAGGACTCAAGTCTGCGAAGGATTAGCCGATCTGATAAACAGGAACAAAGGCAATAATAACAATAATTTAGTATTGCCTAGTAAATTTTTTCTCAGATCTGGCATTTTTTCTTTTTTCTCGGGAAGACATCACAAAGCTCACTCTGTTTATCCTTTAAAGGGATGACACTGCAGATTTTTAAAAAATCACTAAAAGAGCCAATTTCATGCGAACTTTCGGTCCCGATTCCTCGTGTGTCTGTCTGAACTGTGAACTGTCCAGAAGGATCGGTTTTTCTCTCTAGGAGGAGGTTCTCCATACCGGCGAGGTTTTCTTTTCCCCTAGCCTGGGTACCATTGGTAATTTACAAAATAATTTTATAAAATGTCAAAAAAGTCTTACTATAATTAAACTATACGACCTGCCATATGATTATATCATTAATTTCATTCTTTACTAAAACATACAAACCTTAAAACAAAACAAATACTAATTCCCATATAAAATTCTGCTCGGACTATTATACAAAATACACTGTTGTATTTTTATTTCCACATTTATATTGAGCACAATCAGGTTACTTTCTAGCCAATTATCAAACGAATCTATTTACTCACAAACACAACATTTATAAATAAATGCCCCCTATAAAAACGACATATTAGAAAAAATGAAGCAAGATTATATTCGTCCTCCCCCATGGCCAAAATTTATATTTACGGCACTTTTTTTCACTTTCACAAAGTTAATTAAGTTAAGATTCGAAGTTTGTAACTGCTTGTTTTAGCAGAATCTGCTGCTTCTTTCATTCTAAAACTTCCTAGAAGGTTTTGGATTGTTTATGTCTAATGAGTGTACATTTTCTTGTAGCCGTTTTTTCCTCCCCAATGGTCAAAATTTATAATAAATCCATCTTTCGAATACACAACGTTAATTAAGTTAGATTCGGTGTCACTTCCTGCTTCCTTTATTAGATCCTTCTTCTTCTTCTTTCCTTCTAAAACTTGCTCGAACGTTCTTGGATTGTTTGTATCCAATGAGCGAAGATTTGCTTGCATCCATTTTCCCCCAATTGCCATAAGTTATATTAAATCCATCTTTCGAATACACAACGTTAATTAAGTTAGATTCGGAGTTACTTCCTGCTTCCTTTATTAGATTCTTCTGCTTGTTTCCTTCTAAAAAAACTTGCCTGAACGTTCTTGCATTGTATGCCCAATTAGTGAAGGTTTTCTTGCATCCGTCCCCCCCTCCAATAGTACAAATTTGTCTTTTACCCCCTTCTAATACATCTAATTATTCACAACGTTAATTTTCGGTTAAATATTTTAACAAATGTGATCGATTTAATTAGGGATTTTCCTCCCCCTCCCCCGGTACATTATCGTTTTTCTAATTGATTTGCTTTCCAGGGCAGAGAGATTACGAAACAATGTATGCCATCGCACCGGCGGACGTCAGGGCACGCGAACCGCTTTTAAGGGGGTGTAACACACAAAAAAAAGTCTTTTTACAAACCCTGTTCGTAGACGATTAATTTATTTTGAATTTTTAACAAACCCTTTTCCTTTGTAATGTTTAAACGATAAGTCCTAAGAGTCTTTATATATTAATAATATATAATGTAGAATAATTAATATTATATAGAATCTTTATAATTTTTTAAAAATTTAATCGATTAAAAATCAGAAATTTCCAAAAATACTACCGAAACAGAGCACAATAAAAAAAATGTTTAAGGCCGTTTCACGCTTCATTCCTTTATATATATTTATAATATATTGAATTATGTATTATAAATTTTACCCCAATGGTCGGAATTTATAAAAAATTCATCTTTCAAATTGACAACGTTAATTAATTTAAGATTCAAAATTTCTTACGGCTTCCTTTAGCCGTTTCTGCTTCTTCTTTCCTTCTAAAACGTGCTAGAAGGTTCTTGGATTGTTTGTGTCTAATTAGTGCATTTTGTTGTATCCTTTTTTTCCCCTCCAATGGTCAAAATTTAAACTAAATCCATCTTCAAATTCACAACGTTGATTAAGTTAAGAATCGAAATTTCTTCCTGCATAGATTCTGCTGCTTATCTTTCCTGTTTTCCTTCTAAAACCTGGTAGAACGTTTCCTTCAAAAAATAACATGTATTACTATATTGAACCAATTGAAATAATTCGTTTTTATTTTACAATAAATTTAGTTTCTCGGAATGTTTCTGTAAGGACTTTTGTCGGAAGGAAATGCTTAGATAACCGGGATTAACTGGATTTTAAAGTTTTTCTCATAGGAAAAAATTAAGATGCGTGTAATCATAATACAGTTTTTTAGAAGCATGATACAATTAAATTTATTGATAGAAACTTTCTTTTTGGTAGACCTTATTTTGAAGTATATCTTTTTTTAAATAAAAATCACAGAAAGCAAGCAAGAAAGCTGATACAAATCAAATACCAAAATGATAACTATACACCAACTATAAACCAACACACACCAAGAGGTTTTGGGATAGTAAAGTTAATTTTATACTGGGATGACATTTAACAAAATCATAACAGTGGGTAAAATTGTAAAATAGTTAAATTTTAGACTCAAAACTGAAATATTTTCAAAATCGTTTGTAGCCGTGATGTTGTGGCTAAAATCAAACCTTCCCAATTTTTGTTTTTGAACATGGGGTTGGATTATTTTTTCGATTTTCTACAATATCGCGGTCTCACCGTGCGACGGGCCGAAACAGTGAGTACGGGCAGACAAAAAATGCTCAGAAACGACGATTTCTTTTCCCCACCGAAAGTACGAGATTATGCTAACATGTGACCGCGAATGGTTAGGGTTGAAAAAGATTTTAATAGGCTGATTTATTATTTTTCTACCGTTTGTGTGATTTTCAACAAAACTCTCTGAGAGGAAATCTTTTATTGCAGAAGGTATAGTTATTTCTTGTGGTATTTAAATAAAAAATTTGTAAGTTAGCCCATTTCAAATTCTACCGGCAATTTTTCGCACTTTCCTCATAAAATTTTGAGTGTTGCTTGGTGATAATCTGTATTTTGGTCCTTTCCGAACGTTTTGATCTGTCAGAGCATTTGGCATCTTAAGCAATTTGGTTTAACCATAATTTTGACCAAAAACAGAATTGAGAAGCCGAAACGCACATTGGGCCGGATCGAGATATTGAAGGAAATAGACAAAAAATTGATATTGTGGCCACTGTTTTATCTTTAGGTGACAATACTAGGGCTACAAACACTCCAACAAATTTAATTTTAAAAAATTATAATAGCGCGTTTTTGTAAAATGTTAAATTGTGAGCACAAAATGACCTTACCAATAAGTTTTCCTCATAATTTCTATTTTTGTATAAAGTGGTTCCATTTTTTAGTTTATTTCCTCAAATATCTTGATCCTTCTGTGCAACGGGCCAAAACAGTGATACCAAAATAAGCAGAAACTGACAAAACGATCAGTAAAGACCAAGTTACAAGTTAAATCACATTGAACACAATTTAATTAGAAAAAATGTTGAAACTTGAAGAAAATACCACAGACACACAAAAAGGTCATAGTTTTGATTGTGACACATAAAAATACTAGACCGGGCATTAGACGGGGGTTGTTTTAGAGAAATGTTACATATAGAAAACTCATATGAATTAAAACTTTTGGCCTACAGAAACTTCCATTGAGCTATTACAGTTTTCCAAATTTGAAAATTACTGTCCGATAACTGAGTATGATATTAAAACCTAAGCTTTAAAAAAAATATAAATACAAAGGACACAATCCTCAACTTACTAGTGCCACCCTTGCTTTTCTCAAAAACTCCTCTTACCAAAAACAAAACATACACAAAATTAAACCTAATTTTTTAAAAATAATTATAAGACCTATGTTACAAACACTGAAATTTGACGTTATTCTTTTTGCATGTTTAATATATTTTTATAATATTTCAAATAATGTAAAATTATTTTTACCGAATATCTTCAAAACAATGAAATCTTCCACATCGTAACTTCAGAAATATATTCAAAAATATATCCAATAAACACGATTTTTGCTATTGTTATTTTCAAAATTAACGTATTATAAGCTGTACGCATATTTAAAAAAAAATTGTGTAAAATTTTATTTAAAAAAAACAGCAATCATGGATAAGGTCGATTTGAGAAGAAAGAAAAACACTTACTTCGTCAAGCTTTCCGGGAATATAAATTAAAAAATCATTTTATATTTTAAATTCTGTAGGCTTTGTAAATAAACAATGAATGATGGTAATAACATTTTTTTTAAACACACAGAAAATAAATGACATCTTCCACTTGAGGTAAATTTAGAACAAAAATTAAAAATTGTTCAAAATAAATATGGTTTTTACATTATTATTTACAGAATTGACGCAATATAAGGGGTATAATTAATAATAATAATTATGGATAATTATAAATTTAAAAATAGAAATCAGAGATAAGGACAATTCGAAAATAGTCAAAAACTCGCAGTTTCTTCGTCAAGCTTTCCAGGAATAAATTTCTTTAACCGGACTTTGAAACAATAATAATTTACAAGGTTAACAAATATTTACAATATTGAAACTTATAGTTTTAAACAAATTTCAGAATTGATATTAAAAAATCTCGGTCCATCCATTCTATATTAAGAGTTAACGGGTAATCCCCCTATAACTTTGGACTTAAATTATTTTAAAAATTAATGTTTTAATGTCACACTCGATTGTAGGAGAGGCGTTTTGAAATTTGATAAATTGTAGTCATATTTGAATTCGTCCAAGTTTTATACTTGCTTGTAACGGTTTTCTAGATGGATTCGTTCTTTTTCGTTCGTTCATTGAATCGTATGATTTCTGATTCATCTTCCCTGTTTTGGTCAAAATGAATGTGAAATACGTGAGAGTCGAGGGAGTTCGAACCGATTCGGACCGGGCTCTTTTCGGATGGGCTGAAATTTTGATTACCAAATAAGTGCAATAATTCTTAATGTATACACACAAGTACGTTCAACAACAATCTGGAAAAAAACACAAGACGTGTCCGGTCATTTTGTTCTACCTGTACGCACTGTTTTAGCCTGTCGTGGGCCCATCTCAGGACATGGATATTTTAGGAAATAGGCAAAATAATGGGTTAAAATCAATCCTATTAAAAAAATGGAATTATGAGCAGTGTTTCTTTTTCATCATCTTCTCCAAACCCTGCGAGGATAAGGCAGACCAAAATGATAAACCGGAATTTTGTTTGTTACCGATCAATTTGGTCGGTCACGTCCGCATTTCGCCATCATCAGTGGTAGGTTCTTTTCTTCTTCTTCAGACCCACAAATAGATAGATAGGCTGACCAAAATGATCCTTAACGATAAAATAATAATACTTTTCCTCGTTCATTATATCATCGCAGCAGTTCGTTTTTGTTTTTGTTTTTTTTTGGGGGGGGGAGGATTTTCTTTTTATTTTATGTTACATCTCCATCGAGGAGTTGCTTCCATCCGAAATTACTATGGGAATTTTCTTCCTCCTTACTTTAGGCGTTTTCTCACATAACAGTGTTTGGTGGTCCTGGTATTGTTTCAAATCCCTTTAGTTGTAACCCGTTCATCACCAGTTTTGACGATAGTTTTTAAGTTTCTATGTTTCTACTTCTTCTCTTGTTTTGTATGGACTCTTAGATAGATTAGCCAATGTTTGATCTTGTTGTCACAGGTTCTGGGCCGGTAAGTGGGCATACAGATCCTCCTCTGGCCTGTTTTCTTCCTTTCGTTATCCAAAATTCCTTTGCGTCTGTCCCACATAGGTTTGTTGCGTTTTCCCAGATTTTGGAGGTTTTGGATGTATTCAACAACTATTTCTTCTGTTATGTTTTACGTGCTAATGCTTTTAGGGCGCTCTGGACTGTCTCATCTTATGAAGATTTTGAAGGAAAGATGGAGGTGTCGTTTTCAATGAATCTATTTGTTCGCATATTCGCACTGTACAAAATACACCTGTTGTTTGATCTTGTTACTTTAGGTTCAGTATTTTTAACTGGTCTTGCAGATCCTCCACCGGCCACTTTATCTGACGGTTCATTACCAGAAATTGCTTTGTACTCCAATACAAAAGGAAGTTATTGCAGGTTGTTACGTTCTCTCAGGTTTTTGAGGTTTGTGATGTATTCACCAACTATTTTGAATGTGGCTATTTTACATGCTAATGCTTTTTGAGCTCCTTGGAAGTCTAACCTTATAAGAATTTGTTTTATTGGGGTAATCACTTTTTAGATTTTGTTAGGGGTTTATGTTCATAACGGAGATTTGTAAGGCTAATTTGTCTTTATTAATTTTTTTTTCAAAAGTAAATTTATTTCTTATTTCAAAATATGTTTGGATCTCTGGAATTTACAACAATCATCAGCATGGACATTTGTTTAAGACATAAGTATAACAAAGGATATTATTTTTTTACAACATTTTATTATAGGGTTTTTTCTTTTAAAAGAGGTATGGCCATTTTGCATCTATAATTTACAATTTATTTACATAAAATTTTATACATTTTTTTAAATTTTTATTTGATACATAGTTGGTGTAATAGTTAGACAATTTTCCAAATCCATTTTCTTCTTGCTTTATGTGGAGCCATTTTGAGAAAGATGATCCTATGTTTGATCTTGTTATCTGGCCCGTAAATGGGCATGCAGATCCTCCTTCGGACTGTTTGTCCGCCTTTTCATTATCCAGAATTCCTTTGTAACCTGACACCCATTATATTGTCGGGTTTGTTACGTTTTCTCAGGCTTTGGATGTATTGGTTGCATTCACAGACTATTTTGGTTGTATCTTTACTTCCTAATGTTATTAGGGCTCTTTGGCTGTTAAATCTCACGAGGTTTTTTTTGTCAGTGTAACCTTGTTTAAAATTATCAAATACCACCTTTCATCTTGAAAGACTGACTTGTTTCATGGCAAATATTTTTGTTTGCAGTGACGATGTTTGACCCGGTTACTTCTCTGGCAATTCGGAGCCGTCTGTGTACGATATAATTGTAGATTTTCTCCTAATTTCTTGTTCACATTTATAGTCTGTTTAAACATTATAAGATTTGTTAGCGATGGTTAGGGTCTGGTGTGACGTAGGTTTTAGAAAATCATTTCCTTCATCGTACTAACGTTTCGATCATTATAGAGATCATCTTCAGTGCTCAAAGTGTTTGTTTTCCGTGTTCATTCTGGTGTGTCGTGTTGAAAGTCTGAAGACGATCTCAATAAAGATAGAAACGTGACACAAAAAAGAAAATGTTTTTATAAAACTTACGTCACACCAGACTGTATCTCACTATCTCCAATTAATTCAAAAAGCTCTAGTGTCTAATTTGATTAGGCAATAGGGAAAACGTTTCTAAACACCCTCGGTCAAGGTGGATTATTTCCCAGGTAATTAATTTTTAACTAGCTACAGGGAGAAAAAATCGTATTAAGCTGCATTTCGGAGTTAAAATGTATCTGATAGAACGTTTATCTGATTCATAAAAATAATCAATATCAAAATGAATAGGGCTTAGCAATTTTCCATTAAACTGATAAAATTCGTATGAAATGCCAAAGGATTTTTGACATTGGGCACCATATACTGTGTATAACTCTCACTTGTAAATATAGTTGAAAACAAAAAAACACAAATGTGCCAAAAATTGAATTGTTTGAATGATATATTGAAATTTGTTTGCAGACAAACGCTCGCCAAATATGCCAAACCTCTTCGGGAGCGGTTTCCTGACAATCTCGTACGAAAAGTTCCCTAGTGAGTAAAAGTTAAATAAATTGACCAAAAAGATGGAATTTTGCGTTTTCAATATTGTGAATACACGTACGCCGGATATATTTTCCTTCCTGCTTTCTGCAATTTTGAGTCGAAAATGTTACAAAAGGATCCTTGGGATTTTGGCCGTTCATTGTTGCAGGTAGAGATGATTCGGCGGGAGGTAAAAGCAGATGTTGCCATCCAAAATGAGGGAATATGCCAACGGTTTGATACGACCGAGGAAGAGGGGTTGTGGTGGGATGTGCGCGACAGGGGTCCTTTTCAAAAGTAAACGTGCGATGTCTAATTAAGAATATTATTTTCGGGCTGAGTGAAGGGTGCCCATCGTCCTGCGGTTGATTTGGCTCTAACAAGGGGGTAAACGGAAAAGCGGCTTAGGAGCAATCCGATCAAACCAATTAGTAGCCCGCCACTCTGAATTGAATTACACTATTCCCAACAGTAAGTTTAAAAATAGGATAGTAAGGGCTTTTTGCCCCGCTCGTCCCCCTGTTGGAGATTCATTTTTCAAATTACTCCTACATAAACTTAAACTGCTCAAAAATGAATCGGGATATGTGTAATTTACTCTTGTTCTATTAATTTTAATTAAATTAACAGGTCTATTCTTATTAGTTGAATTAAGAAAATGGAACATACAAATCAAAAACAAATATTAATCCTAAGTTTTAATGACGGATTTGCTTAAGAATAGTAAACAAGAAGAATACTCATTTTATTTGGAGATCGTGAGATGCGGTCTGGTGTGATATAGGCTTTAGAAAAACATTTTCTTTATCGTGCCAACGTTTCGATCTTTATTTATATCATCTTCGATCTCAATAAAGGTCGAAACGGACACGATAAAGAAAATGTTTTTCTAAAACCTACGTCACTCCAGACCGGATCTCACGATCCCCAAATAATAATTAACTAACGGTCACTACACACCATATATTACTCATTTTGTAAACAAACACCTTTGCTCGTGTTTTCTTCATTTTAGTAGTTATGCTCTCTTTAACCACAGAATGATAGCCTCTTGAACCAGAGGTTTACAGTATTATTGAGAGAATGAGTCACCGGCAAGTGGACATCGCAGAGGGCAATGGATTTCAGGACAGAAAAACTGTTATTGCTGTCGTTTCCATAGTGCTCGCCAGATCCTAGGCGTTGAATGGTCTGGGCTGGGATTTACAGGACGGAGGACGAACTGGGCTCCTTGTTGTTGATGGCAAGCTCACTGCAGTCCGTTATGTCCTAAACATTATCACGGAATATATCCCTCAAACGAGGTATCTCATTGGCAGGGATTTTCTATTTCTGGATTACAATGACCTGATAGGGGCAGATTTGTTCATCAAACTTTAGATAGTTTTAATTTGGTCGTTACCGATCATTTTTGGCTGTTTTCTTCTTCAGCCCTAACACGATGGGTATATGTCCTATGTAAAGAGGTACACCAGTAAAACCTAATTCATAAATGATGACGACATTTGGTTGTGACAATTAATTTTGGTATTGGCATAGTGGTAATTGCTTTTTGCGCTTTGAGCTCAGTCGCAATGTCATCTCTTTTCTTTGCGATATGATCTCCTACACGCACTATATCGCACGACATCCTCGCAATGTAAACTGATCACTTTCTCATCCATGCAAAATTAATGACGTCTCATTGGTTAGCGATTTCAGTTTCTACTCGCTCGATATCGCACTGCATCTCCCGCAATGCAAACAGGTCTCACGCTGCCCATTGCAAAATCAATGACAGTTCATTTCTTTGCGATTTAAGCTTCTACTCGCACCCTATCACCCCCTATCGCTCGTAATGTAAACAAGTCGCAAACTGATCGTTGCAAAATCAATGTCAACCCTTTTCTGCGCGTTTCCAATTTCTAGTCGGTCGATGTCTCACGATATCGCTCGCAGTGTATAAAGGCAAACCATGGAACTTTAATAACATCTATTTCTTTGCGATTTGATCTCCTACTCGCGCGATATCGCGCGTCATTTTCGCAATGTAAACTCTGTCATCGATTCAAAATCAATGGCATCTCTTTGCTTTGCGATTTCAGTTTCGACTCGCACGATCTCGAACGGCATTGCTCAGAATGTAAAGAAATCGCAAAACTGATCGTTGTAAAAGCTTTTGTCAGACCTTCTCTGTGCGATTTCAGCTTGTAAAACTTGTAAACTTGTAAAAACATTAGATAGAAGATTCGAAAGAAAGAGCCTTAAAGTTCTTCTAGTCGGCCAGGTGGCGCCGGGAACAAACAAATTCTCAAAAATATCGAAACGTAATTAAAAATTAAATTGTCATTTGTATGGTACGCCCTTATTAATCAAGTTAAAAAATAAACGAGGTGATATTTTTAAATGAATTTCAACCGTATATTTTTGTAAGAGCGTTTGTTCGAGCGGAGAGGCGGGGGTTGAAAAACGTTGTAATTGAACGAGTCCAACGATGGGTAGAACGGAATTTGATTTACTTGGGCGTCCTCCCGGTTTAGAAAACATTAAAAAAGATTGGTCGGTCGTTCGGACTCCGGTGAACGTGGATTGTGTTTATTTACTGTTCGCCGTCCTGTCCCGGTGAATGGCGTACGTGTAAACAGGGATTTTGTTCCAGCTTTCACTCTCCATTAGTGTTAGATTTGATTTGACGGAAATATTTACCATATTCTCTCCCATCCGTGTCCCGGCCAGACCTTCCCTCCTCCCACTCTTGACGTTCCATCAAAATCATACCTAACGTTGAAAATCTCCCCGTTTGTCCGGACTACTAATTGATTTCAGGCATACATAGAACACACTTATAAAACGTTGTATTAACTGTCATAATAAAAAGGAACGTGGTTTTATTAAATTAATTGTTATCAATAAGTATTCTTTTTTTAGTCCCTTTTGTCGTCCAATTAACGCTTTTTAATTTCAAATTAGTCCCTTTTGCCGTCAACTTAATCTTGTAAATTTGAAATTAACCCTCTTTAATGTCCAATTAACATTTTTTAATTTCAAATCAACCATTTTTAACTTGGTGGTAACAACTTCTAATTAACATTTTTAAATTTCGAATTAACCCTTTCACTTTTTAATTTCAAACTAACCACTTTTAGCGTGCAATTATAATTTTTTAAATTTCAAATTAAACGGTTTTAACATCCGATTAATCCTTTTTAATTTCAAATTAACCCTTTTTAACTTCCAATTAACGCTATTTAGTTTCAAATTTACCCCTTTTGACGTCAAATTAAACTTTTCAATTTCATATTAACCTTTTAAACGTTCAATTAACATTTTTTAATTTTATATTAACCCTTTTTAACTTCCAAATAATGTTTTTTAATTTCAAAATAACCACTTTTAGCGTTCAATTATCAATTTTTAATTTCAAATTAAACGTTTTTAACGACCAAACCTCGGTACGGTGTGGATGAAAAATATTAATTATTACTACCAAGCTTTCCACAAGTCCAGGATTATAGTAAATACGGTACGATTGTTGCACATTTCAGAATATTGATAAATTGATAAACCTTTTAAATAGTTTATAAAGGATTTTAGCTACAAAGGAGCACAAGAACCGGCAATAGGAATACCGCAAAACCTGGGGAAACAGCAAAAATTTTCAAAAATTCACTAACGCATTTGCGGGGTATTAGTTGTTAATAAAATCATGGGCAAATAACAGTTATGGCGTAAGGGGTGGCTGTCGGCCAGTGGTAGAGGCCATAATTGAAATTGTAACTAAGCGAGCTATGGATGTAGAATTAGAATTGTTTAGCTCTGTTTGATATTAATATGTCTTCCCATTAAAATATCCTTCGGTCACATGCGACAAAAAAATAACCTTTCGATTACATCCTACAGTACATTTAATTGTTATGTTTATTAAGAAATTAAGTGTTAATTCGATATCGGTCTGAAGTCCTGAATGAAACAAGCCAAGTCGTCGCCACTAGACATAATACAATACAGATTATATGCCTACACTACTTTTTCGTATTTGCTAACCACTTTGTCGTTTTTAATTTTTTTTAATTTGTTTGATTTTGCATCTTCAGCGTGACACCAGTTCGAAAATGGCAATGTACTTTTTTAGAAACTAACGACAACATAACCGGATCCTTATTTGAACAAGTTTTGATTTATGTAGTACCCGAGAAAATCTGGCGTTATCCGCTCTGCCGGTCAACAGAAGAGCCGCTCAAACGGAATCTGTACACCTAGGACAATGACCACGTCCATTAAATTTCTCCAGCGTTGCTGAATTTAAATTTTAAATTGAGTATTTATTAGGTTGAACATTAGTTTTTTTTTAGATAGAGATTAACTTTGTACAATTCCCAATATTTGTCGGATGGGCTAGAGACAGAAAATCGATCTATGTATTGAAAACTCACGCTCAGGAGAACGGAGATATGTACTAGGCATGTCTGAAAAAACTGCAAGCTATAAAAAAAAAAAGAAGTGGACAAGCAAAATCATGAAAAATGGTCTAACTGTATGAAGGACTTTAGCAGTTAAGAAAAGAGGAGGTTGTGTTGGCCGTGTTCTTGTTTTCTGATTTATGGAAATGATCAAATAAACATCCCCATATTCCACGGTGTGAGCTGGCCACAAACCTCTTGTCTTTCCGGCCTTGGGTCTCGGCAAAACGTAGAATCCATGAGGAATCGATTGGGGTAGTGTGAGCATGATTTATTAATGGAGGGACTTATCCACAATTAGGAAAATCGAGAACTGGGAAAGTAATTTATTAGCGCGAATGGAGATATGCCTAACCCGAGTATCGAAGCAGGCACAGAGATCGCTAATCCAATATATGAAGAATATTGTACCTTCATGTATGTGATATGTGTTCTTCAATGGAACAAATGTATCTATGTATTTGTATAAATGGAGGGCTTACATTTACCCCGAGGAATATCGAATTCTCTGAGGTAGTGTGAATGAATTTTGCCATGTGAATATAACTTATTTGTGTGAATGGAGGAGCTGATCTCCACTTACCCCAAGGAAAACCAGCAGAGTGTTCATTGCTAACTAAATTGTTTTGTCTTGTTTCTATTTCAGATGAATTTGTGTTTTTTTATTTGTGTTATTTTAACTACAATTTATTAGCATGAATGGCGAGGATGAATACCTATTACCCTCAGGAATATCCAGTATTATGACGGAGTGTCATTTATTTGCGTGAACGGACGGGCATATTCCCAACTACGGCGACAAATATCGAACGGTCTAGTTTGATAGTAGTGTGAATGGTGACCAGACTATCACGTCCGGTGTGTCTTGTTTTAGAGGGGTGTTGTTTGTTTCACAAATCTTATTTTCTGTGTGTTTGTTCTTTGTATTATTTAAATCTTCTTTTCTGTATTTGTGTTTGTTCTTTGTGTTATTTTATCCACAATTGACGAGGCCCTCAGGTACAGAGAGGGTAGGAATCGGATAACGAAAAGAGAGAGTAGGTTACCGTTGTATCGTACAACATTATACATTGGCCGAAGAAAAATTGAAAAACATTTTAAAAAAAATCAAAATGAGAGAAATGAAGGGAAAGAATTGAGGGATGGTGATTACTAACTTAAAAAACCTCTTGAACTCTTTTTCCCTTTGTGTTCCACTGTTTTTCTAAGTGAGATAAATTTGTATGATTTGTTTAAACAAAATTTGAACGTATGTTATTGTCCCGTTATTAATTCTTCCTGTGCCTGAAATTTCTTAAGTTAGTTGATGGGTAGGAATTAAATTGTCTTTTTCATAATAAGGCAATTTATTTCCTACCCATTAACTTATTTTGGAGTTCCACGAAATTGGGATCGACACAATCAAAAAATCTCCGAAGTTAGATAACGCCGAATTCAGTATATTACAAAATACCAAATTATTTGTTATTCTTGTAAAAGATTAATTTATTCATTCGGCTATCAATATACTTTCATATTCCCCTGATGATAGTGATATCAAAATCATGGTAAGCTCAGCAGTAAAACGATTCTGAAAGACCAAACCGTTCACTTCCTGCCTTTACGAAACAGGTCGATGCTTTCATTCAACGAAAAATCGTTTTAGCTTGTTTCTGATTACTATATTCAAATTGTAACCTACGTCTCAATCATATATCTCAATGTCATGCATAATTTTCAGTGCTGAAGTTTGGTCATGCTGTGTAAGAGATATTGCCCTCCATTAAGAATAAATGACATAATTCTACTTATAGCCTATGTATGGCATTCGTCCTATTTATGGGATGGAAGTCTAAAACAAAAATCCAAAATTCTATTCTCATCCCGTCTCCTAAGTCCTAAATCCTAAGAAAAAGTTTACCTTTTATTTCAAGTTTCTTTCACACTGTATCACTGTGAGCTCCATTATTACTGGATGATATACTGCAACCCACGGCTTACATAGTTCTGTACATACAACTGCACATTGATAACTGACGTTGATTCCAAGCAGTCACTTGAAACGAAAAGAAATGAAACGCCGTTACAAACTCTTGGTGAGACTACTTGACCACCGCCTACACATCATCAACCAACTTTAGTCCGGTATAGACCTACAGTGGAGGTCTCAACAATCAATCTAGATTCCACCTTCATCCAGTCTCAATCCAAAATCCTTAGACGAATCCTTAATCCTCACACTAAATTAACGTGACCTTTATTACAAATGGATGACTTACTGAAACCTACAGCTGATATCTAGGACAGTACTGTTGTTGATAACTGACGTGGAATCCGTTTGACATCCTTATTAATTTCACCACGCTAAGTCACTGTGCCCTCCATTACGATTGCACGGACATACAGCTGATTTGAGACCGTACATTGACAACTGATATGTAATCCACATACCCACCTAAAACCCTTCTTAGTTTTTCTTGAAGTTACATTCATGTAAGAAAGTCATTGCAACTACCAGGACCAGGATGACATACTGCTTAGTTTTATATCTTAAAAAACTACACTTACTTCTATTTTCCATTAGTTTTTGATCTTGTATGAACTTATAAGAAATGCCACCATTCTCACACATCCGAACCTTTTTGCCCAACAACTTATTTACAACAAAAAGCAATGGCTTAGGTATTTGCTGCAGTACATGTGGTGCTATGTAAGTTTTTATCACCAATGAATAGCTTCTTCCTTCATAAAATCGACAATTTCCTGATAGCAACTAGGTTTGCAGGTTTAAAAATAAATATTTAAACAAATCCTTATTAATTCAGAACGAGATAATTGGCTTGTAGAATACGCCAACGGTCTACTGGCCGATTATTTCTTTTTATTTTATGTATCATATCGTTTACCCAAGAGCGGGAATCATGTGAAGATAATGGGAGTGTGGTTTGATCGATGTCGTAAGCAATAAAGCCCGGGTTTGGATTGAACAGTAACGATACGGTAACGACCGATTCGGAAGGAAACGCTAATGTCCAATCGATTGGGAAACGTTTCAATTTTCACTACACTGCAAAAAAATCATTATCGAATAAATCATTACTCAAATTTCGTGCTTGCTTTGTTTTTTTATTTGGGAGTACATAACAAAAAGGCTTTTTATAAAAAGCTAAATGAGAACTAAAGAAATAACGAATATTGTAACTACGGCCATATCTTATGATTAATACAGATGTATTTACTAACAAATAGGCCGGGTTGATGGCAACAATTTTTGACGGAGGGAGGGGGGGTTTCTTGATGGATGTGGGGGTAGTATGCCGTGTCACTTAGTCAATTAACGAGCAGGGCCGGAGTTTTAGGTAAAACAGTAGGAGTCCAAGTGACTTCATTACTTGAGGCACGCGAGGACTAACGAGGGGTTCGCGTGATATCCACCATCTCACCAATCTCAAACAGAGCTAACCACTCCTAATTCTACATCTATAGCTCACTTAGTTACACCTTCAATTATGCCCCTCCACCACCCCAGGCCGACAACCACCCCCTACAACATTGATACCTAATTATGCCTTCGCTTTGCTCGCCTAAACCATGTGTGTTCCGCCACCTGTTAGGCCGATCTTTATAATAACTCATGAAATCATTTCTTTCACTTGAGTTGCTGTGTTAATAATTGTTTATAGAAGACTGACCGTAATACGATCCCAGTTTAATCAGCCACCTGTGGTCGGTCTATCGTTAAACCCAATTTCACTTTAGAATTTTCTTGTTATATTGTGCATTTACTGTGGTCTCAGTTTCGACCTTTAATGTAATAATAATTCTGACATTTCTCCTGTCTACGGGGTGAATAATTTAGTCGTTACCGGTCATTTCGGTCCTCCAATACTCGCTAGTTTGGTCAGACACGTTTCGGCGATTTTATTATTCTAAGCCCAAGGTTTTCTTATCAACTTCAAAGATTTAGATTAATTGGATAGTTTCAACGTTGAAACCGTTTTACAATGCATTTCTTTATAATATAGTCAATTAAACAAAGCTAAAAAAAAAAAAAAAAACGGATTCTAATTCTGGACCATTTGCATGGCAACTCTAACCACCACGGTCCTCTATCGTTAAATATGGTTTTCTGCCTTTGTTGTCCATGTATTTCAAATTGAATTAAATTATTTCTTTATTCATGTGTTATTTAAATATTTAATTAATTGCGTTAGTTAATTTAATTAACTCGTGTGTTGGATGTCGGTCTATTGAATTGGAAAATGTGTTGAGTAAATATTTCACACATTTTCACAATGTCAAAAAAAGGTACTTGTTTCTTCTCTCCTGTTCAACCTATTGACATAATTTTTGAAAACTTTTACCTATTGCAAAATGAAGTTCTGATTAAATAAGAAAAATTGTAGGTGGTCAATAATAATAATAATAATAATAATAATAATAATAGAATCATTGAATGGACGAATAAAAGGATAAAGATGAACCTATAATCATGCTGAGACTGTTGCTAGTCTGGCTCCCATTATTATTATTATTATTAGCCATACAAGCCTATGGGGAAATTTTAAATTATGGAAAAAACTCACAATTTTAATTTAAAAAAGAAAAAATGAAACTGAAATAACCCAGTTGTAAAGTGGGGCAATCGACCAAAATATGTTTTACTGTCAAAATGATGCGTTCTCCACTTCGCGTACATCGAGGACAAGTTGGAAGGTGGTTGCCTATTAAAAGCCTATTATGAATTAACCTGATATGACCTATTCGCAATCTAGAGAGAATTACAAGTTCTTTTCTCTCAAGTTCTTCAGTTGGCCATTTATGTACAGCTGGCTTAATTTCTTTCATACTATCTCTACAGGCATTCCATCTTGCCGCCCACTTTCGTTTGATAATGTTTTTAACATAAGCGACTATATCATCTGACGGAGAAGAAATTGATCTGTTCTTTGTGGATGGTTTGCAGCGTTTCTTGCCTGTTGATCAGCTTTTTCCGACATGACTAGGAACGCAAACAAATACCACATGTTTGTTGAGTGTTCTGAATTCATAGAGATATTTGTGAATTTCTAAGATGTAAGGGTCAACCGAAATTATTTTTGATTGCTTCGAGACCACTTTTCGAATCAGAGCAAATAATGGCATTACAAATTTCTGACGATTCCTTTATAATGCTCAATGATCTTCTGATTGCATTAAGTTCAGCTGTGTATACGCTAGCCTCATTGGGTAAAGAAAGCTGAAGTTATAGAAGTTATACTCATCTGCAAATATCCCACACCCTACCCCAGTTTCATTTTTAGACACATCAGTTTAAAATACTTATAATTGGGATAGTTATTTAAAATTCGCAAGAATTCTGCCTTGATCATCAGAAAAGGCGTATCTCTTTTGTTCACTAAGGATTTGTGCTTCGTAGTATTTCTTAAGCCTGTACTATGTTACATAATAATAAACCATATAAAGTTTATTAAATTTATAAGAAATATTAAAGTTACTCAATAAAAAATAAATAATACGGCACGGAGTCTACGTCTGCCGGTAGGTGGTGAGATCATAATAATAATAGCAATAATGATAATCATAATAGTAATAATATATAAAATAAATAACGCATTTTAAACACTGCCAAATAACACAAACGTTAATTATTGTAAATGGTTGACAAAAGTATAAATTTTCCGAAATAAAATAAATAACTAAATAGAAACTAATATAATGAATTAATTAAATGTCACAAAATAGATTAAGTAGAAATAAGGATGAACAAGAATAAAATTATGAACACATAAAAATTAAAAATAACTAAAAAATAATAATAACGTCGAATAGATAGCGTAAAATATAGTTAGAAAAAGACTGTTATAGAATGTTATGTAGATTCTTTTACTCGAAACAGAGTAAAAACAATGTTAGCGGTTAATATAATCCTTCCTGCTGTCCTGTTATATTCCACCAATGCAGCCCAATTGGATCCAACCAACAAACTTAAAAATTCTTTTGTTGCAAGTGCACTGCAGCCGAAGAATAACCGTCGATATTCAGAAAGGATAGGGCAAACCGCTATAAAATGGAAAATGTCCTGCCTTGCTTTCGGGTTACAAAGTCGGCATTCTCCTCGTTCAGAAGCTTGGTACGGTTTGTAGTTCAGGTTAACCAACTCGCCCCTTAACTTCACCAATCACCTGATGAATCGAGGATCTAAATTGGCAAACGTACACACTTCACATTCGGATTTAGTTCCCTATATATCGTGTAATGTTGGGACATCATGGTTGTTGCCACAAACTCCTCCTCCTAGGGATTGGCTGGCCGATATAAATAAAGATTGGAGGTTGGTTTTAAGTGTACGAGTGTCACCAAAATCAAAATTAGGGTCAAGGATAGCGTTGGAATCATCATGTTTACTAGCTAGTAGTGCCTGCCATTTAAAGGCCCAAAATAGCCCTTTTTTTCATATGCCATTCCATGAATTTTGGATGCCTGGGAGATGGTAAACCTACAACTCTCGTCATATATTTAAAGTGCGAATTTAAAATAAAAACATATATTGGGGTCTAGTTCAGTTTCTAACATCATTATATAAGTTGGAAAGAAACTGGGAAGCTAAAATAATTTGCGAATAAAAAACCATTGAACCGTTTCCACCTCTAGGAATCAATATTATTCTCAAAGTCAATATTATTTACCGAATTTTTATCAAATTTGTAAAGATTTTTCCGTTGGGTATTTTTTTTTTTAATTAAAATTTTATCGTAATATTAAGAGTACTACTAGAAATGAAGGGCAGAAAGAATTTTTAAAAAATAGAAATGTTGAATGATGGAGTGAGCCGTTAAATTGCCGTGTTTCGCACGTTCAAATTGAGCGTCATTAAAAAATCAGTTGTTAATTGGAACGTCGCGTTGGCGGAGGTATCAGCGGTTTCACTTTGGCAATGCACGTCGAGAGACGTGATTGTAGAAGTCCTTCAACCTGATGATGAGCTAAAAGGCTCGAAATCCGAAAAAAAACAACTTACTGTGAGTAGGAACTATCCTTTTAGAAAGTATAGAATTTTTTTAAATATCTATCATGGCGCGCTGGGAAAAAAGTATGAAAAAGGACCGTATTTTGAACCTTCTTGAAACCCTATTTTTAAAAATTTCGACTGTCATTTTATATTTTCAAAATAAAATTGTAGAATCAACGACAATAATAAATAATAAATAAAATTAAAAAAAGAAAATCAAACAACCCTGCATAGTTTCGGAAAGATGAAGATGAATATTTTGAATGCGATGTCGTGATTTCCGCAAATGGTGCATTCTCAAAGTTGACCTGATCTTCCGTGTCACCCACGTCGCTCATCGAGCTCCATCCACGGATTTGTCGTTCAGGTTGATCTGTTGATCCATCAACTTTATCCTAGTTACATAGCAATTTGTGTACAACCATCTAATAAATATTAAAATTCGAAATACCAGTCGTGGAAAGCCTGTTCTCGCTATACACAATGTGACGACTATCATACATGATTTTTAAAAAACATTCATAAAATGTAAAGACTTTTGTTCATTTACTAATCTACTTAAACTTTAATTCATTTGCATGTATCTTCGAATAAAGTTGTATTAAATAAAACTTGATTTAAAAAATAAACCGGTATACTGTACGGGACTGGTGAGGAGAATAAAGGGGGATGGATTCAAGCAGTTGATTCATAGTGAGAATTGAAACATGAGGTCGGTCGGAGGTCATTTAACAGGACGTCGACTGTGAAATCGGGCAGTACTTCGTTGAGCTTATTATTTACCCCTTCGATAAGAAAGAAAACGGATCAACGATCACCATCATTTTTCAGATTAAACTGTTCCGACATGTAACAAGGCGGTTTATCGATATCTAACTTTCTGATCGGAGTCGATTGTCATTAACTAGCACATTTTTTACGTATAAGAAAATTATATAATGTTAAAAATGCTCTACAAATGTGAACTTTTTAAAAAATATAATAACATTTCATAATTAAATGACTTTTGATTGACTGCGTTTGATAGTCTATTAAAAAATTAGCTTGTTCGTTTGTGTAACTGGAACATATCATTTTTTGGCGATTTTTTAAATTATCAACCAAATATCCCGGGATTAGTTCTTATCCGAATCCCACTAGAGCTATGTCTTTCGGTAAAATGAACGCTTTCATATCATGGATTTTGCTTAAACAGAGGGTAATATATTGATAGAATTTGCTTGCCGGGATATCCTCCCAGTGAAGATGACATTCAAGATAGAATTTCGATTGAAAACATCCTTTGTCATCGGGGATCGGTACTAAAGATTTTGCGACGTTTTTTATTTGTAGTAATCCATCGATAATTTCATTATGCCGAATTCTGGAGTGCTCCTTAAGCGGGGAACACACCCGGTCGAAGCTACTCGACGCGTTGTCACTTTTTGGTAGAGTGTGCACATCTATGCGACGTCAAGGGATGCCACGTACAGTCACACATACCGTATCACAAATCAGTATCACAATCGCAATTCCTATTTTGTTCTTAATGCATTATTTTGAGCAAAGCCTTGTAATAAATTGTTAGTTAAATTTATTATATCAAAATGGTATTCCTGTGTTTTGATTAATTTTCTACCAACCCAATCAAATTAGTTTAAAAAAAATAAAAATTAGTGAATTTTTGATCTTTATTAATTTGGTTTATATTGAAATAAGTATGTTGTAAGTGATATAACGACAATAATACATGTAGTTTGATTAATAATATGAGTGTCCGGTACTTTTGTCTTCGACTGTATTCGATGCTACCCGACGAAAATCTGGACAGTGGGGATCGCATAACGTACGTAGGGTAGCGTTGCGGGGCATCGGGCAGATGTGCACGGGAGTAATACAACCTTACCGAAAATTCGATTTTGGATTTGCGTCGCATAGCGTTGCATCGGGTAAGTTCCAACGACGGTTTGTCAGGTCCCTCGTCACCGGTATCGTTGCTGTCGGGGCGGCTCCCAATGCTTCTGTTATATTCTCGCCATTGGCCTCCATGTTTCTTGTTAATGCTAGTAAGGAGATCAATTTCAGAATAAGTTTTTCTTTCTCAATATTATATTTTCTACAAGCTACACATTTCTTTAAACGGTCAGAGTTTTTATTGCAATGGGGAGATGGTTGCTAAAGTAGAAATCATCTAGTCAGTGTAAAATCATTGTTGGAGAGGCAAATGTCAGGTCAATCTTTCTGGGGCACTATTTATATTTGTGAAATTTCCATTATTCAATATAATATTCGTTTCGTCAATACTTCTTCTATTGAATCCGTGTTTTGTTAAACCACAATGTGTGGGGACCGTTAAAGTCTCCCATAAGGAAAATTCGATCGGGCAAAGTGTAATATATTTACAATATGCTCTTTATGCCAATTTCGTACCAGGTAAATACAGTGAATGAATGAAATTTCCTGTAATGTCCTTCTATATGGTGTTTTATGCCTCTCAAGTTCTATTGAATTATTGTTCCATACACAATACGTTATTATGCGACTTCCCTGTTATTATTTCGTTAATTACTGGATCCGTGAATTTTTCGGTCGAATTTTCGGCCAGCTTTTATCTTTTCGTTTCCTTTATATCCGTCGCCATGGGCGAGACTTGAATTGTCCGTCTCAGATCTAGATGGTCTATTCTTTCCATCTCCCTGTCGATCCCCCCAGGCTCCTGGTCGGTGACCTTTAGATGTTGTATTAGGGGGAGATACGTTAGGGGAGATGGTGGTGGCCCAGCTTTTGGGCCCTCGATTTCCCCCGATTTGTTTTGGGGCCTCCTTGGATCTTTCCGGCTCGGCCGGGATCAAAGAATTCGACTTGAGAAAAATTTGGTGGGTGGCTGGGTGGCTCCATTAGCTTGAGCACCCATGAGCTGGAATGGGGGGGGGTCTCGAGCGTCTGGCAGGACATCTCCTTCGTCATTGTTTTGGTCACCGCTTTAACGTGGTTGTCCGTTGGTTTGTCGTTTGTCCAGCTAAAGTGCTTGTCGTGTCGATACATTGGGAATCGCCTGTCGCTCCGCTGACGTCTCAAGATGTTATTGCCTGAGGATGTCCTTTATCCGCAGACTCACCTGCGCTCGTGACTTCCGGATCTTCGTCCTCTTTTATTTGTTTTATAGTGGATAATATTTTCGCGGGCTGGAAAGCTACCCCCCCCCAGACGATCTATGGGGTTGTCACTAAGGGGGAAAGAGACGTCTCCCCCGCTCTTAAAGCTTGGGACCCAAAGGATATCGGATGGGAAGGATAGGTCAGTGAAGAATAGACGGGTGTTAATAGATATAGAGGGTGAGAGACGTCACGGGGCCGTAATTTGTTTAACGTCATACGAAGACAGGATTTTTTATATTAAAAAAATTTATTTTAGCATATTTGAAAGTGTTTTATATTACCAAAATTCAAGATTACCTACTAAAATTCGTCGATTCTCAGATGGCAATTAACGATTAAGTTTTTTGCCAAATATAATGTAAAAAAATAAAGCAGCCCAAAACGAAATATAAGCAGGAAAGGAAAGAATTGTGGAATTTCTGAGCGATTCCCAAGAATGGTAGAAAGAGGAAAGAAAGGCTCCGAGTGGGCTTAGCCCGTTTGAAATGGGGTTGAAACTTGAAAGCACTCGGAAGGCTCGAAGGCAAGGGAGAAGAGCGCTTTGATGGAAAGTCTATCGTACTTAACTAATCGATAATTGCTTATCCCCGGCAATCAATTATACTCCATTATTAGACAAGTGGAATTAATTACAAATTGTACTGAGCTGGGTTGAGGGTGTCAGTATAATGTGAGGGAATTATTTCCGGGGCCGTTTATGTTTCACTCCATTAACTGATTTTAAATTAAGGCAAATCAAAGAATAATTGGCAAACGTTTTAATTTTTTAATAACTCTAATTTAATAACTCGGTTGAAATGAAACGATTTCTCTTATTGAAACATCCTGAACCAGCCTTTGTTGAGGGAAAAATTCATTTTAAAAAAAGTACATTCATACATGCTTTTAAAACATTTTGGTAAACGTGTGACCTGTGACCTATTGGGCTTTGGAGTTTTATGTACCCCATCCTAATTTGAAATCCGCCTGGATTTATGCCACTTTGGTGATGATTCAATATTGGGAAGGATTTCCCGTTTAGGAACATTTCCAGGATCCTCTTTTATAACGGGGAAGAAAAAAAAAGCGAGGGAACGACAAGGAAATGAATCTTGGCCCGTAGGCAAGCGAGAAAATTCAATCTGTAAATCTAAACGATCCGGTGATCAACGGTGAATTTTTATTTAAAAAAAAATCATGACGGATTATACATTAAAAACCGATCATGGAGGAGGCAAATTATAAAGACAAATATCTTTAAATTCGTTCCCTTCAGGTCTTTGAAAATCTTTTTTTTTTAATTTATTTATTTGCTACCTATACAGAATTGTATACTATACAAATATGTACACATGCATGAAATATCACACAGCACAACACTAGCACTAATGCCAGCACTGCACCGGTAGGACACATGCTTTCAGGAGCCAGCCATTGCTGGCACTCAGTTTATATGATTAGGGATCAAGGAGGTCCCGAGGCCATCGTCGGTTGAGGCGTCGTGGTGGGTTGTCAGGATGGGAATGAGTGGATAGGGCTCGAGCCGTGTGGTTAGGATGGTTTGAAAGGTTGGTATGGAAGGTTTGGAATCTGGACTGGATTAGTTCGTTGACAAAAGGAATGTTGAGGTCTTTGTGGATAGTGAGGTTAGTGACATAATAGGGTGCTTTAACAATTTGTCTAAGGACTTTCGATTGGAAGGACTGGATGCGCTGGATATTGGAAGGCTAGGCAGTGCCCCACAATTCTACTCCATATGTCCATATTGGTCTTAGTAAAGTCTTGCATAGTGTTAGTTTTGTCTTGTCAAAGTCGATTTCGGTCTTAAAAGTCTTCGTAGTAGTCCAAGTCTTGTATTAAGTTGCTGTTTTTTAAGTCTTGTGTGGGAATTCCACGTCAGTCTGCTGTCGAGATATAGTCCCAGGTATTTGACTTGAGTGGAAACTGGTATCTCTTTGTTGTTGATGTACAATGGAGGGCAAGACTGCTTTTTCAGCGTAAAAGTACACTGAGTGCATTTTTCTTCGTTCAGTCTTGTCCTCCATTTTTTACACCAGTCTTCGATAAGCTCAAGGTGTTCCTGGATGTTGGAGGTAGCTTGGACAGAATTCGAGTTGCAGGATAGGATTGCGGTGTCGTCCGCGTAGGTGGTGATAATAGTGTCAGGATGTGTTGGTAGGTCAGCAGTATAAATGATATATAGGACAGGACCAAGGATACTACCTTGCGGTATACCGGCCTGTGTCTGTTTGAGTTCTGAGAATTCATTGCCGCACCTCACTTTGAAACAGCGGTCAGTTAGGTAGGATTTCATTAAAAGGTAATAATGGGAGGGTAGGAAGCGCTTAAGTTTAAAAAGTATGCCTGGATGCCAGACCCTGTCGAAAGTGTATAAGTGGGTAATGTTTACTGTTAATCAATCATTCGGAGGTCTGGTGTGACAGGTTTTATAAAAATATTTTCTTTATCATGTCAACGCGTTTCGATCTGTATTGAGATCATCTTCAGGGCTCAAAGTGTTTGTTTTCCATGTAGATGTGTCATTCTTGTGTGTCGTGTTGAGAGTCTGAAGATGATCTCAATGAAGATCGAAACGTTGACACGACACAGAAAATGTTTTTCTAAAATCTACGCCATACCAGGCGCAGATCTCTGAATAGTCATAATTACTTAATTTAAAATATCAATACAAATTAATATATATTCACAATTTTTAAACATAGGTTACAAAAATACAGTGATAGCGTAATTTGCTGATCATTTATAATGAGTTAACAGTCAATACGGTTTAGGATAATCTGTCCATCCTGTACTTGGTTCAGTTTTAGGCAGAGTTCAAGTTATGTAAGTAGGTTTTTTTTGTTGAGAAATAGATGTTTTCCTATTTTGTTTTTATGCTCGTTTTACTGGATGCGTTTTAAATTTGATACTCATTTCTTATTCGGGAGGGTCTGTACTTTCTTTTTAACCATTAACATCTAAAATTCAACTGTATATCAGCAATTCTCCTATCGTTTATTTGTTCAAGGGTCTAGTATAACCAATTTGCTTTATTTTTCTTAGTATAGAATGGAGGTTAAGTAGGGATTTTTGGGCGAAAAGGTGGTTTTTTCATTTTCCATCTTGTTTTTTTTGTTTGTTTTTTAACTGCAGTTCGACTCAATGTATTTTAATTTTGATAAGTATTTGAAGTATTGAATAAAATTGTATTTTTTTAAGTGACAAACTGTAAACGTTGCATCAATTTAACAAATTTTTAAGGGTACTTTTTTTTTTTCAAGGAGAAGCCAAAAAAGTTGCATTTTTCAGTATCAAAATCTGTTAGGTTCATGTCGAACCGTTTGTTCTTAGTATGTGATGGACGATAGTACAGAATGATCCGCCCAAGACCTGATACACTTTTGGGCGAAGTCCGATTTTGAAAAAACAACTGGGTTTTTCCTTTTTTCCTTTAATCTTCAATTCCATTCAACGTACATTAATTTTGATCGACATGGATGGCCAAGTGTGTACTTTCTTTTTGGGAATCAAACTCTAAAATATTAAAACAATTTAGTAAATTTTTAAGGTCAATTAATTGTTGAAGAAGAGGCTAAAAAGGATACCATTTTTTTATTACAACTCGTTTTTTTCTTACGGCAGTTGAAAGACGATGAAGCAAGCCGTTCTGTCCATCCAGGACTTGGTACAGCTTTGGGTATAAAGACAACTCGATTCGCAACTTTCAAACAATTTAGTCCAACATTTTTAAAGCTCGGAATTTTGTAGAACAAGTTTCATTTTATGTACAAAAGGTTGTCTTTTAATAAAAAATTAAAAATATTTAGCTAAGAAAAACAGTCGCTCTCCCGTTAAGTGTGTTTGTCATTCGATGAGCTATAGCTTCTAAAACTGGGGGTTTTGGAGAAGGCGGTAGAATTTTTTTTTATTAAAAAACCTTTTTTTTTTTTTGTTGGTTATGTTAACTCAAATGGCGTTACGAGTAAATATTTTGATGAAAAAGGAAACAACACACACTTAGAAGATTCCAATTTTACTGTTAAATTGGCCTATAGTGCTCGGTCAAGACGTGATAAATTTAATAGGAAATTTCCAGTTTTATTTGAATGAACGATATTTGTTATATTTCCAGGTGTCAAAGGCCGAGTGGAACAAGGCTCATGTCGATCCGTGAACGAGTTGAGATCCACCTCCGGTGAGGATGGCGAGGACGAGCACGGCAATTCCTCAGTCGGCCCTGATAAGAAAAAACACCGCAGGAACCGAACGACATTCACCACTTACCAGTTGCACGAATTAGAAAGGGCGTTCGAGAAAAGTCACTATCCGGACGTTTACAGCAGGGAAGAACTCGCCATGAAAGTCAACCTACCGGAAGTTAGAGTACAAGTAAGTACCACCGGATAAGTCAGATTGTATAGTTTGACAGCAGATCTGTCTTTATTTTAAGGATGTGTGTTTTCATTCTCAGAACTCAAAACAATATCTCACAATAACTTGTTGAGATACATACATTTTTTTTTATTTTCAATGTTATAGCCTCTTTATTCGAATCCCCGCATTACCTTTGAAATTTTCTTCAAATCTAATATGAAAAGTACATAAAATGTGCCCCTTGTTTTCGCGAGGCAATGGGTTAGAGTTAAATGTCAAATCTGACAGGAGTTAAGTAGAGTTTCAAATACTGATAGTTGAGTGACACTGTGGAAAAAAATGACGGTTGTCTGATACTTGACTTGATTTTTTTATTTGACCTTAGATCCTCAGTGCTCGTATCTGCTTTTCGTTCACTCTCCACTCATGCTAGCCTCAGAGATTCGTCATACATCATCATCATGTTCCTTTACACTTACCTCAGAACCTAAATATGGGCGATATTGGCCGTTCGTTCACAGAGAATCAGCAATCATATTGGTTGTTCGTTCACTCTCGATAAACTATGACACTCAGAGCTCATATTACCTGTTCGTAAGACAAGACGGTAACTTAAAAGCTTCTGTGCTCATATTGGCTGTTCACTCACTTAAATTGACTTCAAAGCCTCGGCGTTCATATTGGCTGTTCGTTCACTCTTGCTAAACTATTAGACTCAGAGCTTACAGTAGCTGTTCGTAAGATAAGACGTTAAGTTCAACCTTCTGAGCGCATACTGGCTGTTCATCCACCTCCATTAACCTCAAAGCGCCAGCGTTCATAACGGCTGTTCTTTCACTCACGCTCATCCCAGAGCATCAGCGATCATAGTGGATGTTCATTCACTCTTCCTAAACTTTAATATTCAAAGCTCACATTAGCTGTTCATAAGATAAGACGGTAACTTCATACCTTCTGTGCCCATATTGGCTGCTCATTCAACCTCGACCTCAAATCGTCAGCTTTCATAACGGATGTTCGTTCTCTCTCCCTCATTACAGAGCATCAGCGTTCATAATGGCTGTTCATAAGTGTTATTACTATTTTTGGACTATAGTCATATAACAGTTCATAAATTTAACAAATAGTCCACATAGAAAATGTAATGAGAGGCCTTTCTCGACCTATGATTAGGCACAAATATTTCTATTTAATTAAGCATTTAATAGCATGGGGTCGCCATTCATCACCGGCCTATGAGGAAATTTTAAAATTTCATTAATAAATCTCTAATTTTCAAATCATATTCTTTACATAATAATTACATATGTAAACCAAGGGCAAAAAATCAGAATTTGCTAAAACCAAGGATCCTGAAATGCGACAAACTAAAGGTTCGTCAACAGCCGATAAGGCAATGATAAAATTTCATGAATAAATGTTTCCTTACGTAGAATAAAATTATAATCTTTAAATAATAATGAATTGTGTAAACTAAGGGCAAAACTCTGAATTTGCTAAATCCAAGAATACTCTCTTCAAAAGTACCACCAAACCTCAACTCCGAAAATTATGTATAATCTCGAGAAATTATTAAGAGATAAGGTATAGCATAAATATAATTAAGCTAAAATGACTTTTCGTTTAATGGAATCATCGACCAGTATTAAAATGACAGGAAGCGAACGGGTGGGTCTTACAGAATCGTTTTACTGGCGAGCTTACCATGATTAGATCACTATCTTCAGGTATATAGATAGGGTGTGCTTTTTAGATGGCACGAATGAATTTCTCACCAACCAATGATTCTGTAAAAAAATACGCGTTTAATCTTATTTAGCCCAGTTTCACATTTTCATTGTTTTTGGAGAAAAAGTATACATGGTACGTCAGGCCCTGTTCAACTTCAAAATTTCAAATTCGACCCTATACATCCTGACACATCATTTTAAAGGATTCTTTACAAAAACAAAGGTGCAATCGGATTTTAAATTGATCCAAAAACGATAAAGTTATGAGAAAACGTTTGGAAAAAAAACAGTAATTACAAACAATTTTTTTAGTATTTGGTTTGCTATTTATTAATCACATTTCATGTGCCAACTGCCTGCCATTCGTAAAGATGCAAAGATTCACCGGTGCTCAGAGCGATAGAGTCAGGGGAGATGGATTGACAAGAATTTTCTATCCGTTGTTTGCCAACAAGATGATTGGCGTAGACACTATTTTAAATGACCCCACAGAAAATAGTCAAGTGGAGTTAAATCGGGCGAGGCAGACAGATCGGGCCTATCCACCTATCCATTAAGTGTTGATTTAAATAACGTCTCACCTGCAAATAATCGTGTGCGGGGCATCCATCAAGCTGGAGAATCATTATTTGTTGTTGTTGCAGGAGACCATCATCTAATAGTGTTGGTAAAAGCTCCCCCAAAATTCTTTTTTTATAGTGTAATTGGTTCAAGAGAAATTCAGTCGGTCCATCTAAAAAGGACACCATGTATATACATACAATTATAATTATAAACACGCATATACATATATCGACCTTTTACAAAAAATAATTATTAGTTTGATACTTTTAAATATTCTCAATTAGGATTTGTATAGCTTCAGATACTTAACACATAATATATATTTAAACCGATTTATACAATCTTTATCACATCTGGAAAAACGGTGTAATACAAAGAGGATGTAGGAAATGATTTGAGATGGGGTAGTATGACAATTAACTTTTTGGAAAAGTGGTGCAAAAAATTTCACCGAGAACGAAGTAAAGTTGTCCGTTTCCTACTTACGAGTACTTAAGACTACAGCTTGCAACCTCCAGTCAACCGCTTCAATGATTTTAGAACTATTTATCTAGTGATTTCATATATATATATTTTTAAAGGAGTGTACCATTTCTTTTGTAGACTTTAAACAGCGATCTTTTTCCTTCAATTCTTCATTCATGCACTTGCTCACACCTTTTCTTTACTTAAGATTTTTTATCAGGCGTATACATACATTAGTCTTCGCTAGCCCTCAATTATTTTTCTCTTTCTCGCGCTTTAATCTTAATCGTCTATTTGCTCTAATAAATTACACCCCGTCTAAATAAGAGTACTCGATATTCCTCGGTGTAATTGAGGCTACACCTTTCCAATCACGCTAATAAATTATACACACTGCCTCGGAGTACTCGACTCCTCGTGGATTACAAGTGTTGCCGTGTCAAAGGGCGTCATTTAGGAGGTTTGTAATCAGGTCACACCGTAGTGTATGAGGTTGTTTATATGATCATTTCCATAAATCAGACAACATGAACACGACTTAGATCGACATGTGGTATCGTTTCGGCTCATTTTATCTCCCACTATATTTGAGCTCGTGACTTCTCATCCCACCCATGTTTTTCGATCCATTGCTGAGTTCCGCTTAGACAATTTTTTCATGATATTGATTTCCACGTTTTTTAGTTGTTCAGTTGAATTTTTTTAATACATACTTGCTCTAGAAGGGCGCTGTATATTACACACCGATTAATACATCTACATCTACCACACCCGACAAGTATTGAAAATTGTTCACAGTTAATAATCATGTAACAACTTATGTTCAACCTGAAAAATACTCAATTTAAAACTTAAATAAAGCAGAGAAATTTCATAGACGTGGATATGGTCCTATGGTGTACTGGTTCCATTTAAGCGGCTCCTCTGTTGATCTGCCATAGCGAATAACGCCAGATTATCTCGTTTGCTCGAACGATTTCGAAGGAAGTCGAGTCCCCCGAATTATTTCTCGTTCAAATGAGGACCCGGATATGTCGTCATTCGTTTCTAAAGGGTACATTGTTTTTTCCGAACGGCTGGTTGAGCTCCCTCGAAGGAAAAATGGGATAATCTCGAACAGGAGAAGAAGATGGATTTCCTGTAGGAATCAAAGGGATTTAGTTTTTCCCTTAGAACAGTTCGGGAGTGGACTCCCGACCCCTAAAAAGGGGGAGAGAAGCCCCCTTTTATAGAGTGCGCAATAACTTAAACGCGAAAACTTAGGGGATGAGTTTGCGCTTGCGTTCCCCTTTACGATTCTAATACAATACAATCTATGGGTACGAGTCGTCTTCCACACAAACATGGACTGCGTGAACACGCAGAAATATAAAAAGAACAATGTGGGAGAAAGTAGATGGAAAATTTCCATTAACCTAGGTGTATCCATTTCCATTTAATTGTACTACCTTGGGTTAATTTTTCATTACATTTTATTATAATGTAATAGATAGTACATTATTTAAAAGCAATTAAATTAAGATAAAATAGGTTTTTTTCGTCATCCTATTTTACAAAAAAAACCTCAGATGGAATACATTTATTTGTTCTAGTCAGCTTTTCTTTTTTCGTCTTTTCCGTTATGTTATACTTACTCTTCCTAATTAATGTGTATATTAATCCATATAAATTTAGCAGGCCGTGGGTTCTAACCCCCCTCGCGGGACTAACTTTTTCATCTCAACCAAGATTTTATATAAAAAATGATAATTAATTGAGACTATTGATTTGTTAACTTTTATCTCCAGCCAAATTATGATGGTGCATGATTTAACGATAAGGGTCTATTGTTTTGCTTTATCCTATTTGTCAATTGTGAATAAAACAACACAAAGAACAAAAACAAATCTTTAAAAAATGAAAACAGGATAGTGTGGTCAGCATTCACACTACCCCAGACGGTTTTTGTCGTCGTAGTTGGAAATATACCTCTCCTTTCACGCTAATAAATGACCTTTCACATTACACGAGAATGCTGGATATTCCTTAGGATATAAGGTATTCATATTAATATTTTACAATTAATTAATTTTAGTTGAGATAAAAAAGGCAATGGCACGAGCGGAATTCGAACCCACGATCTTCGGCTTGATACGCCCCTGCTCTACCACCTATGGTGACCTCGATCCACTCGGACATTGACTTCCTATCTCTACCCCACCTTTTGAATTTCCCCTCCTTTTTGCCATTTTTCAAATGTCGTGTAATCTATGTGATTTATCAGGGACATTTGGAAAATTGAGATAGGAAGTTGATGTCAGAGTGGATCGAGGTCACGATAGCTCAGGTGGTACAGCAGCGGCGTATCAAGCCGAAGATCATGGGTTCGAATCCCGCTCGTACCTTTGACTTTTTATCTGAACTAAAAACCTTAATGAATTGTCTCATACATTAAATTCACACACCAGATTCCGTTCATACTATTCAACAGAAAAAGTAATTGTTTTAACTACGTTTCCAGGTATCACAGTCTAAATTGCGAGTTGGGGGTTTCCATGTTTTCGACCAATTCTACTAGATCTATTAGTCCCTTCGCTCCAAAATACCTAAAACTCTTTAAACCTGGTGCAGTATCAAACATATCGTTCTTGTTTTAACTAGTTTTTACATGTCCACGTGCCTTAGTTGTGTTATGTACGACCCCTCCATCGCGTTCATTCATTCGCATTAACTAATTATTATGTATTCTTAACTATAACAAATTTCAGCGCTTTGCTTTCTCTTATTGCTGGCCCGTTTAATTCTTAATATTGCCGTGTTATAATCGTACATTTTTGTATAAATGGGTTACTCCTACTACTAAACCAAAGCTTTTAAGTTCGCCTACTATAAAGTACTGAACGGTTGAATATCTAAACGAAAAAATCCATTTTTTTAAATGATCTATTTAAATTAATTCACTAATATGACAAAAAATTCTACTTGTAATATAATTTGATTTGTATATATTTTTATGTATTAATCAAAGTTCCAAGTTTTTTAACGTTTAATAATTGAGTATTTGTCTAAAAATGTAAATTGATAAGGAAAATTAAAAATAACAAAATTTTTAATTAACATTTCAATATCACGTATTCCCTCCTCTTCCCTCAATTACATCTCGAAGAGCCTCGGCAGACCTTCTACCGGTCTGGAAATGTCGTTGGAGGTTAGCCCATTCTTCACGAAGAGTCCTTTCATTATTGTGGAGTGTATGGACGTCTTCTTGTTGGCCTTGTGAGGTTATCATACAAATATTCGATGGGGTTCAAGACTAGAGAACGGGCTGGCCAGGCTAAGATGTTATGCTGTTGAAATTACGTTTGTACTTTGCAAACGACATGTGGACGAATAGGATTATCTCTGATTTCATCGAGGATAGGCAACGCATGAAGTTCCAAAATTGCAACCATATAGCAAGTGGCCGTCAAAGACCCTCCACGAACAACAACCAACTCTGTGCCACTCTCCATTGAAATTCCCTCCCACATCATCATTGAGCTACGTTGAAAAATTGGCTCTGAGAAAAATTACAGGCTTCGTACCTTTCATTTCGCCTTTCCTACACTCTTTCAAGCTCACCTGGATATCGTAGAGCAAATCTACACACATCTATAAATCGTACAGCGAATCAGTCGTCCAAAGACCAATGGCTGTGTTCTCGAGCAAATGCGAGTCGTGCAAATCCGTGTGTTCTGGTCAATTCTGGTCTTCTTACGGGGCGAAAAGCCATCAATCCACACTTTGTTAATCTTCTTCGAAAAGTGCGTTCAGAAATTTTGGCACCTAGAACCTCCTGGAGATTTATCAATCCCTTGAACAAAAGTTAAGGTGCCGGTTTCGCCAAAGTCTCAAACTCAAAATCGGACATCGTATGTTTCTGTTACCATAGGGCATCCAGAACCGGGCCTTCTATAATAGTAGGACCCAGTTTCTCGAAAACGTCTAACGCTGTCTCGCATAGTTACGTAAGGATCTCAGATGGCAATAGTTGCCACCTTGCCAACTAGATGGAATCGACCATCAATAAGTGCCACACCACGCGAAACATCCTCAGCACAAAGTGGCATTTTTAAGTTTAAAAATTGAAATTAAGAAAACAAAGTTCAAACTAAACAGTTTATTGCTTCAGAAATCAAATGGCAGTAAATATTTTAAATTTCCTAAAATTTGTAATCCCTAATCTTTATTTTGGATTAAGGATTAAATGTATATTTGCCTCTATTTGATATTCCCAATTTAAAACATAGCATAAACTCACATTTATTGGTAAAAACAATGGGACAAATCGAGGACAGGATATTATTTTATTGAGAAAATAAAATAAAACATCAATCGGGTGGAATTTTTTGTCTGCCATTGAATTTTCTTATTGTATAGTTAGTTTTTAAGAAAAAGGCGAGTGTTTGTAGAAAAGTACGACCGGAAGTGCATATGTATAATGTATATGTATCTTCCCAGGTCCTGCTGTATTTGTGACGACATCCGATAGAAGGGGAATTGCCCAAATTGAATTCCGCTCCTTGAATTGGCTGTAACAAGTTATTGTGAGTGGGCCCACTGGCCCTCTCCACCAACCATAACCGAGATTTGAAAGTCAAATCTACGTTTCCAGTCGGCAATTGGACAATTCCCTTTCCCATACAACTCAAATCAGAGACCCATTGTAGAGGGGTGCTATAACCCGGCTCGAAATCCAATTCTGCGTTTTGCATTCAATTTAACGTTTTATTTGCTGCTCCCCTTGGTCAAACTTGGCCACGAGTTA
Source organism: Cimex hemipterus (assembly GCA_039619505.1). NCBI lineage: Eukaryota > Metazoa > Arthropoda > Insecta > Hemiptera > Cimicidae > Cimex > Cimex hemipterus. The sequence continues at coordinate 27,852,600 of CM077101.1, forward strand.
AATTCCCTTTTTCAACTAGCTTTCCCGATCAAATTTTCTACTTACTACTTTTCGATTGCTTTCGTTCATCTAAACAACTTAATCCCTTCTTTATTATTTATTAAAAATGAATGAAAATGGTTGTTTTTACGATACTTCTAAGTTTAAGGAGGAAATCATCGAGTATATGCTCTTGCAAAAGAAATCATCTCGCGTCAGGCGATTTGCAATTTATATCAATTTTAATTGTTTTCATTTTTGAATCTGCAAGTTTCAACAATTGCTTTTGAGGACGTCCACGCACATGCCCTGCAAATATATAGACATATATAATTGTGACCGGCGATAAGTGCAGAAAATTTTCAGGTGTTTCTATTCACCATTTGCAACACAAAACCTCGTATATACCGCTGTCCAAATCTTAACGGTAAAAAAGTAATTTCAGGTTTTGGGTGTTTTTTAATTTTTCGACTTATGTCCACTAAATTGCTTATAAACTTCAAAATTACTGACTAGAAAAAATTTGTTTTGTACCATCTGGAAGAACTTTTCTTTTTTTTTTAACGAGGGTTCACAACAGCCGAGGTCATATAAACCCTCTGAGTGACGGTGTTTTTGAAAAAAGCTCATTTATAAGTAGTTGGGTTCGAATCCAGCGGCCCTGCATTCGAACCCGGGAACTTTACCTTATAGTGATGTCCGCTGGGTCAAAGACTAAACCTTGTGGCCACCGATGCCCCTCTGAAAGAACTTCAAATAATTTGCTAAAATGAAACCTATTTATATTCCAGAATTGATGAAAAATTCAGAAAAAAATTGAAATTTGGATTTTTTTTAAATGTTGGATTGGTAACTGTTAATAACTATAAACTAACTCCTGGAGCTTTGCAAATTCCCGCGAAAGTTCTCCATTCAATTAGCTTCCAACGGTATACCCACCGTTTTGGATTGCCCTTCTTGAAGACACAAAAATTTTGCATTTTGTGGGAAAAAGTCCTCTTTCCTCTCAGCCTCCGATGAAGTCGTTGGAAGGTGCGCTCCGCTGGAACTTCTCAAATCTAACCTAACGTCTAACGGTATTTCAGCCATTTTTCATTTAATTGTTCAAAGAAAAAAAAGGTGGCCATTTTTCGGTACCATTTTTTTAAAATGTCTATGTGGTCTATGTGCTGAAAAATGATAAAAGATAATCTGTTCACCCTGAACTTGGTACTGCTTTGGACGACATACGACATATTTTAGTTAGTGGGAATTTACACACAAATTCCTATTTTTTTTCATCGCTTCTATTTGATGTATATTAATTTCAATGCTAATTTTTTATTCAGTAGAATCTGTACTTTCCTTTCAAGCGTTAAAATCTAAAATCCAACCTTATTTCAGCAACTTTTCATGGTCATTTATTTGTCCAAAGAGTGGCGAAAATTATTGCCATTTTTCTGGGCCATTTTCTCAAAATATTTCCAGTACAACCAACAACCAATTTTTTATATATTTTTCTTAATATACAATGGAAGATGATACAAGTTGATATGTCCACCCAGGACGTGGTATAACTTTGTTCGAAGTCCAAAATATTTATGTCGCCATTTTTGTACAATTTTTTAAATATTTTTGATGTTTTTTAAAGCATCAGTTCTGCTTGATTGTGTATTAATTTTAGCATTCGTTTTTTATTCAGGAAATTTTATACTTCTTTTTAAGTACAAAACTCTAATACTTACAGCAACTTTTCGATGCTCGTTGGATCAGTAATTCTACTGTAACCTACTTCTCCAAACTACCTCAATCGACTGTATTTACTATAAGCGATAAACATACGGAATTTGGAAGGCTAATGGGCGATATCATGAGTACATTTTTTGAAATCAAACTAAATTTAACCAAAATGAAATGTATACTCATAAATTTTTCTTCGTGCAGCGCAAAATCCTAGAAACAATAATAGTTAAAAATGTTGTCCACCGATACAACGGGCTGTAATTAATTTTTTAATAAACCATAAATTGTATCAAATCAGATCGTTCTATTTTTCAAGAGTAAAAGTCGGTAGAAAAGCTCTCACAGATCAAGAGCACTGTCGATACGTGGCCTTCGGATGATCTGACGTGAGAAAAAAGGGTCGATTAAGGATAGACCATGCGAGGTTGACAGACAGACACTTACTTTTGGACCAAAGCCCGCGTATGTGGCCACCTAATTGATACGTGCAACTCCTTGGCTCTATATAGTGAGCGAGTAAGAATCTGTGAGAATCCTGCTGCAGCGAGTATCTGGTTCCCTGTTCCATTTTTGGAAGAAACAGAACTGTTTTATTGTACACCGCTCTCCTATTTTTGTGTGCTTAGTGAGTGTTGAAAGTCAATGTATTTATTGGTTTGACTGTGTAGAGAGCTAATGCGCTGATGGTGTAATAATGAGCACCCCATCGACCGTCAATTACGTTAATTAGGTGTAAAGGGTGATGGAGGAATATAGAGCACTCCACCACCCTATCTGAGTGAATGATATGTAGATAGAAAAGAATTTAGTTAAGAATGACAGAGAGTATGAATCGTATTAGGTTTAAGAACTGCATGTGGGCACGGGCAGAAACGACCTATCTGTTGACAACCGCTAGACGGATAAAAACTGATTGCTGACCCCGGTCTGCCAGCACCCGAGGTGGAAGATTCTCGAGGTCTGCCAGTCATTATTACAAAAGCCGGTGGTTGCGAGAAGTGATCGGCTCAACTCTGTACATGTGTACATATACATGTACGTGCATGAGCAGATTTGAGCTTGTACAATTCCAATTCCAAAGTCTATTCTTTTTCCCTTGGCCTTTTTAATTTGAGGGGATTTCAATAGTGAATATCCACTTTTTGGATGCAATCTTGCCGATCAATGTGCTGATTGAGTTTTTGACATGACGTGTTTTTTTCCTTTTTCTAGCTTCTGTCAACTTGATATTATAAGATAATATAAAGAAAATGATAAAGAACAAAAAACGTGGGGAATGGTTTTTTCCTTTGTCGCTCTTTCGAGTTCATAGATGCGTGAAACGAGGGATCACTTGACAGCATAAAACGTTTATACGATTACATTATTACGGTTAAGATACGAAGGGGGAAGTTTGTAGTGTAGGTCTACACATTTCGCTATTACCCAAATCCTCGTACTAACGATGCCTACTTACAGAGGGAACAGATCGTAACGGGAATAATAATGCGTATTGTATGATAAATGGGAAATGATAGTGTCTGGCTATTAAAGAGAGACGTGGAAGAGAGTAACAAATGTTTTCGGCGAACATATATCACGGGGAAGAGAAGAATTACGATCTGCTTAATGGACCGATGAACAACACCCTTCACCACTAATGCCCTGTAATTTTTATTATATCACTTGTATTTATATGAGTAGAGAACGACTTTCAATTACATTATCGCAGCCTCTTCCGACCCACTGTGCTTCCTCATACTTTTCTAACCGGTTATTCCAACTGCTGGTCGCTTCCAACCGCCGGATTCGAGGGTTTCTATGCTAGTTTCCTTTAGTTTTTGTTTATCTATCTAACACAATCGGTCCGCCGAATAAATACAGACCTTTGGTATGGGCATTTTTTTAAAATTTACATGTTTCATTAATTACTTTGTTGGGTTCCTTATGTGCTTTGATACCCAATCAGGGATGGACCACTGGGAGATGGCTGTTTTTTGTAGGGGAAGGAATTTTTTGGCTATAAACTAACATGCACTATCGATTTGTTCGTTGCTTCACGATTTTCAACAAATAAATGAAAAATGTACACATGCTTAACTAGCATAAATATAATTTAAGATATTTAAACATGCGTTTCTTTACCATGCGGCATCACAGCCATTAGTTGCCTTTATAAGTTTTTCTTTTCAGCCTTATGGAGAAAGTTTCCAAAAGAGGCTCATTGACGAGGGTTGTGAACAATTTATTTTATTGGTTGTCCAAGTTCAATTTATAAAAAATTACACTCATGAATAAATCGTGGAACACATTCCTTATTCCCCACATAGACTAGTTGGGCCATCCGCTCAGTTGAATGTATGTCGTTTAACCGAGAAATTACCGGTTCCGTCAGATCATCGCATAATCAGGTACAATATGTTTCAGTTTCATTCTGCCCCTGACGTCAGGGAAGTTCCTGTCCAATGTTACTCTTCCTTTGATTGTGGTTCTCCATCTTTGCTGCACTCGTCTGAACATGTTACCATGGTAGCCATGCATAATCAATGTTGACTTCTACAGCCTTGCCTCAGCTATGCTATGAGTATCAAATGAAGTGGTATTTGGCCCGCAACCACCTGCAGAGCCACGACTGACGTTGTGCTATTGGCTCTAGGCGCACCTTTGGTCTTGTTCATGTTTTGTTCAGTTGTTCAAGTTTGGTTTTGTTACTAGTGGCACCCAGGCAAAACTAAGTATCCTTGGCGAATTGCGTTTTACAGTATGGTCGTCTCTCCGTAATTACATCCCCAAGATCATTTGATCATCGTGGTAGTGCACATTTCTTCATAATTTTCTGCTTTAGGTATGCCCTCTTATGGTGAAGCTTTTTCCAACCCCTTCCCAACCGGACGGTTTTATAAAACATCACTTGTCCACCGGTTTTTCAGTTAGCCTTGATGGGTATCAGGAGGTCCGTGAGGAGTGTAATTTGTTATAACTCTTTTTTAGGTCAAATTAACCCTTTTTTTCAAATTAACCTTTCTTTAATTTCAAATTAACTTTTTTTAAACTTAAAATTAATCCTTTTTAACTTCAAATTAACACTTTTTTCAAATTAACCTTTCTTTAATTTCAAATTAACTTTTTTAAACTTAAAATTAATCCTTTTTAACTTCAAATTAACACTTTTTTTCAAATTAACCTTTCTTTAATTTCAAATTAACTATTTTAAACTTAAAATTAATCCTTTTTAACTTCAAATTAACACTTTTTAATTTGTTTAATGATGTATTGACTAACACGTTTTTACTCAAGAATAAATCGGGATCACGGTATGATCTGGATGAAAAAACAAATTCACTTGTTACTGCCAAGCATTCGACAAGAGGAGGGGGGACCCGGGACCTTTACCTTACAGCGACGAGCCCCATGTCAACGCCTATACCGTTGCGGCCACCGACGCCCCATCTCTCTGCTGCAAAATGGAGTAACCTGAACGGTAGATTGTTGCACCGTTAATTAATCTTTGTACTAACCGTTTTAATTTCAAATTAATTAAAACAATTTAATTAAAATGTGTTAATTTCATTTTAGGAAGGGTTAATTTGACGGATAAAAGTTATGTCGGGACTTGGAAAGGAACATTGTCGAGTATTGGGTCTGACCCCTATTTGCGTCTATGTTGGAGTAATGTGTTGCAGATTAGTCTTTTTTAATGGAATGATCTATGTGTGGTCAAAAATATGTTTTTTTAATCGTGCCAACGTTTCTATCTTTGTGTAGAGATTAGTGACCGTTAACGGATAATTATTCAAATATCGAATATATAGAGGGGCACTCTCAACACGACATGGCACAATTACACAGAAGACAAACACTTTGAGCCCTGAAGATGATCTCAATAAAAGATCGAAACGTTGGCACGATAAAGAAAATGTTTTTCTGATACCTACATCACACCAGACCGCATCTCACGATATTTGAATAAGTTTCTATCTTTATTGCTTGCTTGTCTTGTGTTGTCTGCATTTCAACCAATTCTGAATAATAGCAGATGAAGTTTCCAGTTTCCAGTCCACCGAACGTGGGCACGATTAGGAAAAGTATTTCTAAAACATCAGATCGCATCTCACGATTTCCAAATAATCAGGAATGATCTATATTCGCAACTAAGACTGGCAGAAAATTGTCAAAAAAATTTCTCCATCAAGTTAAAACGAACTAATAACAAAATATAAAAACTTAAATAAAATTGAATATGACTAAATAAAACCAATAATTCTTCTCTTCAACAACTAGGAAGTGATAAGGAAATTATATTTGAAAAAGTAATTAACTTGAAAGGAAATCGGGGAAATTATTATCAAACAGCGTCAATATAATTTGAAGCTCAACAAAACAGTCGTAAACTAAATAAATTTGTTTGTCAATTAAATAAAGCAATAATAAAATATTATCATTGCATGACAAGCACAGAGCTGACAAGGTTAAAAAGCCATGGCCGGACATTTGGTAAGTCACGGAAGGGAGATAGATTTATGCACGAAAGATTAACTTTTTATATTGGGATTTATTTCCCTTTCTTCAATTACTTGCGCCTCACTGTTTTTTTCCCTACAAAACAACATTTTACATTTATTAGTCGGTAATGTAACTATTGCAATGTTATGAGGGGATGCTAGGGACTTGGGGCTTTAATGATAGGACGTCCCTACACATTATACTTCTCTTTTCAGTGTATTTTCTAAATTGCCAAAGATTTTTGTCAGTGTTTCCTCCTTTGTATGGTAAGAGCTTTCTACCGGGTTTCCAAAGTTCCGCCACTAGGAGAGACTGTGGAACCTGTTGCGAGCTTTCCAATCGGCATTTTAGCAATTAAAACAAAATTACATCGCACACAAAAATCTCGACAGCCATGTCGAATTTATAGTTAATTACAAGTTACGACGAAACGTTTGTAATTAGCCGTTTAGGATTAGTTTTGATTCCGTGACCCCTTTTTACACGATCCTGTGTTTGTTTGTTCATACGTGATAATAGGAAATTAACAATGATTTGTTCCATAGATTAGGGATAAATTAAAAAAAAACGTCTTCGAACATGCGAAGGGAGATAAAACAAATGGAAATAAGCGCGATTTATTTTAATGTGTTTTTTTGTGTAAATTTTAATACATCTATTGATCAAATCATTCAAATTATTCCTATTCTACGTAACAAAAAAATTCTCTCTCTCTCTCTCTCTCTCTCTCTCTCTCTCTCTCTCTGTCTATATACATATATATATATATATATATATATATATATATATATAGACTGTATGTATGTATGTATGTATGTATGTATGTATGTATGTATGTATGTATGTATGTATAAAGATGTATATATGTGTATGTATGCGTACATATATATGTACGCATATATTTACTGTTATATGTATACATAACGTATATATACATAGACGTCGTTATACATATATATATATGTATATACATCATATATATGTACGAATACATACATATACACAATTATACGTACATATATATATATATATATATATATTTATGTATGCATCAGTAACATGAAAGTAGAAATATCTATAATAAAATTTGGAATCAGACTTTCGAAAATAGGAACCTTTTAGGACAATTTTACAAGTAGAATAAATTCTTGAATTATTCTGTGCACGGAATACTCTGTATGTGTACGGTTGCAGGGAAAATCCCAAACTTAAGATTTTGCTTAGAGATAGGAATTGGTTCCTGGATTAGTTTTGTTATTGTACCATTTTCTCGATAGTTTGAACTTTGGTTTTATTGGTATCAATCAATTTTTTATCACTTATTGTATCTTTGTCTGTACGGGAGACTTAATGGAATAAAGTTGTAAAAGTTCCTGAAGATGTCTGCTGACGGACAAATAAACAATTTATTTAAAAAAATTAACATTGCAGGATCGTAACTATCGTTTAAATACTATTTTTGTTTTATTAAGGGTATAATAATTAAGATTGAACCTTTGCTGCCCGCGTAAATTTGTTTATTTATTGAGAAGCTTAATTAATTTTAGCAGCCCTTTAAAGTGGGAAATTGAAGATTTTTTTTTTAATTCTATATTCACCCACCTTTCAATTTTTTCGCGCCCCGCCTTGTTTTCTCTTTCGCAAAGAAAATAATTTGTAAGACAATTAAGGGTATTAAACCGACCGTGTTGTCTTTTGGAAGGGAACCTATTAGACGTATAATAGAGTTTGGTAGGTGAGACGTGTGAAGCAATTGTACGGATGACTGATTGCTATTCTTACATCTCTTTCCTCTCCCGTCTCTCGAACATCTGTTCTTTCTCACACTTACTCTTTGCGAGCCCTCTTTCCACGGGGTCGGCCCCTGTTTTTCTATAACGCACCTCCCGCCTTTTCTAATTATTCCAACGCCCCCTTTTCATCACCCTACGTCGATTCGGTGCAGTTGCTCGAGACGTTCTCTACCGTGCTAATTGCCAATCTCGCACCAATCCGATCTGAAGGGGCGATGATGATGACTATCAGTTCAAATTAAACTAACATAATACAAAATTATTAATTTTTGTAGGTTGTTATTGTTACAAGACGTAGAAATATGAAATTACAATATCTGATACTCTGGGGGAGTGAATATGATTAAACATCTATGTTTGTATCACGTTTTGTGTTTTTCTTAATTAATTGAAATGAATGTAATTTATTAGCGTGAAAGGAAGAGGTCGTTTGACCCCCACCATTTGTCGACTCCCACCATAAGAGTTCTTATTTAAATGACTTTAAAGGGTGCTTTAAACAAACCCGAATCATTTTTGACCTATTTTACTCAAGCGTTGTTATTTTTTTTTTTTTTTTTTTAGTTTAACCCCGCCCCTAGGAATATCGAGTATTCTGGGGGAGTGTGACCAAACTTCTGTTTATCCTTATAGTGATGTATATATGCGTATTGTTTGGTTTTGTGTTTATTCTGTAGTTGACACCCTGGGTTACAATGTAGAAGCTAGCGTATTAGGATATTGACGTAGTTACAGATAAAAGCAGAGAGTAACCAGATTGTGACGCACAAATGGTTGAAGCTTGAAAAGACGAGTGAAATGCCAGAAAATAAAACTCGCAGTGTTGATGGCGGTGGCCTCAGCTGGTCGTCGGCCCATAAAACTCTCACATTATATGTATGAAATTAGAAAAAAAAAGCTGTATGTAATATTTTAAAAAATCAGTATAATTAGATCAAAAAGGGCGCATTTTGGATATGATTGGTAAATAATGGTTGAAAACTAGCGCCGGCGTACGAGCTTAACTTGATTACCGGTTCAGAATTGCGACAGCCCTCTGATGAACCGTCAATTTATTACACTTTGCCACTAATTAAATTAACACTCAATTTGTTCGTTATTAATCGAAGTTTTAATTAAGGGTTTATTATTGGGCCGGGGGTTCCGGGGGTCGAACGGGGGTTGTTAATGAAGCGTGTATAGAGCTAAACGGGTTGGGAGTAATATGACAACTAGCACCAATCAGTCTACTTCAATTACCGCCTTCTATTTAATCATTAACTAGTTCGGTGCTTTCCTCGTCATCATTTATTGTCCATTAAATATTTAACTTCGTCAAATCCCGGTGCCGACTCCGGAATTCAATTACCACGGCATAAACGGCGTAATTCCTCAGGGTTCGTAGCAAGATTGTCCCTGGGGTAAACTGCTCTTCGCAATCCAGTTTTATTCAAGGGCCAACAAATGTATTTTGATAAGCTGATGGAAGGAAATTGAATTAACGGCGGAGCAAAACCCGCAGAAAGATTCCACCGGCCCCGAACACCGAGCTATTTATTCGCCCAAGTCAATTTGTTTCACAGACAAAAACGAAATTTACAAATTATCCAACGTGCATATATTTTAACACTTTTAACGGACAAAACGTCCCGTTAAAACCGTTCGTATATAAATCAGAAAATCCAAAGTGAAAAGTAAGTTAAGTTAAAAAAATCGAGTAAAATAAATCGGAAAATGACAAAACCACTTCAAGAATCTACTGCCAATATTAATTAAAATTTAAACCTAAACACCATTTCATGAAAGTTTTCACTGCAACCAAACATATTCAGGGCTTTCCGACGTCAATTCTTCAAGAATTTTTCGAACGTATAAAATTCGATTAAAAATTCCCTATTGTCCAAAGCATGATTTTCAACCTTATTCAAGATATTTCACTGTATAGGTTACGTCATTCTTTCACGGCGTTATTTCATAAAGTCCCCTAACATATTAATCCCATGTAAATTTAATTACACCAATGAAAAGGGCACCATTGAAACCGAATATATTAAAATAAGACAATTAAAATATATTATTAAGGTTAAATACGTATACTAAAAAATGAATATTAAAATCAATTCATTTAAACCAATCAGGCATAAAATTTGTTTAATAAATAATTTAGTTGCAGCCTGTATACACGATAATGAACAAAAACCGATTGACCAAATAACATCTTCCAATTAATTAATCTTTATGTAAGGTATTGGTTGAGATAAAAAAAGTCAGTGTCACGATCGGGATTCGAACCCTCGACCTTCGGCTGAATACACCGCTGCTCTACCACTTGAGCCATCCCTAACCATCACTAACTTCGCATCTCAACCCACCTTCTATAGATGTCCAAATGGATCGAAATCACGATCGCTCAAGTGGTAGAGCATCGGCGTATCTAGCCGAAGATCGTGGGTTCGAATCCCGCTCATGACACTGACGTTTTCATCTCAGTTAATACTATGGAAAAAAGGTTCTTACAATTAAGGCCGATGGTCGTGGATTCGAACCTCCCTCGTGACACTAACTTTGTCATCTCAACCAAGGCTTTAGATAAAAAGAATAATTAATATGGTCAATTATGACCTCTAAACATAGGAGTTATTACAATTGTTGGAAAACTTTGGATTACTTGCTTTGTAGTACAGGTGGGAAAGATAAGAATGAAATCAACAAAAACTAATCAAACTTTTTTTTTCACCAGTCCTAATTTATTAATGGAAGCTTGGACTGTGCTAGTAGGCATGGTTAACAGGTTTTGTATATCCGTATAGAATCTCCCTCAAGATCGGTAGAGTTATTTCGAAGTTACCTCTAATTTTGTTATTTTGAAAAAAATAAAATGGAGCACTAATACATCAGTGTAACACCATCTCTATTTTAGATTATATAGTTTTTATCCGTTCAAAACTTTTTATTTTGTTATTGAATTAAAAATATCACAAATTTCTAGAGTTTTTCTATAATCGTCGCGCCCAATCTAAACTTTCGTGGCTGATAATTTTTAATTATATTAAAAGGCTCCCTTACATTTAAACGGGCAGTTAAAGGAGTTTATTCAAGTCGTAAACAATGGCTACAACTGATTACCTCGAGCTATATTGCACCCGCTCATGAAAATCGTGAGTTTAGTTTTAATTATAAAATTATTCTGCGTGTGAAATACATGAAGCGTATCAAGCATATGGCCGCAGACGCCCACATAACGACCGGGGGGATCTTATCGTTCAACCACCCCCAGGAGAAATTAAATATTTATAATAATCTTTTTTCGTATACTAACACTTTATTGGATAGTTGTAAAGTTCGTTTTAGCGAGAAGGTAAAGAGACTTAACCAAGTACACTGAGATTTCTAATCAGGTGTTTAGATTTTCTTCCTGTTTTAATTTCTAACAGCCCTTTCTTAATTAGCGTGTCTTATTTAATCAATAATCACATAACAAAAGGGCTCTTGGCACCTGTCGTCTTTTAACAATTATAATTAATTTCAATTCCTATTCAGAAAATATGATCACTAAATCAAATGGCATTTTTTGTGTGTTACATAAGAAGTAAATAAACTCTTATTTTTTGTGATTGGAACGAATTATTGGATTTAATTTATTTGATTATATTTATTTGCGTGAATGTAGGAAGGATCTCATCGCCCAACTACCCCGAGGCATATCGAGCGTTCTCGGGTAGCATAAATGATTGTTGGTGTGTGAATGTAATTCATTAGTTAATTATTTCGAAGACGTGAATTGCGATTGGGTTTGACGTAGGTTTTAGAAAAAAAATTGTTTTTCTGATCTTTATTGGGATCATCTTCAAGGCCCAAAGTGTTTGTTTTCCTTGTAGATGTGTCTTTATTGTCTGCCGTGTTGAGAGTGCCCAAATAAATTTATTAGCGTGAATGGCAGGGTTAATCCTAATCTACTCTGAGGATGACCACGTACTCTGGGGTAATGTAAATGTAATTTATTGGCGTGAATGGCAGGATTGCGTGGAATATCGTGTACTCTGGAGTAGTGTGAATGATTTGTGGTGTACGTAATTTTTTAGTATGAATTACAGGGTTTATTGCAAATTACTCCGAGGAATAATAAGTATCCTCGCGTAATATAAATATAATTTATTAGCGTGAACGGCAGGGTTTATCCTCAATTACCCCGAGGAATATCAATTATTCAGTGTTAGTGTGAATGATTTCTGTTATGTGCATATAATTTATTAGAGCGAATTTATCCAAAATGAGGTGGAATATTTTGGGGTGGTTTGAATGAATGTGTGAATGTAATGTATTAGTGTGAATGGAGGGGCATATTTACAATGAACCTGAGACAGATGGGTATTCTAGGATAGTTTGAACGAAGTCAGCTGTATGAATGTAATTTAGAGCGTGAAGGGGTTTGTCTCGTTGATATAAGGGGAGTATTGAGTCCTCCAGTATGCCCAATTACTCAGAGCAACATCGAATGGGAAATGCAGGGGCTAATTCCAATTACCCAAGGGAATGTCGAGTACTCTACTGTGTGAATACTATTCTGTGCTTGTTATTTCTGTTATTTTATCCTCAATGTACGAGACCCTGAGGTACAGGAAGGTTATCAATAGGACAGAAAAGAGTTAGTTACCGTCATATCATCACAAAAGTCATAACGTGGCTGGTGAGTCAGTAAAAGAAAGTTTTAGCTTTAACACGCGAAAAAGATAAGGAAAAAAGCAAAGTTGAAAAGCGCGGGTCGGCGATGATCAATTTAGTTTGCCGACCCTAAAACTAAACAAAAAAATACATTTTTATAAGTTAGCATATAGCTTTTTTACGCTCAATATCCTTTTTAATTTCCAATCTTGTTTTTAAACCGGAACAAAACAAAGAAACAAGATAAAACATGATAGTCTATGATAGTAGCATTCATACTACCCCTGAGTATTGAAGATTGAAGATAAGCGTTTCCATTCGAGCTAATAAATTACTTTCACACTCCACACTTCGTTCACAGTCCCCCAGAGTGCTCAACATTCCTCGGATTAACAGTGAATAAGTTCATCTATTCGCGCTAATAAATTACACACTAGGCCAGAGTACTCGATATTCCTCTGGGTAATAGGGATAAGCCTCTTCATTCGCGTTGACCATTACCTTCACATACACCACTCTTTATTCACACTTTGCAGTTAGTTGTTATATGCACTACCGAGATAATTTCTTCGCACAACTGGCGGTTTCTTAAATTGTGTCGCGTGTGATCATAGTATGATGTATGCACAACCTATTAATTACGGCCTTTTTCCCTTGTAGACACAGCAACCGCACGCCAGGGATCGATGTCTTTTTTAATTTTGAATAATTTAGACATATTCCTTTCTCATCAGCGTTTTACCAATCATTTTTTCTTGCATTGGCAATCGTTCTTTCCAAATCCTCTGGACGTCTCGCCTTTTTAGAATAAATGGAACTTACACAAGTTCGCGGGTTGATCGAATGCAACAGGAGGGATCCGTTCGAGGGGAAATTTATCGACATTTAACCGACGGGACATCAACGATGGTACAGAAAGGTAACCTTGTTGATCATAAAGCGGTTTCGCCTAAACTGTTTTGTTCCGTGTGGGAAAGGGCAGATGGCCTGGAAAGACTTACCACCCATCTATCAGTCGGTTAGGCAGTTCATTTAACCCCCTTCTTTCCCGAGTAATTACTCGGGGGCAATCAGGACAATTCCCAACACATCTTCCCTCTTCAACCTTTTCCTTATCCGTGTGAAGGAAGATATATTCGTTTTTCGAATTTTTCCCCCTTTCAGTCCTAATGATCAGACAATATGATAAGAAATAAGATTATTCGACCTTCGTCATTTCTACATGACCTGACCTAACAACTAACATGACCTGTACACAACTAAATATGAACTAAATTAAGTAATTTGTAATTAATTTTAAAGAAAGTATTGGTTTTAATATTTAGAAACAGAATTAATTAGAAGGTAAAATAAGTTTTAATTATTTAATAATTGTTTTGTCTGTTTGGACCATTCAGGTTAAACATTATTTTAGTCCAGGTTTTAGGTTTTTTTATTTAAAAAGTGAATCGTGAATATTTGTTCAAACAACGTTTCACTTCTTGTCTTTCATCACATTTTAGCCAATTTTACTATTTACATCCGCCCTTAGATGACAAAAGATCCGCTTTATTTTTTTCCAATTTTTTTTTATTTTCAATATATATGCACATTTCTTGAGCATACATTCACACTTTCCAGAGACTGAGCTTCCGCTTTTTATCTACATTTTTTGTGTGGAATGAATGAACTATTTGTCGCAAAGTTTCTACAAGTAGTGTCCGTTCCGATTTTTTCTTGCTCAAAATTCATTGCAAGAATTTTGATAGTGATTGCTGCGCTTAAGATAATTTATAATATGTATATAGACTTTTTTCCGTCAAACTAACCAGTTTTACTTTGAAACTAATCTTCTTAATTTCGGATCAACCCTTTTTTTAAAGCATTAAAAAACCTAACAGAAATTTTAAAAAAATTATATAAATATTCAAATATCGTGAGATGCGGTCTGGTGTGATGTACGTATCAGAAAAAACATTTTGTTTATCGTGCTGACGTTTCGATCTTTTATTGAGATCATCTCAAAGTGTTTGTCTTCTGTGTAAGTGTGCAATTCTTGCGTGTCGTGTTGAGAGTGCTGAAGATGATCTCAATAAAAGATCGAAACGTCGGCACGATAAAGAAAATGTTTTTCTGATACCTACATCACACAAGACCGCATCTCACGATATCTGAATATTTATCTATTAACGATCACTAATCTCTACACAAAATTATATAAAATTAAATGATTTCTTCTAAATTTGTAATTTTAAAAAACCCTGTTTATAGGCAATAAAAAATGTGAAAATAATATTATTTTATATGTTAATAATTGTAATTTTTTTACTATAAACAATTGCTCTGAAAATCACGTGAAAATTAATTATGAATTATTAACACTTATAAAATGTAAAATAAAGGATTGATTCTTCGTGTAGTTTTAGAAAATAGAGAAATAGAGGTTTTTATGAGCTCAATTATTTTATATTGTTATTTATTATTTATATATGCATTATTTAATCATTTCTTTTTATAATTAATCTTATATAATTTTTGATATTAATACTAATTTGTTTTCATATGTTCTTTGATGGATAAAATTATTTTATATTGAAAACAATCTCGCGTAACCAGAAATTTTACGTTACATGCTTATCTTTTATAGGAATAAATGCTTCTAAGTTTCTTTAATAGTTTAAAAAGGGGTTAATTTGAAATTATGAAATGTTAATTTGAAGTTAAAAAAAAAGATATTTTGAAATTAATTTGTTCTTTTAATTGCAAAAACTATTTATTTCACTCTTTATCCAAAATTTCATAATACATTAAAGATAGATTAATTTGAAGTTCAAAAGTGTTAATTGAAAGTTAAAAATAGTTCAATTTAATGCAAATGAGGGTTACTGTGAAATAAAAAATGGGCGATTTGACGAAAAAATGAGATATATTTAATACCATTTTAATAGCCCTGAAGATGTTCATAATAAAGATCGAAACGGTGGGTCGACACAGAAAATGTTTTTCTAAAACCTACCTCTCACCAGACCGTATGTCACGATATCCGAATAATTATATAGTTAATTTTATATCATTTGAAATTTCAAGTTTGATTAACTTTTGTTTTTGGTCTTATAAAAGCTAAATTATTTTATATTCGCATTGCTTACAGACCATATATATATATATATATATATATA
>CM077101.1:27878374-27903328 GCA_039619505.1 Cimex hemipterus
AGAGGGATTCGAACCCACGACCTTCGGCTAGATACGCCGCTGCTCTATCACTTGAGCTATCTGTCCTCGAAAGTAGAGCAGCGGCGTATCTAGCCGAAGGTCGTGGGTTCGAATCCCTCTCGTGCCACTAACTTTTTTTCATCTCAACTAAAAACCTTAATTAATTGTCCTGTATTAATTGGTCAAGCGGACCACGAAAGTAATGAATTAAGGATTTAATTTCAATTGTTATTCATTATCAAGTGGTATTTTAGATGAGAACTGACTTTTTATTGTTTTTTGTAATCTCAAATTAAAATAAGGAACTTTCGTTTTTATGTTTCATTTTAAACTATTTTAATTGTAATTGATGTTCATATGGTTTTATACGAGCCCAATTATTTTATATTTAAAAAAGCAAGTACACATAACATTTAATTTATATACTCAAATTCCATACTATCTCTTAATTCTTTCCCCTTTAAAGGAAGGGTTAATTGGAAATTAAAAAGAGTTGATTTAAAATTAAAAAAAGCTTAATTTGTAGTTAGAAGTTTTAATTTGAAGTTAAAATGGGTTCATTTGAAATTAAAAAGTGTACATTTGAAGTAAAAAGTGGAAATTAGAAGTTAAAAAAGCTTGACGGAAAAAAGCTTTATTAAGTCGTGTTCAGAGTTGGGTTTATATAAATTAACAATCTTGATTATCTCGATTTTACAATCAGGAGAGATCAATACGAACTTTGATTAAGCCTTGTGGGGAAAAATCGAGGGGAATGAGGTCGAAAATCATTACTGCGAAAATTAGGACATGATATAATGTTGGAGAATCATCCATTATCTGAAAAACCGGGTATTAATCAGATATTTGTTCGTCCAATCAAATCTCGTGTATAAAAATTTATTTTTCAATTTGTTGTATATGTATATACGATTGCATATACGCTGAAATATGGCGGATGTTAAATTTTTTAACAAAGACGTTTAAAAATGATTTTTCGTCTCGCCCTTTGTGCCCTGATCCATCCCTACGGGTGTTAACAACTTAACATTGAGTTTGCGAATGACAGGCCCGTTCGTTATCCTCAGTGGGACACCGATCTCCCTCTAAATAATACGGAGGTTGAGTCGACTCCGGAAAAAAAATTTCCTTGATCCCTACAAAGCTCGGAGTTTGGTGAATATCTGAACTTGTCAGGATACAATTAAACTGCGATCGAGTCCGTTCCCCTAAGGGTAATTTGTAGGTTTAGCCCCCCCGTGTTTGTTTGTGGCACGTGGCCACCGACTTATTACTCCTGTAAAGCAGGGGTGGAAACTGTCCTCTCTTTATTAGCAGCCCTGTCTTTAATTATCCTCCCACATGACAATATAGTCTCCGGCGGCATGTCGATAATAACTCTTATTTCGGAATCAGTGTTCCACTGCAAACAGGCTGATTGTTGTTTACTCCACCCCATCTACTGACCTGAACAGGCACTTTATTAACCTATATCAAATGTTTCACTATCTCTTATCACAATTGATTTGTTTTTATTTCATTATTTACAATTATGCTTATAACTATAATTAATTATTTATTTATATATTTTTTTAATTTCATTTTTACTGAAAGTTTTAAATTTACTCAATTTTTATTATACAATCATTTCATTTTGAAAAGTGAAGTCCTTGACGTTGATCACATCGAATTTTACAATATTTGAGTCTATGTCATAAAAATTAGCAATAGTAAGATAGGTTGCGAAGGCTATTAATCTCGTGAACTAAAATTCAACAAAACAAAGTTATTGGCAAATCTATCACAAGTTCAATGAGAACAACCCATCATCTTTAGAAAACACTATTAAACATCCATTGGAAACTTATAAAGAAGGAAACGTAACAACGGCCAATACTGATGATGATGATGATGATGATGATGATGATGAGGGAAGATTAGGATGCTGGGTATTTTTGTATTACCCAGGTAGTGCTGTTTTTTGGTTTATTGCAAGTATTGTATTCTTTAATTTTTATTTATTGCATTCTGTTTTATTTTTGTTTTCTTTCTTCATTTTTTTTCTTTTATTATACAACATCTAGATTCTTTTGATTTAATTTTTAGCAATTATGTTCGCTCACCTAACTCCTGCCACCTGTTACAAGCACTACTCTTAGGTGACAGGCGAAAATGTGGAGATTGGTTAAATGGCTTAAATTTTAATTATTGTTTTATTATTTTATCCCAATTTATTCTCTATTTATGTTTTATCTTATTGTATTATTGTAGTTTTCGTATAAAATTATTATTATTATTATTGTGGAGCCGGACTTGATCTTTTTTTTAACAAGTAGGTCGTTGACTGTCATTGCTGCGTTTGTTTCTTCTCTTGTTGTGTACTTTGTATCTTATTATATTATAGATTGTATTGGCACTTTTTTTCTCATCTTTACGTAACCTACAAATTGGGTCATCATTTAATCCATGTTGTGTGGGTGTTCTCTCATACACGCCAGTGAACGGTATAACCTGTAAATCTCCTGAGTCTCTGTCCAGATGTATCAGTGTGTTTGTATGTTTTCTTGAGGGTTCTTTCGGTCTTTGTTACCTCTAAAATTACCCCACGTGTCTGGTGCCCCATTCTGAGATTAAGGATTCTGCTATTTTTCTTGTTATCCCTAGTATAAGTTATCCGCCTACCTTGCAGCTCCTGATCTGGTAGTTTGTCTGCTATGTCTTTACCCAGAATTCCAGTTTTGTCTTGGCACCCATGATATTGTCAGGTTTATTAAGTTTTCCCAGGTTTCGGAGGTTTTGGATGTATTCACTATTTTTGATATTATATTTTTACGTTCTAATGCTTTTAAAACTGGGCGCACACTAGGGTCGGTGGGGCGGCGAGACGCGGATCGGAATTGTGAAGGTTCGCACATTATGTAGGAACCCCTCTCGGTTGCGTTGGTCGAATTTTCCTCTTTCATCTGAATAGCGCTGCGGTTTAATGTTGATTTTACATTTGCTGGAGGCCTCACGTGACAATAATAAATAGTGGTAACGAGATAATTATTTTTCTGGTCGCGGTCAAAGACTTGTAAGAGGGGGAAAAAGGCAGAAATAAAAACGAAAACCATGGGTACTTGAAATAAACAACAAACGCCTTATGTTTGGAAAATATCGCCATTATTTTATAGAAATGATCTTGTTTTCAAACTTTATTGATACAATGCCACTACGTTCCAAAAAGCGTGGTGAACAAAGCAAAACGTTGGCTTCGTCTTTACAAATATGGCGTCCGAGGGGAGCCGAATATACCCGAACTCAACGAATTCCGACCGCCCCGGCGCACGTTAGGCCGGTAGGGTGGCAAGGTGCAGCGGGACGTGGCACGAAGCCGACTTCCAGAAGTCTGGCAACTTCCCCATCTCGGCTCCGCGCCGCGCCATGCCGCCCTACCGGCCTAGGGTGCGGGGTTAATTTGTTTCAATGCATCTTTCTTGAGGTCGGATTCGCGCCGCCCTACAGACCTAGTATGCGCCCCGCTTTAAAGTCCGTTGGCTGTTTAATCTCTTGATGTCTTTGTCTACCAATTCTGAGATTTTTTTATTATACAAACATTCAGAAGGCTCAGCTTGAAAGGCAGATACTTCCCTAAGGAGTTTAACTGCTCATATTTCTGGTCTGACCCGGTTCCTTCACTAGTTTAGTATGTCGCTAAGATTTATATTTCTCCCTAATGTATATATTGTTCTTAAAGCAACCGACTGTCCTTTGACCTCGGGCTTAGAGTCTCCGTTTCTGCAAATGTATTTGTAGCCTTTCGACATTGTCTGTTACATCGCAGGTCATATTTGTAACAAAAGACCCACTAAGAGAAAATAGACACCTTTCTTTTCCACGGGACTAAACCCAGGTGAAGTAAAGGGGACGAGTCGGTTTCCATGTACCATAGGCAGATGTTAACAGATTATCTGC
The DNA here is from genome assembly GCA_039619505.1 of Cimex hemipterus. Taxonomy (NCBI): domain Eukaryota; kingdom Metazoa; phylum Arthropoda; class Insecta; order Hemiptera; family Cimicidae; genus Cimex; species Cimex hemipterus. The sequence goes on from CM077101.1 coordinate 27,882,308, forward strand.
GAGCTTACAAACTACTCGAACACTTGTACCTTACCCCCTCTCAAAAACATACAAAACGTACACTTTTAAACACATGTCCCACTTGATTGTGCGACCATTCGATCAAGACTTTAGCCGGACTCAATACTTTTGACCCCACCCCACGTTTTTCAACCGGAACAAATTTTTAAATTCGACGATTTTATGTTTTAACAAAAACGGCAAAACATGTAACATATTTCAATGACCATTAGACCCCAAGGAGGGAAAATTCGATGGGGAGGTTGAGATGTAAAGTTGGTGTCCGAGTGGCTAGCACAAGTGGTTAGGGCAGCGGTGCATTTAGCCGAAGGTCGTGGGTTCGAATCCCGCTCGTCACACTACATGCATTACCTAAAGATTAATTAATATGGAAATGAGTTTTAACTTTAGTCACTCCTCTAAGGAAAATGGTAGGAAGCGATTGGTCATGGAATTTTTGGGCTCACGCCTTGATCCGAAACATAAACGGGCATTATCGCTGTGAATTGGAGTGTGAGGAAAAGGAGGCATGCTAACAGGCCTTCTATTGAAGGGGTTGCAAGCCGAATCCTATCTCATTACCTTTTGTCGTCCCTTTTAACAACCGACGATCCGTCCAAATCAAGTATGAAATCGGCGTCTTATATCCGATGCAGATGCCTTCAGAAACGTCTGACACAGCGCGTTGTCAGAAAATTCAATCCTGTACGTACTGTTTTTCAAAATATAACCGAGGAAGCTTTTAATTTTTTTATCTAGATGTATTTACATCAGAACATGGTCAACAGCGTTATTTTTTTGGCGTTGCACAACATTATGTTTAATCAACATTGTGAGTTTCCAAATAGAAAGGAGAGGAGTAATAGTTGATATTATAACGCTTCGTCACCCTTTTTAGTTTCAAGTTAACATTTTTTGAAATTTTAAATTAATCTTTCTTCACTTTAAATATCAATTGTTGTGCTTGAAATTAGCGTTTCCTTTAAACCATTATAAAAACGTAAGAATCTGATATTATATTTTTTTTCGTCATGTTAACCCTTTATTATAACCTCAAATAAACTCTTTTTTACTTAAAATTAACATTTGTTTAAGTTGAAATTAAACTTTTCTACTTCAAATTGCACTTTTTAATTTTAAATTAACAGTTGTAAAATTTCAAATTAAACCATTTTTAATTTCAAGTTAACGTTTTTTAACTTCATGTTAACACGTTTTAATTCCAAATGAAACTTTATATTTCAAATTACAGTTGTTGTTTTTTTAACTTAAGAGTATCACTTTAATTTCAAATTAACTCACCCTTTAAAGCATTACAAAGCTTAAGAATGATAGCAGCTTTTATACATCAAGTTAACTCTTACTGACTTAAAAAAAAACTTTCTAATTTCAAATTAACCCTTTTACTTCGTACCCATTGCATTTCAAATCAAACTTATCTTTAAAACAATTTAAAAAATCAGATATTTAAAGGAGTTTTAAGAGTTCTATTATTTAATATGTGCGGTATGTAGTGACCGTTAGCCGATGATTATTCAGAAATCGTGAGATGCGGTCTGGCGTGGTTTTCTTTATCATCCCAACGTTTCGAACTTTATTGAGCTCATCTTCAGGGATCACCTTCGCAAAATTTTATATTTTTTTAAATCTAAAATTTTCTAGCATTGTATAAATTCATTTTTTTCCACATCCTTCATGCATTTGTAAAATTTAAACAATGTTTATAAATCCCAGGCCCTGAAGATGATCTCAATAAAGATCGAAACGTTGGCACGATAAAGAAAATTTTTTTTCTAAACCTTACGATCCCCAGTTAAAGATTATTTAATATTTCAAAAAGTCTTGAATTAAGAAATAGACGGATCCTTGATTTTTATATTTAATTTTGTTATCAACTTCTAGAAGCCCAATTATTTTATATTTAAAAAAAATCGAAAATATACAAGAATTTTACTTTATTTCCATGCCATCTTCGAAATTTTTAAATTTTTTTATAAGTTGTAAAAGCTTTTTCGAAAGCTTAAAAATGATTTTTCATTATTTTTTTGTTTTTTCAAATTAAACGAAGAATCCTATATTTTTATATTTAATTTTATATAACTTTTAATTTTAGTTGTAATTGATTTACTATGGTTTTCAAAGAGATCAATTAATTTGTATTTAAAAAAATCTCAAGTAAACTGGAATTGTACTTTATATACTTACATTTCATACCATCTTTTTTTAATATTTTAAAGGAAGGGTTAATTGGACGAAAAAATGTTAATTTGAAATAAAAAAGGGCTAACAAGGTTAATTTGAAGTTCGAAAGCGTTAATTGGACAGAAAAAAACTATACTATTTGTACAAATTTGTTTCACGTGATTTTTTCATTGCCCATTATTTAACAGGAAGTGTAAAGAAGCTGTCCACTGTATTAATACGATACAATTTCTGTTGAGGAGGTTAAATTGTTTAAGCGCTGACGGTTCTAGGTTCGAATACATATAGAGCTTAAAATTTCAGCTGAGTTTAATTTGTAAAAAGTACTGTAAAGTGGTTCAGAACTTCGGCCCGGACACCGAATGACTTAGAGTTTATAAGTTGGACGTTAAGCCCTTCGTAAATTAATCTAACAGGAACAACTTTTTACTTACAATTTGAGATGATTTTAATTAAACTGACACAGCTCTTTCCTTAAATTTTAAATTTTTCCGATAGTATCGACATATGAATTTCAATTGTTGAAAATTGACCTGCTCTTATTTGTCAATCTGGTCATTGGAATAAATCGCCATTATATCTACGATTAAGTGACTCCAATAAGATTAAAGGTAAACACACGATAACCTAAATTCCTTTTCAATAATCTGACCTCTAAAGAATTACATAGCGTAAGAGGATTATGTTGTACGACTAAGTAGGAAGCAACCATGTATTTTTTATTAAGTTAACACGGGGAGAGAAAACATTCATCGTTAAGCCTAAGTTCGGTTATCTGATTGGGATCTAAATATGATTTTTTATCACACCCGATTAAACAAATTATTGGATGTATGTAAACGTTACATATAAATCTTATTATTTTAAAATTAAGAGCAGTAACAGGAAACAATGCTTATATGATGGATTAAGCCGGGAATTGTGACAACCTGGTGAAAAGACTGTCGGTACATCGACCGGGCCCGGGGTTGAAATCCGTCCTGTAAATCAATTGTAGAATTGCGGCGTGCACAAATTAACCGGCGATTCCAATTAAAACCACTTCAAAACCCCCTTCGAATGTTGTCTGCCTTTTTATTTGTTCAATTAAAGGGTCCTATTATGATCCGACAACTCGCCACGACTAGCAATGGGAAATTAAAACTGTGACTTTCGATCGGCCAATAATAATTTTTATGTGTTTCTTAGTGACCTGATGTTTCATAATTTGTCGAAGTCGTGGAGAGCGGTCAAGAATGAGGTAGTTCAAAAACAAAGATTTTCATTTTTTTTGCAGACGTTTCGACCTTTATTCAGGCCATCTTCAGGGCCTGGGTAAATTATAAAACATATGTTAATTGGAAAAAATACAATTTAAGATGTAAACATAATTTCAGTTGATTGTTCTTTTTATGTAAGGTGTTGGTTGAGGTGAAATGTGTCAGCCGCTACTCTAGACAGTTTAGTTACCGTGAAGTCACGTTAGCGCAAGTGGTCAGAGGAGCGGCGTATTGAGCCGAAGATCGTGGGATCGAATCCCGCTCTTGACACTAACTTTTTCATCTCAACCAAGACTTACATAAAAAGAATAATTAATTGAAATAAGTAATTTGGTCAATTAGACCGCTAACATAAATTGATGTAAATATAATTTAGAACGAAGTATTTCATAGTAACATAAAGTGTGGTGCTATGCTTGTGCTTCTGCTGTGTTTATATGATGATGACAGGGTGGCGGATGCGGTAAATCTAGGAAATTTTCTTTGCTCGCAATATGTAGAAAAACGGAAAAACAACACATCTATGACTATAAGACACCAAAAACCCAATCCCACAGCATTACCCACACACCACTTTGATTTCGACAAAATAAATATTTTAAACAGGGAAAAACAAATACAAACGCAATTTTCAAGGAATGGTTCACATTAACAGAAACACACACAGCATTAATTAGAGAAGAGACGCATGCAAACTCAGCCGTGTAGCTACGCCAACATTATAAAACAAATAAATTCTTAAATCTTAGTTTTATATTTCCCTTTCGTTCGTTATCTTCCTTAATAATTAACTTACTTCCCAATATTGGATGACGACTGAAAATCCCCATTAACGACTTCATTTGAGTTAAATAAAACAGCCTATGATCAAAGAATATTTCCAGGTTTTACCTCGTCTCCCAACTTATAACAATCATATCAAAACAGCAGAATCTAAAATTAACGTGCCGTTTTTGAATTGTCGTAGAATCTATTTGATAGTCTGTGACAAATGAAATTTGCCTCGGAGAGCTTTAGTGAGGATATACTTCATTTAACTTATTAAATTCATTAAATGTCGTGGTCCGATTGAAAAAATTATATCTTTCAATTAATTAATTTTTATGTAAGGTATTGGTTGAAATGAAAAATTGCAAAAAGGTGGGAAAATTCGAAAAGTCGGTTTGAGAGTAGAAGTTAGTGTCCGACTGGATCAAAGTCACGATAGGTCAAGAGGTAGAGCAGCGGCGTATTCAGCCGAAGGTCGTGGGTTCGAATCCCACTCGTGACGCTTACTTTTTTTTTAACCTAACCAATACCTTACATAAAGATTAATCAATTGAAAGATGTTTGGCCAATCGGAACACGAAATCTAATGAATTTTTTGTAATGTTGAAATCTCGAAGTTATCCAGATCTCAAATTGTATAGTAGTGTGGGCAGAGAGGGAAAAAACAACAAAGCGGCAGCAACATGTGGAAGGCAATCCTTAGGATTAATCTATATTCACTAGTACAATCTTTTCGTGCTCACGCGATGCCCTTGTAAGACAGAGTGGGATGAAAATTTGCATAATGCGGCTGAGCAAAAGTGCCCCAACGAAACTCTTCCCCGCCCATTTAAGGAAAGACGGATTAATAAAAGAATTCCAACTAAATTAATATGCACTGTAAAATAACCCAGTCAATCGATTTTTGCCCGGATTCGGTGAAACTGGTGCTCAATTTAGCCTATAATCTGGAGCAATTAATCTTGGCGCTAATCGTGAAATGACATGCATAAAAAAGAACTCATAGGGAAACTGGTATTTTAATTGAATGTTTAACAAACAACAATTTTTCTAATTAACATAATTATTGAATTTACTTTTGGATCATCCTCCTGGGGGGGGAGGACCCTGAGGTATGTGCCATTCATTATAAAAATTGGGGACATTTAAAATCATTAGTTCATTACATACAACGAACAGCTTTTTTCCATGAAATGAACCCTTTTTAACATCAAATCGATCATTTTTTAAATTCAAATTAGCTTTTTTTGTAATTTTAAACCTGTGTTTCCCTCTATTTTTCCTCCTTCCAGAATGGTTTAATCATAGTTCATATTTATCTTTTTTGATAATAAAACAGAAATAAACAACCTTAAGTCTGAACCATTTTAATTCCAAATCAACCCTTTCTTTAAAGCATTGAGACTTCTAATTGACAGATGGTATGAAATATAAGAATGTAAAGTAAAATTCCCGCATATTTGCAATTTATGAAAATACAAAAGATAAATAAAATTAAATACACAAACAACTGTTCCTTCTGGTAATTCACGGTGTCTTAATTAAATAAAATAATTGGTCTATAAAATAATTGTTACACATTTAAAAAATCTATAAAAAACATTAATAAAAGAATCGTTTCCATGTTTAATTTTATCTTTAATTGTATTAATTTCAGATAAAACCATTTTATACTTTTCCAACTTAAAAGAATAATTATTTAATTATAAATAAATATCTATTTTTTAAATTTTAATCCATAATGTATTTAATATAAAAACATAATATGGCGTTTAAATTGATAGTGGAAAAATCTATAATTAATTTTGGAAGAACCCTTCTTTTTTTTTTATATTTAATTGCTTATAATTTCTAATTTTAGTTGTAATTAAGGGTCTTATGGTCTCGTCTAAGAGGTAGTTTATTTTTCGTTTAAACGAAAATCACAAATTTACAGCAATTTTACTTTACTATCTTTTATTTAATACCATCTGTTAAGTATTAATTTAATGTCTTGAAGAAAGATTTATTTTGAAATTAAAAAGGGTTAATATTACGTATAAACTACAATATATTGGGACAATTGTAACCTCGTGTATTTTGGATTTTTTTTAATGCTATAAAGAATGAGTTGATTTGAAACGAAATTTGAAGTTTAAAAAAAATTGAATTTAAATAGGGTATGACAATAAAATGATAATTTATATATAATTATGTATTATTTTAAAAAATAATTTATTAATTAAAGAATTATAATTCTCGCTATATAACAAATATTTAATTTTTTAACGCTTTAAAGAAATAGCTAATTTGCAATCAAAAATTATTAATTTCAGAAAAAAAAGGTTAATTGGAAAAATAAAAAAGTTAATTTGACTTGAAAAATGGCTAATTTGAAGTTAAAAAGGGTTAATTTGACTTTAAACAAGATTAATTTGAAGTTAAAAAGGGTTATTTAATTTTTTAATTTTAGTTATTTTATATTTAAACAAAACTCACAAATGGGCACAAGAGGGCACTGTCAACACGACACCTGTACACAGAAAACAATCACATTGAGCCCTGAAGATGATCTCAATAAAGAAACGTTGGCACGACAAAGAAAATGTTTTTATAAAACCTACGTCACACCAGACCCCACCCCATAATCTCCGAATAATCGTTAATTTGAATGTTAAAATTCAAACCTATTCGTACTCACATTCATTCTTAAATATATTCACTCATATTTACATAACTTCATACAATTAGGGCGATGAAGTACTCGATATTCCTCCCTTTACACATATTGTACAGGTAACCTCACTGAGGATCGATGTGGTACTCGATTTTCTGCCATTAATCACACATTCACATATTTTATGAAATGTCCTCCAACGATTTTTATCATCTAAGCACGGAGCAGTCTGTGTATGTATATATACAGATAGTGTAGCTTTTTTTCAATCAAATTAACTTCAATTTAACCTTTTTTAATTTCAGATTAATTTTTCGTCTGAATTAATTAAGGTTTTTAGTTGAGGTAAAATGTCAATGGCACGAGGGGGATTCGAACGAACGATCTTCGGCTTGATACGCCGCTGCTCTACCACTTGAACTATCTCAACCCCACCTTTTGACGGTTCCTTCCTTTTTGCCATTTTTCAAGGCTGCTGTCCGAGTGGATCGAAGTCACGATAGCTCAAGTGGTAGAGCAGCGGCGTAACTAATCGAAGATCGTGGGTTCGAATCCGCTCGTGGCATTGACCTTTTTATCTCAACTAAAAACCTTAATTAACTGTAATATATTAATTGGTCAAGCGGACCACGAAATTAGTGAATTTCGTCTCAATATTCATAGATCATTATGCTACCTAAGAAAAATAAACGAACTAATCTGACCTGTAGCGGTTTTACGTACTGCTGCAGGCTGTTCGAGGACGCAGTTATCCTTTATTTAGCATGCCCAATAATTAGATTTGTTAAATACATAAAGAATCCACCGATACACCTGACGAGGTGTCGGCTAAACATAGAAGTATTTTAATGGAAGTTTCACGTACTAGTTGATGAAGTCATGTTTCACCTTCCCTCTATGCTGTTCGTGATTTTACACTGAAGATGGCGGGATGCCAAAATATGTCCAAGCGTCTAAATGGTCGGAAACGTCTATATAATTCCAGTTTTACGTTTTCCATCCTTCCTTTGACAATAGACGTTATTTTATGTTCAAAATGATGAATGGCGTCCTATATTTTTTTTCGGGTCCTTTGCAGATAATGTGTTATTGGACTATACGTACTTTTTTTTAAATGACATACTGGAGAGGGTGTATTTGTAAGGAAATAAAAACAAGATTTTTACAATGAAAAACCTAAAGGAAAGATCACAGTGAGAATGTTCGTTATGTATCGGCATAATAGAGGTTTGTTATACCTGGAAGTAATTATACGTGTCAGCCTAGGTAGAGTGGGCATAAAGGAAACAATAAAAGTGGGTACCTCGAAAAGCCCTCGTCGACCCCCTAATACGGCCAAAGGCTTAATGCACCGTTTGATACTAATACGATATTCGCTTCCACGTTGTTTACTTTTTGTGCTGATCCCCCGAGTTTGTTTGGCCGTCTCTACGTCCGCCACCCCTTTTACAATAGGTCTTCTACCCTTTAGCTCGATCCATGCGAAAAGTAATAACCCTCGCACTCACCCTCCGCCACCCTCCACTTCAACTTTCCTCTCCATTTAATGCTTTAACAGCTGATAAACATCCTTATCAAATACAATGAGTCTGTCACAATGCCCAGCACCCCGGCCCCAAACGTTCCTATAACAGCGATGTAATAGGCCTCACCGGCATTCCTCCTCCTTTTTTTCCTTTAGACTAATCCCTATTGGTAACATTAACTCTTTCAGTCCAGTTAGTATTTCCTCCTAAATCATCAACTTTTTTTAAAATCCTGATGTTATCTTCTATTTTGAATTTATTTTTTATTTATTATTATTTTTAAGAGGGTTCGCAACAGCAGAGGTCATATAAACCTGCCCTGAGATGGAAGAGCTTGATCTTGTGCACCCTCGGAGTGCCGGTATTTTTGAAGAAAAAAAACATTTGTATAGCAATGTAATGCAGTGGGACCTTTACCTTACAGTGATGAGCGCCGTGTCCATATCTAAACCATTGCGGCCAATGACGCCCCCTTTTGACTTTATTAGAATTTACTAAGCTATTTGTCTAACTTGGGTTGCTTATGGAATAACAAGAAAGGTTTTTTTTTCAAATAGTAACCTATATTTTTCATGCAAAACTTCATAAAGTCCATTAAACCTTATGAAAAAAGGAGAAAAGCATTTGAAAATCTGTCAAAAAGGAAAATTTAATATACTTTTATCTGTGTAATTTTCCCTCTAGTTTTTTCAATTCAAAAAAATAGTAATCCATTTTTATTTTTATTGGTCTAATTGACCAAATTACTTATTTCAATTAATTATTCTTTTTATGTAAGCTCTTGATTGAGATGAAAAAGTTAGTGCCCCGCTCGTGACACTGACTTTTTTTCATTTCAACTAAGACCTTACATAAGAAAAAGTAATTTAAAAACATCGTTAGAAAATATACCTTTTTATGTTTGGTATTTAGTGATCGTTAGTTAATGATTATTCAGATATGGTGAGATACAGTGTGAAAGTGCCCAACACGACACCCAATAATGACACATCTACACAGAAAGCAAACACTTTGAGCCCTGAAGATGATCTCAATAAAGACCTAAACGTTGGCACGAAAAAGAAAACGTTTTTCTAAAACCTGCGTTACTCCAGACCGCATCTCACGATGTCCGAATAATCGAGATCTTTTATTTTTAAAGAGCAACCTTTATTTTCGTATAAGGATTCATCGTGTCCATTAAACGAAAAATGGTGAAAATCGTTTTTAAAAAAATTCTTTCTATTTTCTTTAGTTTTTGAGTAAACAAGGGGGAACCAGCGAGTTGAAACATTGTGTAATAGAATGTTCTTTACACTTTAAAAAATATTATTTTCAAGACAAACGGCTTTCTAATATTTTGTCCGGTAAAGCAAAACGAAATTAGAATGTGATCGAAGTGAGTTGAGTCGTGATGTGAGATAATTCCCAGTTTTCTTCCCGCCACTGTAATTTTGTTTGTTCCACTTCAGTAAAGATTAGGACTAGCAAGAGGCTAGGAGAGGGTAATTTATAAAAACAACTCCATTTTAAAAGGACTTGACTCGATAGATCGAGATAATGTCATCCTTCCTGCTTATTAACTTAAAAGCATCTCAATGGACATGTTTTCTTGTGTCAGATTTTAACAACGGCTTGCATCGTTCTGAATTAATTATATCAAGATGAAACACAATTTAAAAAAAAACTGACGGATAGAAAAGAGAAGCATTGAGGAGGGAAAGCGAGGAGAAATAAATGTAGAAATCTTGCGAGTCACCGTATTGTGACTAATGGATAGATTTCACAGTGTCATCCAACAGCTGACCCTCGCCACTCGGAATCGGTTCCGAATCTTCTGTAATCCCATTCAAAGCAATTAAAGTCTCGACTAATTTTAAACCGATGGATAGATTTTTCAATGAAAACGAATATTTGAAGCTATCCCAAAGTAACGTGGAAGAATCGTAGAACTTTTCATAATATTTTATCTATTTTTTAAATTATAAATCAACAGCAGAATCGATTTCTCCAATAAGAAGATAAATAAGATGTGGGAAAAACTACATCGGTTTATTTAACAAGAATTTGTGCCACCCACAACCAAAATTAGGCAGCCTATTGTCTCTTCTGGCCGAGTGAGTGAGGGTGGAAAGGCCTCAAACGCCAGGAGTTGAAATGAGGGGATAATTTAGAGTGGAATTTGAGGTATATCGATTTGGCTAAATCATTAACATGGGGATTCCGAGGTCAGAGTGGTAAAGTGGCGTGGGATCCTTTGTTTGGTCAAAAATTCCAGTTTTGTTAAGTAAATAGTTTTGGGAACAAATGAGCATAAATCCATTTACAGAACATAACAATTTGTAACAATACAGTACTAAGGAGTCGTGTAAATTTGACAATTTAGTGCGCTTATGTTTTGAATTTGATTCATAATATTTTGGGGTATTTTAGTCTAGATTTGGGGCAGTTCTATTGGGATGTACAGGACCATGGTTCTAAAGCCCTTTAAAAACAATTCTTGGAGGGATCAAACTTCAAGGACAGAATCGAGGTATGCCGAAAGGATTGCTGTATTGTCAGTGTAAGGTGTTGAGGAAAGTCTGCCGTATATATTAAAAGTTATTGACCTAGGGATTCTTCCTTGAGAAACACCAAAGCAGGTAGATTTAATGTTCAGGTTTGGCAGGTTACAAGGAAGAAACGATCAGATAGGAAGAAATTTGAGTTAAAGGAGTTGACCTTGGTTCTTGACCAAAACCGAAAGAACTAGGGTTGTCGCGAAGACGATGAATTTTGTTGAATAATGGATAGTAATTAAGACGAATTGATGGTTAAGAACGTTATGTAGAAAAGATGGACGGTGGACCCTTTCGCTATAAAAGAATCCAATCGCAGTACAAAAAGTACTTAATCTAGTACTGACTGGGCAAGAAAGCAAATCGAGCAACACGACTAAACTAATATTCACGAGTGGATTCCTTATGGGTTGGGACATTCTAGTGAACATAGGTCACATAGACCGTCCAAGAGGAAACGTGTTTCGATCGAACCTGTAGAACGGACTGCTGCAAAGGAGGACTCAGTGAGTTGAGCTCCGAGAATAGGATAACCAACTGCTTGACCATCTTCTTGAACCGTAACACCAACTGCCCCATTACTAACTCCAGACTATAAGCTCTTGAGTTGAATCCGAAGAACCAACTGGTTGGGTGTCTACCAAATGTCAGATTTCAAGGTGGTTGACTTGATTGCAGAACAGGCCGCATGACATTGCCTGGTGCTAAAAGTCAAATATCTAATACACATACCTAACTTAAATAATTAGACTCCTCTGGACTTCTACTTACTGGATCAACTGATGAACAACAATAGAAGGCAATAACCTACCTTTATTTACTTTCACCTCATCATAGTCCAAGGAAAAGTGATTAATAACGAAAATCATCCATGAAATCGAATCAAAATCCAATAACTTTCATTTACTCCCCAAGCGGAATTGATGAACGACGAAAATCATGAGTCACCACCAAAGTCTACAGCTTAACTTTATTCACTCTAACGTCATTACCCATAACGAAATAATACAGTCGTACCAAACAGAAAAACATTTCCGCTAGTAAGACGCATAAAGGTAGTACCCGTGTGGCAAACGCGTATGGTCTACTCTAAGTCCATATGAAAGTAATGGCATCTCGGATGGCGCCAGGCTCTTGCGATGCCGTCTTTCTTTGCCATATTTGACTTAACTTTTGCCGTCATAGTTTCATTGTTATATAAGCTGTATAGGTAAACGGAGCAAGTGGTTTACAAACTCGTCAATCTTCGGTGTATAGGCTGTATTATGCCCGTTTAAAGCCGATATATAAATACATAGAAACATTAGCCGGGTGTAAGTCCCAAAGCAACAATGAGCCACTATACAAATGTTACATCAGCAACATGTGCTGAGTGAAAAACATTGGGGGTAGAGTCAAATGTTAAAAACAATTAAGCCGTCGCCGAAACGATAGGGGTTGTCTAGGCGGATGGAGAGGGTTGAAATTGGGTGGTTGTCTTGGATTTGGCGGATGCGCAGGACCGTCCACAGCATCACCCGGCAGAGCCTAACACCAATAAACAAGGCGGCACATCTCGACCATCCATTAGGAGGGCGGCCCGAATAGAATTTGCAGAATAACAAGTCATAATTGAATCTGGGAAGGGAGAAAACGTCCCTCTATGAATGCTTCTAAAATGGCATTTACATTATTTATCATCTCATATAAAAGTATTACTATAACAAAAGAATTATGACAATTTTTGTGTAGCATTATACTTTCTAATACTAAAATAAGCAAAAAAAATATACATTTATTATGATTGTTTAAGTCATAATTTCAAATATTTTAAGTGTATTTTTAAATTTGTTAATCGTTTAAATCATTAGAAATACATTGGAAATAGTATCAAAGTCCTGATGACGGGGATATATTTCTCGAAAGCCTCAAAAGTCTATAACCTCCCATTATTCACCCTGACGTCATCATAGTCCAAGGAAAAATAATGAACAAAAAAAATCACAGATGGAATCGACTCAAAGTAGACCTAGTGGTTCAAAGGAATCTGACGAACAACGAAAAACATTGGTTTGATCGACTTAGAAACCTATAACGTCCCTTTATCCTCTCTTACGTCATCATAGTCCAAAGAAAAATTATGGATAACAAAAATCATCGATGAAATCGGCTGAAAAGCCTATCGCCTCCATATCCATCCTGACGTCATCATAGTCCAAGTAAAACTGATAACTGAAAATCAGGGGATCGTCTCCAACTCCTATAGCTTTGCCTTATTCACCCAACGTCATCATAGTACAAGGGAAACTGATGTACAACAAAAATCACCAATGATCCTACGAGTGTACATAATTAACGCCTGATCACAAAAAGAAAAAAAGTTTTTAAGATATAAATTTCAAAGAATAAGTGTACTACAACAAAACAGATCATACATGGTGTAAATAAATGAAGTATTCCAAAGCATTAAAAATATTCAAATTACTTTCTAATAAAGATTCATTAAAAAAAAAAAAAAAGTTCAAAAGTCTAGAGTCATAAAGGTATTAGGAGAAAAGTTCATGTCTAATTGGATAGTTATCACTTCTTTTATGTTACTTATATACATAATTTTGTATCAACTCGAATTACTTAATACAGATTGATATTAAAAAAAGTGTGGAGCGCAGGTCTCTTGTTACTAAAACTTTTATAATGGATTTCCTCCCTCGGTTTCCTGCCATGTGCAGAGCGATTGAATCATTTTATATTTTGTAACTTTATTAATGTACTTTATCACCGAGATCAAAGGAGAATGGCTGAGATCAAGTTTGTATTTGGTTTTGCCATTTAAAAAGCCGATAATCCCCTTGCGTTTTCCCTTTGATGCCACCACTGAAACAATATCCAGTCTTTGACATTTTAAAAATCCATTTACTCAGTATTAAATTAGCGTTTAGTCTCCTTTTCTACCTTTCCCCCTTCCAACATCGCCCCACGACATTGCCGGAGTACAAATTCAACCGGCTTTCCGCACTAAATCTGAATTTAATTCACTGTGGGTTTTTTTCTTTATAAGAAGCCGGCCATTTGCTCCCTTCCTATTTGCATTTAACTGTTTTAATTACTTTAAATTAGGTTTTGCAAAATAAACGATTCTTGGTTATTTCGGTTTTTGTACCCTGTAACTTTGCCGATCAGGGACTTATGGAAAAGCGACCGCCGGGCAGACAAAACTTCTACTCCGTTAAAAATTTATTTTATGATTTATTTATCATTTTTTGTTTGTTAATGTCAAAATTGTCATGAAAGTATTTTTTTAACAAAACAAAAAAAGATTGATATTCCTACGTTTATTATTATTTTTAAGATACCTTCTATATCCAACTTGAATCCAACACATTAAAAAAAATAAATAAATAAAATGAAGTAGTAATTAATCATAACATGCCCTTTATGCAGAGAAAGATTGCAGGATGTATCCTACATAATTAGCTTAAGTGCTTGTCATGCATTGGCTCTTTAGAGGAAGCGTGTAAGCGAATTTAAGAATGGTTTTGAGGTACAGCAGTGGAGTCCTGTGTCCCCTGTTCAGCTCTTGGAGGACGTGGTTTTTTATTGCGGGATAAAATAGTGCATTAAAAATAAAAGATTTATGATCGTGATTATTGTGACAAATGCTGTGGACTGTGATGTACGCGACGTGTACCTGCGTCGGATAGATGTGCACACCCCACCAAAACGTGGCAAGGCGTCGGGTAGCGTCGCATGGCGTAGCATCGGGTAAGTGTGTTCCTGGCTTGACAGAAGGGATCGCAGAGAGTCGGATAGGTTAGCGTGGCATAGCATCGGGTAGATGTGCAAGGGGTAATGCAACCTATGGAAAATCTGAGTTTGGATGTGCATCGGGTAGGGTCGCATAGCATAGCATCGGGTGTGTTTCTGGCTTAATGCAAGGGCAAATTTACCAGCCGGTTCTTTTATTTTTATTGTCAGTTTTCATCTTCAAACTAGATCCTGCGAATCCTTATGAACATGTCCGTCTTCATTACACGAATTAAACTATACTAGTGTCAAAATAATGTTTATAATAATTTCCGGCCGAAAAAAGGAATTAGACCATGGAGAAAGATCGGAATTGATTTTCCCTCAAAATTGCATTTGAATTGGTTTGTTTTTTCTAATCACATCGAATATGCAAATTGATTTATTACGCTTTTAATTGGAATTGTTAAAGATAAAACAACAAACTGGAATTAATCGGCTTACCCCTTTCATTAAACGGAAGTCAACCGACCGCAATTGAACGAGACAACACAGTCGGCTAATTTTCAGTATACGTGGAAAAACAAAACAGAAACTTGTTTATACTGGTATAATTAATAAATTAACGGATCGCTTTATGACTCGAACGCTACATCGTACTCAATCCTTTCCTATTTTGACAACTACACGTTTATACAGCGATTTGGGAAAAAGCACTTTTTAATTAAATTTTCAATCAAAATAGACAATTGATCTTTTTATTATTGTATATGATGTATCGTGATACTCAACGGCCGAAGCTGTCATAAAAACAAAAGTATTAATTACGTTGTACTAACCAAATCATTTAAAAGTATTAAAACAATCACAAAATCCAATATTTCTTTAATGAAAACAGCCTGTATTTATATGAAATTTTTATATACAGTAGAACCTTCTTCACTCGATGTTCCGGTATATCTAACTGGGAAAGAAGTCTATCCATTCACGCTAATGAATTACATTCATACTGCTTCAGAGTACTCAATATTTCTCGGGATGGGGGAAGAAGCAGGCAGTGCTGTTGGAATTGCAGTCTGCATTAATCAGATTGGATCCCTGCTTATAATACAGCAGTGCGGCATGGAAGCTGTGGTAGCACCTAGTGGACCTTTGCAACAGTAACACCGGAAGAGGCAAAAACAAGGCCTACAGGAAGTACAATTCAGAGTAATAAAGCTTTGCGATCAGGTAAAAGGCCGGCACAACCACGAGGTATAGACGATGATGGAGATACCTCAAGAGACCAATATGTGGGTCCGGTGCTCAAGGTCGTAAAAAGCTCGTCTCTTAGTAACTTGTGATTTAACCTATTTGTCCACCTGAAATATGAAAACTCTAGTCTTAATTTAGAGTTGGGGTCATGCTGAGAAATTACCAACGTGCGAAAGTAACGAGATTTTATAAACTTTAATATGTTTATCCCGTAACCTTTATGCATTAATTTTATTTACCGTTTACATATTAGCGCAAAAGTTCGTAAAACCCGCTGTCATTTGTGTTGCATGCTTAGTTAATAATTAAGAATTTTTGAGTGAATTAAATTTATGGGTCAAACAAGGTTAACAAACGAGTACGGCAATTTCAGCAAAGATGTACATAGATAAGTTATTCTATAAAAATATGAAAAATAATTAAATAAATATATAAATAATTAAATTAATAATATATATGTGTAAATAAATGGATAAAAATTATATGTATGTATAATACATATGTATGTATAATTCCACGGTATAACCACGGCATAATTGCCAATCTAACTGCAAATGGAATTTTTCCTTACAGCGGGCTTATGAAAAAATTTATTGCGTTTTGTTTTATTGCCTCCTGAATCACTGGAATTTTCGGTTCTATCATGCAGTTGCTCTAGCCTGTCTATCTGGCGGAGGAGGTCACTAGCCTTAGAAACTTGTTTTGAGTTGTTTGCATTTTCATTGAATTAGGTTTAAAGGTAAAACTCCATTCTGGGCAGGCGTACAATAGCATTGGCTTTAAAATTGCATTGTAAATGAGTCTCTTGTTACAAGGGGATAGTCCAGATTCTGTCGAGAGTAGCGGGAAGGGATGTCTAATAGCTAGTTTTGTTTTGTTAATCCTTTTTACCATATGAGGGCCAAAATTTAATTTTTGTCTATAATTAATCCTAGATTTAAAACCTTTTCTGACAACTGGATAGATATTCCATTTATGGTAATTGCTTCTTTTATTTTGGGGCGCCTCATTGTAAATTGGATTGCTTCGCATTTGTGAATATAAATTTTTAGTTTCCACCTGAAACAGAAGTGACTTTTTTTCGTTATGTCGTTTTGCAATTGCACTTATTCTCCATGAGGACGTAAATAGCGCTATGTCATCTGGGTACATTGGTAAATGTCAAACTTTTGTCCCTGTCACTCATCCCTTAGTCACTCCAGCTGCCATAGGGGGGAAATAGCATCGTTGATGAACCTCTGAAAAATCTATCTGGTTGCAGTAAACGTGGGTTCAATCTGAACTGTACTTAACTGCAGCCTTTCAAATCCTGTTGGTTTTGTATTGAGTAACGTACTGATAGCTGCTGCTAACACATTACGATATGTAGGCTGCAGACTGGAAGTTTAGAGCTCAAGCAAACCACGTACGACTCCAATTAAAACCTTTCGCACTGACCGCAAAATTTCATTCGTCCACTTGTGAGAGAGAATCTGTTATCAAAAATTCCACACCCTTCAATCCGACTTTCTCCGGACCCCCCCCCTACAAGTTGGATTAAGGTGTCATCAGTGGCGTCTCACGTCCTGTAACCTGTAGCCTAACCTTTGAACACCTGGGTTTAAACCTTGTTGTGATGTCTCTCAATACTGCATGGGCGAATAAACGTCCAATTTTAATAACATAACGAGGTCAGGTGAAGAAGAAGAAAATTCATACCCCTGGATTTTTAGATTTACAACGGTTCAATAAAACCCTTATTAGAAAACTGTAGAAACAAGAATATAACCGGCCGTTTAATAAGATTTGGGTTCCATCTTTGCCTTCCATCAGTTATTACAGTTTTTTATTATTAGTTTAGCCATGGAGATGAAATGTTTAACGGCAGCCGATTCGCCATCAAGGCACGGTTTGTTGTTATTCCTAAAAGGGCGTAATTGGAAATTCCGTTTAATTGAGCGTATTAAAAAGAGGTGATTCAAGGGGTAATTCGGTTGTGCTGGGGGTCGCCTAAGTCATTTTGTCTGGGTAATAGCCGACGTCACTTTTAATGAGGTACCTTCAATATCGAAGGCCTAGAGCGGAGGGAAAAATCAACGTCCCTGTCCCATTAATTTTTTTGGTCTCAAATCAAATACGATTTAGCCCTGAGAAATTGCGAAAATAAGATTACCTCCGGCTCTCTGTCACTCCTTTTATCAGGTTATTAAATTGCAAGAGATAGAGTTTTTTCATATGAAACTCATTTTTACATGGAGGGGCCCGGTAATGGAAAAAGACCTCGTTTCGAGATTGACAACTTCTTTTGCATTACTTAATTAACTATAAACGTTGTCTCATGGTGCATTAAAAACCATTAAAGTCACTCGTTAAAAATTTTGTTTTATTGTTAACACCGCTGTTTGTTTTAAAATCTCTCGTATGTACGCTGACCTCCCTATCAAGCACATATTGATTGTTCGATAATATATTTGTGTTAGGTGGATATCCACAGCATAAACAAAGCCGGGTGAACTGAAATATCACTCGATTGTCAACTCTGACAAACTACAGTCAAACCCTAACTAAATTAAACAGTTCAACTAAATTAACACAGCCAGTATTGTAACAATATCAATTGAAGCAACTGTGTACAAAAAATTTTTACAAACTAAATATAGAACAACCAACACTATGGCAATGTAGGCCGTCCTACATAATTTATTTTTGCTTTGTATCGACACACATCCACGGGGAGGATTTGATATTAAAATAATCAGAGATAAAGCTTAGAAAATTTTAAAAGAGGTTACACAAGCAAAAAATCCCCATAACATCTTATAGCCAAGCATTCATTAAAGCCTAACCTTGGGAAACACAAGTTGATATGCCAGGGCACATTGGGACATTTTGGGTACCGACAAAGCAGACATTATAGCCAGAGGAGGATCTGTACCATACATAGGACCTGAACCTATACTTGGGATAAGAAAAACGAATATAGAATCCCCCATCGCAGAATAGATCCAAACAAAACAAAAGGAGAAGTGGATAAACTCTAGCAGTACTAGACAAAGTAAACCTATGGTGAAACAACCCTCACTAAGACTGGCAAAACCATTCCTGCAATTGGAAAGTGCCAAACTCAGAGGAGTGGTAGAACTACTAACCGGTCACTGGTATCTGAGAAAACATCTACACAATAAGAGTATATACAACGATGATCCCATGTACAGATTATGTATTGGGGAGGAAGAAACAGCCACCCATATCATCTTTGAATGCGAAGCAACAGCTCAATGGAGATTTAACCTAACGTACAGAAAAAAACTTAGGGAATCAAATTGCAGGAGCGACATTCAATGACCTGATACTTCTAAGGAGAAGGGTTGAGCCTATTGCACTGAATTAAGGCACAAGGAAGGTACAATAAGCCAGAAGGCTGCAGTGCCTGGGGAGCGCAAACCCCGCTTCCTAGTATCCCATTTTACTATACCATACCAGAGATAAAGCCAATTTGAAGTAAATAAAAATGTTATCGAAAATAACGTTTTCATGTTGTGAGGCGTCCTTTACGAGCGCACGCTGTTCCTTAAACCAAATGGTTCTATTGAAAATAAGGTTTTGTCCTTCTCAATAGATATAGGGTAATTATATGAATACGGCCGAGTGCGGAGTGAGAAGCGCTCTTCTTCAAATAGTACCGATCAAGACGTGGTCAAGCCTCGAATTATAGGCCGATCTTGTTCACCAGCTGCATGGGGAAGGTCCTCGAGTCTATAGTAAACAAAAATTGGTATGTCTCCTAGAGAGCCGAGCAGTTTCCTGCCGCCATTAGGCGTGATTTCGGAGGGAGATGCTTCCATTGACCAGGTGAACCTTCTTGAGGACGAAGATCAGGCCACATTCCTCGAGATGGCGTGTTCTTCGACCTAATGAAGACATACGGCAAAACGTGTTGGTATGGTTTCTCCGAAAGTGTCACTAGTTTGTCCAGCGTGGGAAGGTCCCCGGAACTGCTGCGGAGCTTTCTGACCGATAGATATTTCAAAGCTACATTGGGAAGGACGATATCTGAAAAGAGACAGCAGAGAAACGGAATCCCTCAAGGATGGTTACTGTCTTTGACGCTTTTCTCGATCGCGGTAAATGGTACGACGTCTAAGGCGAGGGCGGTAATTTGTAATTCATTAGCGTGAGTAGAGAGAGCCATATTCCAATTACCCCGAGGAGTATCGACTATTCTGGGGTTGTATGAATGCTAAATCAGACTATCACGTTTTTCTTTCTTTCTATGTATTTGTTATTTGTGTAATTTTATCCACAATTGACGAGGCCCTGAGGTACAGAGTGACTAGCAATCGGATAATGAAAACAGGCAATTGGTTACCGTTATATCATAAAACATCATAACATGGTTTGAGAATCAGTAAAAAAAGTTGTAGGTTCAAAACCCCAAAAAGACAAGAAATGTAAAGCTGAAGAAAAGAAGGCTGGCGATGACCAATGTAGTTTGCCGGTCCTAAAACTGAAACAAAAATATTATTGAAGCATCACTTAAAATTAAATTAAATTCGTTTTTATTCACTATGATTTGTTTAAATTACAATTGTTCAAACTAATATTAATGCTGAAAGACGAGGTCAAAATTAGTTGCAGACACAAGGTTGCGTACTAACTATCGGAAACTTAACTAAACGGGCCATTTGTTTCCGATGGCTTATAATCGAAAACTGAATTTCCACTGGGCAGTTTTGATGGACACCAGGGGAATTACGTATCAAAGGATACCAATTTAGATCTCCTACCCTCATCTCTTAACTATCCGTCAGGTGCATACCTGAACATCACATGGCTTTTCCAATTACATATAAAGGGAGCTTTAACCGGCTCGGGCCATCCCGCGGATTGAACGCTTTGAAATTCGTTTTCATTGAAGATCCACGACAGACTTGTCTAACGGTTGGTCTGTTGTCAATTTGTCAGTGCTGAAGGTGTAAGTGGTCTGTCCTTTGGTGGGTCTAAGGACGATTTCGTGATAAATATCTAACCTCGGCTTTTCTCCCAACTATAAAAAAGATTTGAAGGTATATATATATATATATATATATGTTTATTTATATATTTGTATATATATA
>CM077101.1:27903728-27921191 GCA_039619505.1 Cimex hemipterus
GAGACGTTCTCGACTCAGAAGATATATATATATATATATATATATACTCAAGTGAAGTCTGGTCACATTAATTCCCTCAGAGTTTTCAATATTCCTCGTCCTTGGGTTAATGAATCCTTTCCTTTCACGCAAATAAATTACATTCATTCCAATAAATTAAGATAAATACAATACATGTGTTATGAGCGTGAAAGGAAAGGGTTCCTTAACTCAGCCACGAGGAATACGGAGAATTCGGGGGGGGGGGGGTTGAATGTGACCAGACTTCTGTGTTTGCACCGGTTGTGTTTGTTACATTATTAGAATGACGGAAGAGGTCGTTTACCCCAGCCCGAGGAATATCGAGTACTCTGGGGTAGAGTGAATGATTTTTTTATGCGCATATAATTTGTTTGAACGAATTTATCCACAATGACCCTGAGGTGGAATACTCTCGGGTAGTGTGAATGAATGTGAGAATGGAATGTATTAGTGTGTGGTGATTAGTGATCGGTAGTCGATGATTTTTCGGAAAAAGTGAAGTGCGGAGTGGTGTGACGTAGGTTTTAGAAAAACATTTTCTTTATCGTGCCAACGTTTCTACCTTTATTGAGATCGTCTTCAGGGCTCAACGTGTTTGTTTTCTCCGTAATTGTGCCATTCTTGTGTGTCGGGCACTCTCAACGCGACACATAAGCATGGCACATTTGCGCAGAAAATAAACACTTTGAGACTTGAAGATGATCTCACTAAAGATCGAAACTTTGGCACGATAAAGAAAACGTTTTTCTAAACCCAAAGTCACATCAGACCGCATCTCACGATCTCCGAATAATCATAATTTATTAGCTATATATGGAAGGACATATCTCCAATTACCCTGAAGAATATTGGCACTTTGGAGTAGTGTGGATGAAGGTTAAATTTAATTTATTAGCGTGAAAAGAGGGGCTATCCCCAATTATCCCGAGGGATATCAGATACTCTAAGCTCCCTTACAAAGGGTAAGAACTTAATTTATAAGCGCGAACGGATTGGCTTATGCCTAATTACCCCGAGGATTATCAAATACTCTGGAATAGTGTGAATGCTAATCAGACGTTTTTACGTTTTCCTGTGTTTCTATGTACTTGTGTTATTTATTCACAATGGACGAGACCTTGAGGTATAAAGATGGTTGCAGCAATACGATAAAGAAAGGACAGGTTACCGTTATACATCAAAATTTGGCTGGAGAACCAAGAAAAGAAATTAGTAGATTTAAAACGCCAGAAAGAGAGAAAACTAAGAAAAAGAGGCGTTGGCCACTGAAGTATATTAATTTTTAAAAAATCCAATACATCGTCCTCAAAATGTAGGGTGTCCGAGTTTTTTAAATTGAATTTAATTAAAATCATTACAAAAAATATATTGTAACATGGGTTGACTACTCGTCCACTACACCCGACAGATAGTTGGATATTAAGGCATCCTTTAAGACAGGATTAATTTTATTTTTCCCTCAATATGTATTTCCATACTTGATTCACGCAGCTATTGCATTTAATGTAAATTTAAATGCGGTCGTTTTAAATTTCGTTAAATGTTACGATTTCTCCGACCAAGTCGTTAAGTAAATTAACTTAGCGATGTATAAAAACAGATTTAACCTTTGTTCACTGAAGTTCGACCCTTTCGTTGAACCCGTTACATCAATCAAGAGTCACGCTAATGACTCACCACCGAGTATTTAATTTCAAATAAAATTACATAGAAATGAAACGAAAGTGATGTGACAGCATTGGAAAATTACCGTACAATCCCATGTAAAAGCACAACCAATTTGATGAAGTATTTACTTGAAAATTCTTATCAAACGCATGATCCTTTATCCAAAACCTTTATCAGATTTTAAAAATCACAAACTCCCACCCGGTAAAGTTAAAAGCACTTCTTTTGTGTTGTATTTATTGAACTAATAATGTATGTTTAGGTTGTGCTCCGGATTATGTCAAACTCAATTCAGCATCCAACCCAATCACTTCCTACAATCCATACACATTCACATTCTCCTTCAATCTTAAATAAATTTTTACCTATTTACACGCCATTCACTCTGGATGGTGGAGCCTCCTTTACACAAATTATACAACTAACCTAATTGATTGGGTACCCAATGTTCCGCCACTGGCCCTCTTTCAGTAAGCATTCAAGCTAACAAATACATTTTCAACCCACTACGGTGCACAACGATATCAGCACTTCGAATAATGAAACAACCATGTCTCCTTCAAAAATCAGAACAGGGGTCCCAGATAATTTGTTGCCGTGCTTTAGCCCAATTCTCATATTGAGTGGCATTCGTACACGCTCTCTGGTATGGAACCAAGGAGTTGCACTTTTCAGTTAGGTGGGACACATCTATCTGCCCCACTTAATTGAAAAGTGCATTCGGAGAGCACATTCCGTGAAAATTGTGCTGAGGAACGCAACGGTTCGGATTCTTGGTGTGAGCGGTGTTATTTTAAGCGGGAAACACACAATGCGACGCTACCCATGCTACCCGACCCCTAGCTATTTTGATAGGGCGTGCACATCTCTGCGACGTCAAGCGCACGCCACGTACAGCCACACAGCGTCCATCACGAACCACTATCAAAATCATAACGCTTCTTTTGTTCTTAGTGCATTATTTTGAGCAAAACCATGAAATAAATTGTTAGTTAAATTTAATTGTTTTAAATAAAGTGATTCCGGTGTTTTGATAAATTTTCTTCCTAACCATCATAATTAAATAATTTTTATAAAAATTCATGAATTTTTGATCTCGTTTAATTAGGTTTGTATAAAAATAAGAATGTTGTAATTAACATTTCAAAATAAAATATAAAAATATATAAATACACTAATAAAAATATTACAAAATTAAATATACATAGTTCGAAATAAACTACAGTGCCCTGCACACTATTCGGCGAAAATGGTGTAATTTTATGAGCAAAACCGTGTAATAAATGTTAGTTAAATTCATTATATCAAAAAATGGCATCCGGTGTTTTGATCAATTTTCTACCAAACCATTAAAATTGGTTTAAAAAGAAATAAAAGCTAATGTATTTTTAATCTCGGTTAATTTGGTTTATATTAATATAACGACAATAATACATGTAGTTTGAATAAAAATGTGTGTCCTGTTCTTTTGTCTTCGAATGTACTCGACGCTACCCGACGAAAATCTGAACTGTGGGGATCGCACAGCGTAGAGTAGGGTCGCGTTGCATAGCATCCGGCAGATGTGCAGTTGGGTAATACAATCTTATGAAAAATTGGACTGGAATTGCGTCGGTAGCGTTGCATCGAGTAAGTGTGTCCCCCGCTTTATTGTTTATAGTAATGATTTTGTGCCCCTAACGTGTGTTGAGAATGAACGTATTTATTAGCGTAAATGTAGTGAGAGATGGTAGAATATTGACATCAACCCTCAATTACGACAGTGTGAGGCAATAAGTATTTAAGAGACAGTGAGAGTGTAGGAAAAGATTGGGTTGGGGGCTGAAATGACTTAGCTGTTGATACTTCCCGAAACCTAACCTAGGCGACTGGACGGACAAAACCGACGCGGGCTGCCAACACCTCGAGGCCTGCTTTTGACTTTCAATTTATTAAAAACCACATCAATATTGATGTTGTAAGTGTTCAATCGTAAAGAAAAAAGGGGGATGGTTTTAAGTAGGATTGCAGTAGGTGTTTCGGCTTGGTCAAAGAAAATTGTTTCTCTTCTGGACGAATGATCACCAAGAGACTTCCATCTAGATAACTAGCTATTTGTAATATCTTCAATGGGTGCCGGTGAAGGAATGCTGTCGGGCATTAGGTCGATACGATTCCCCCTAACCGTTGAAAAGACGCGGTGTGCAAATCCATCCACTTTCCTCAACAAACAAGGGAAGGCCTTTTAGAATTAAAGTATTTTCTACCAGTTGTAAGTGGAAAATTGAAAAGGGATTTAATTATCCCGGCTAAATCCGAGTCGCCCACATCGGAACTTTCTCAATTAAAAAACTTCACACAGCCTTCTGGAGGTCATTCTGCAAATTAGAGTAAAGAATTGTCCGGGAAGACGAGGGGCGATGGTCATGTTAGCTATTAGGAGAAGAGGAGTGATCGTCGAACGGAACAGCTCCTTTAATGAGTTCACTTCAGGGGGTTTAACCTAAGAGTTTAAACTGTGCGTCTTTAATAATGTTTGTTAATTTAATGCAAGGCCGAGCGCTAATTCTCCTCCTAAATTGAGGCCCTCAATTGAGTTAGAAACCCTCCTTCGCCCTTTCCACCGACTCCTACTCCACCTCTCATCCACTCCTATCTCTAACACACTTCACCCTCATTCCTACACCCATCCCTTTAATCTCATAGTTGGAAATTTGCTTCCTTTTTATACAAAAGGGTTTTCACGCCTCAGCGCCTGTTTTATAAAAACCTTCTACAGTTCTTGCACTAATCTTTTAACAGTAAATTTGTTATTTAATAAAATTACTTCTAATTGTTTTTTTCAACGTCCTTTCTACACGAAATACCAAGACTTTAAAACACTTCATTGAATTAAGGGAAAAAATTAAATAAATCATTTACAAAATGTCTAACATAGCTCACTGAAGAAGGGTACATGGCCGACAGCAGAAGATTTCACTAGAGGATGAGAAGTTCAATTTCAACATTTTCTTTCTTCTTAAAACTTTATCATTTTAATTATTCAAATTTCAATCATCTCCAATCTGGTGCTTGTATATCATCCGACCATCCTGGTCTGTCTGCCTTGCGTTAATCGCCCCATATCCACAGGCGTAATATCTTCAACAGATACTCTGGTGAAGATGGAGGGAAGATGATGATGATCTGAATGATCGGAACCGAACTTGAGGTCCACCACCTCGCTGCTTAATATAAAATTTCACAATTGCTACAAAAAAAAAATATAAAAAAATAATTAACATAACTAATCCCGAGATAGCATAATTGGTTATAAAATAATTATGTTAGGGGGCGTCGGTGGCCGCAACGGTTTAGGCGTTGACACGGTTCTTATCACTGCAAGGTAAAGGTCCCGGGTTCGAATCCACCGGCCCTGCATTCGAACCCGACATACTTACAAATGGGCATTTTTTCCAAAGCACCGGCACCCTGAGGGTTTATATGACCTTTGCTGTTGCAAACCCCCGTAAAAAAAATTATTTTACTCATACGTTTAAAAATTTCACAAACTAAAAGAAGAATCGTTTGAATTTAGATTTAATTTGTATAAATTTCCATTTTAATTATAATTAATTTTCATATGCTCTTCTAACAGCCCAATTATTTTATAGTTTAAAAAGAATTCACAAATATCTCATAACATCAAAGTTATTAATACTTTAATGAAAGGGTGTATTTGCTATTAAAATGGATGATTTAAAATTAAAAGGGTTAATTTGAAATTAAAATTGTTGATTAGAAGGTTAAACAACGTTAATTTGAAGTTAAAAAGGTAAATATGAAGTAAAAAAAGGTAATTTGACAGAAAAAAATATTTTACTACAATTCATTTCATATGACATAATTTCCAAATGGTCTCCTAAGAACCCAATTATTTTATATTTTAAAACAAATCATAAATATAACAGAATACTTCTATTTCATACCATCTCCTAAGCCTTTAATGCTCTGTAAGAAATTTTACCTCTAATAATCAATTATTAATTTCAAATTTACCATTTTTAACTTCTAATTAACCTTTTATAATTTCGAATATACCCATTCTTTAAAACATTAAAAATGTAGGATATGGTATGAAATATATGCATATAAAGGGAAAATGACTTTTTTGTAATAAAAAATTACAGTTTTTAAAAGCATAATTATTTGATATAAAAAACAAAACACGCATTAAAATAAGAAGAATTTGTTTTTATATTCAATTTTATAGGCATATTTTATTTTATGTGCAACTAGTTTTCATTTGGTTTTATAAAAGCCTATTTTTTTCCGATTGCAGTAATGTTACTTTAAATGCTTCCAGCTTCCATTGTCCTAAACACTCTCCGTGTGACGGCAGACAGTCGGCCGTGACGCGTGGCGGGCACGGTGCGGTCACTTGGGGGTCGAGCCTTAATGAAACCATATTCGCAAACTTAGGACATAATAAATTCTACAAGAAATTACCAAGAGGTCACATAATTTAGACGATTACGAGGACGTTTACTCGAAAGAGAAAAAATCATGAACAAATGGCCAGAAACGACGAAACTTTCATTCACCACGGGTTCACCACCCCTCAGACAGAGAGAACAATCTCACTCTTTTTTGTTTGAAAAGTCGTTTATTAACGTTGAATGCCTTGTGGTATTTTTTAAATGCCTTGTGTGTACAATCTTTTTAAAAAAGATAGTTCCTATTCACAATAAATCGTTTTCGATGACCCGGATTTCGAGCCCGTAGCTCATCAGGTTGAAGGAGTTCTATAACCATGTCTCGACATGGATTGCAAGACTATCATTCCGATTGTATGTACAATTTCACAGTCTGCGGTCTAGATTTGTTTAAACTGTTGTACCCGACAGATTAGAACTAGTCGAATGAACGGAATCAATAGTCAATTGACCACATTCATTTAAATTGTCCGTGTTTCTGTTTTGCAGGTCTGGTTCCAGAACAGAAGGGCGAAATGGAGACGACAGGAGAAGATGGAGGCGGCGCGGATGGGGTTGAATGAGTTCCACCAGCCTGGTGTAGGAGGGAGGGTCGGAGGGCCGTCTCTCTCCCTCCCGGTAGATCCTTGGTTAGCACCTCCGATCTTGACCGCCCTCCCGGGATTCCTGGCACACCCGCACACGGGCTACCCGAGCTACCTGACGCCACCGGTGCCGACTCCGGAGCCGCCCTCGACGCCACCCAGCTCGCCGCATTCCTCTCCCGACCTCAGGACGACCTCAATCGCCGCATTGAGACTCAAAGCGAAAGAACACGTCGAATCGATGACAAAAGGACTTCAAATTACTTAAAACTCGTTTTTACCTTCGAATTTCTTTTCTTTTTTTAATAATGTTTATTTTTTTTTTCATTTTTTTGTTTGTTTTATTTATTTAATTTTTACAAACGGACATTCAGATGTTTCTATGTTTCAATCTATTTGTATTAATTTTTGTAAAGTGTTATTACTGTTGAAAAGAACGAAAAACGCGGTTAATCATTTTTGATGATTTGCCACTTAACACAACGTTAGTTACGTCAAGTAACATCTTCATCTTCACAAGAATCCTATAAATTTATTATAAATTCGGATGACTCAAAATTGAATAAGATGCATATCATGAAAATTACAATTCAACACTGCGTGAAGTTTAGAAAAATTAAAAATCCAATTACAACAGCAGAATTGTCACAAACTGCAACATAATTCAGCCTTTTTTTTAAATTACGTAATTATGTCTTGAAAATAGACCTTCATATTGATATAATTCTTATCCTTTTAGATCCTACGTATAAATAGGAACCACTAATACAATTAAAAAGACATACAATTGCCGTTGGTACAGGTCCGTAAACGTAAAAAACTAATCATATCACCAGTAGTCAACATTATGAATGACCGGTATATTTGACTATGGCTGCATTATATTAAAAAAATGCTATATGATTTTTTATTTAGAAGTAAGCATTTCGTCATATACCAAGCGTGTTTAAAAATGACAATAATGTGCAAATATAAGTTTAAAAAAAATAACAGTAATAATAATTTAATCATTAAGACTAAAGAAATAGGCGCATATTTTCTTCACATCACGGAAAGAATTTGATGCAAGGATATGTTACCTCGCCCAGCCCTAACCTTAACCTTACCGAACCCAACCCTAGATAACCTAACACAACCCTGAACTAACCTAGCCACTCCTTAAACCTAACCTAACCCTACATAGCCTTCATATTCCTAACCTACAAATGCCCATTCTCACGCAAAAAATTCAACCTAAAATATATCCTTGTCGATTCGTAAACTAAATTTTTGTCTCAATAGTTTTGAATTTAGTTAATCGATTTATTTGATAAAAATGTACTTAAAAAATTACCCATTTTTAACCCTAACCTAATCCATGCCTAATATTAATTTTAACCCTACCTAACCTAACCAGTACCTAATCCTACTAATGCGTATTCCCCGGTAACGAAAAATTAATCATACAAAAATTGTTTGTCAAGTTCGATTTATTTGTTAAAACTGGTTTAAAAAAACTTGTTCAATAATTAATTTTACGTTGATCATAAACTAGTTCAATTTATGTTTCCACCACTGGTGTCGTTATTACTTTTTAAAAGTCAAACTATGCGACTCGCTTCACAAAAAAACCAAAACGGAAAAAACCTACGAGAAATGAGTATACATACTTGAAAACTTAGACATACAGAAACGCGAAACATCCTGCAAGAAAATACCAACGTCTTACATATATTATTTTCACCATTTAATCATCGACCTACCACAATTGGCCAATTAAAAAGAAAAAGTGTCAGTGATTACAAGGACAGGAACAATAAACAGTGAACCATGGATATGTAAACCATACCTAGCCCTACCAAACCGAACCTAGCCCATCATCATTCCCAAAATCATAATATATAAGTATTCTTGATATTTCAACACTATTTTTCACTGATCGAGCTGCATTGTAATCCAAGAATGTAACTGTCTTTTCTGCTGATGTCAGGCCATATTGTTAACAACGGAAAAAGGACTAGTCCTAGAACGTTCCCCTGAGCAATCCCCCTTTATTCCTAAAAGTTCGGAATATTTGGCCTCTTACTTTGCCCGGAATTTCACCTCTGGGATTTTGAAAAAGTAAATAAGTACAAAACAGTAAACAATTACGTAAAAAACCAAAATCGAGGTGCTTAATTAATAAAAAAAATATTTAAAAAATGTGACATCATTGTGAATCCATTCATCAGTTTATATTATACTAAAATATGTTATTAATAAAATTAAAAAAGAGAATAATGTTATCGCAAAAATAAATAATTTATTATTAATTTATTTGTTTGATTGAATTAATTTGTTCTTTTAAACTAGGAAATCTTGATTGTGGATGGATTACTTGCAGTTTCTGATCAAAAAAAGGTTTCTTGCTCAACATTGTTATTGTGCACAAAATAGTAAAAGTGATAAATAGTATTTAATTAATTATCTTATTTAATTTTGAGTCACCTAGTAATAAATTGTTATTCCTCGATTTTCTTCTGAGAAACAACGACCAATACCTAATCTCAAAAATAAATAATTAAAGTTATTTTGTACGAAATGTATATCTATATGAAAATTTGACATTAGTTACCGGGACATGTGAAAGTAATGCAGATTATATACATTATTGACTGTGTCTTGATTATTTTGTACCAATTTTGTCAAAGGATTGAAATTTTCCTTCAAAAATGTAAACATTCCAATGTCACCACATAGAAATATTTGGTTTGTATCAAATTACTGTAAATATGTGTTTCTAGTAATATTAATAGATTTGATAATTATCGTAAAAAAAATTGTAAAAAAATACTTATTTGCGCCGTAGTGTGGAATTGACGGGTGTAATGAATTTTAACTTGATTAGTAAGTTTCTCATAGGAGTTTTAACTATATCCAAAGGAAAGATTAAAGCAAATTGGACAATTAAATACGGATTTGTAAAAATTACCTCGAATTAATTTCTTGACAAGTTTATCAATTAGGTACTTTAAAGTGTATAGATAACTTCTTTTACTTTGTTTATAGCAATATTATTTTTAAAAATTTATTTGATCAAAATTATAATAATTTATTTTAAAAATTTAATTTATAAAGTTGTGTTTTCCCTCGCGCACGCATATGAAAATGTACAGGTAAAAAATAAAATAAGTCTATTTATTTTGCAAATGCTAGGAATTGTGTAAAGCAAAAAGTAACAAACACGTGTAAATTTTTTGTATATTTAAATTATTTAAACTTTAATATTGTATATAATATAAATATAAAATAGTAAACTATATAAAAAAACAACAGGAACTGCAATACTATGTTTTGTATTTACTATTAGTTATAAAGTAGGCATTTGTTATACTTTCAGCATAACATGTTATTGAATGTTGTGGAAAAAAAATTTGTATTGAGTGTTATAGATAAATGACGTAATGAAATGTGTCGCATATTGTACGAAATCATTGAACCTAATGGCCAAACGACAAAAAGAAAAGAAACCTACACATTTGAATATTATCTTGAGAGAGAAAAAAATGACAGAAAGGGAATTATTTCAGTCTTAGTTCATTAGACTAATAACTCATAGGATATGATTGAAAATATATAAAATATGCAGGTAGCTGTTATAAATTAGATATTCTGAAATTAATTCAGCAATTATCTTTTTTTTCCTGTTTTGTAGAATCGGATTTCTGTAAGTGATGGTTGGACATTTTTATAATCGATATGTGGCTTTTAGCGTTCATTTTTTTGACATGTACATAATGTATTAGTCTATTGTGCGAATGTAAAATAATAAACGACTACTTTTAAAAGAAAAAAGACCGTTTAAGCGGTATGTCAGAGTGATTTTTTTTTGTTTTTAAGTGTTAAAAATCAATTTAGTTTTATATTTCCAACAAGGTAATTTACAATGGAAATTATCCATTGTATAATTTTTACATTGAGGAAGGCGGCGTGAAAGAGTAAGGTAAGTTAAGTCGAAACAATCCTAAAACAAAAGAAAACATCCCTGTCAAAATAATTAACGGCCTTTTAAGCCCCATACTTTTCCCTTTGTTGTTAAACGATTTGCCATCGAGCCTTGAAGGTGGTAGGATCGGAAACTCGAAAATTAACTCATTGTTACAGGCAAATGATGTGCTTATAGCCGACAACCCAGCCGCTCTTCAGTTGAATCTAAACATACTAGAAAAATATTGCGAAAACTGACATCCAACTCTGAACCTAAAAAACGTCTACCTCGATGGTTTCAGAAAGTTTAGTAGGCTGAAGTTAACTGACAAATGTTATAGAATTTCTAAAATAGGTATTGTTTAAACGTAGAAAATATTTGAGAATGACACCTCAACGAGAAAATTTGAAGGTCTAAACAGTATCTGAACAGAAATCATTGTTTTTCTCACAAAACGACGTGCCTCTGTAATAAAATATACAATGTTTATAATAGTGGGTAAGTACACTTCGTTCTTTTGGGCGAAAGGCAGGCCATCAATGCTTGTGCTCTGGAAAATCTTAAAAGTGGTTACACTGGCAAAAAATCCTCACAAGATCTGATAGCCAGGCAGCCATTAAATCATTAGCATGTAAAAGAATCACATCAAAATTAGTCAGTGAATGCATCCAAAATCTCCAAACCTGGGGAAACACAACAACCTGATATGCCAGGATACAGAGGAATTTTGGGTAACGACAAAACAGTCAGTCTGGCTAGATGAGCATCTGCAAGACCATCATCTGCAACCCGAACCTATACGTGGGTTAACAATAATAAATATAGAACCCTCCATCGTAGAATGGATCCAAAGAAAACAAAAGAATTGGATAAACTCTAGCGATGCTAGACATAGTAAACTTATGGTGAAACAACCTTCACCAAGACTGGCAAAACCATTCCTGCAATTGGAAAGGGCCAAACTCAGAGGAGGAGTGGTAGGACTACTAACCGGTCAGTGACATCTGAGAAACCATCTACACAACATGAGTATATACAACGATGATCCCATTTGCAGATTATGTAATGAAGAGGAATAAACAGTCAACCATCTCATCTTTGAATGCGAAGCAACAGCACAATGGAAATTTAACCTAATGTACAGAAAAAAACTTAGGGAATCAAATTGCAGCAGTGACAGTCAAAGGCCTATGACTAAGGCACAAGGAAGGTACAATAAGCCAGAAGGCTGCAATGCCTGGGGAGCGCAACCCCGCTTCCTAGTATCCTTTTTTTATCATACCAAACCATAAAATAGTGGGTTGCGATCCATAATTTTTATGAATCTCAAGTTTGAGGGTACAATCGCTATGAGGTCTTGGGAAGGTTTCAAAGCTATTTCTTATTTTTAACAAACTTCTCTCTACTTACAAACCGTCCTACTTATATGGTTAATATTAGACCAATTTTCTCATTTAAATTATGCCTCCATTTTTTTAGGGTGTTGCCACTTCCCGGTCATCGACTAAAGACGTATGGTTTTCTGGTTTCATTTCAGGGGTATTTTGTCTCTCCAATACTCTTGTGGCCCAGTGAACAATTCACTTTTACCCACATAGCAATGGTTCATGGGGAGGAATTCGAGGAGGTCTTCGCAATCAGAACGCTTTCTTCAGTACAAACTCTTTTAGAATTAAATATGATATTCAGTGTTTTTAACTGCAGTGGCTCTTTGACAATTGATGCGGTTGTTCAAGCTGAGACTGGAATTGCTACTTCTTAATTATTCGCTCTGGTTGATGAATGTCCCGCTTTGGGAAAGATGGCGAAATTTAAATGCTGAAGAGAACATTGTGAGCTCCCTGTGCTGGCTGTTTACCATTCTTGAAATTTACTGTAACCCGTTTTGTAAACTATTACTTTTGTTAATAGTAAATTCGTCGTCTTCTTCAAAACACCACCAAAACATACGCTTACAAACCAACAAATATGAAAACCAACACTGAAGTACCATAAAACAAATCCATCCCACTTGACAAAAATGCCATAATAGGGCAGAGAGGGAGAAAAATAAAATATACAAAGAAAATGGTGGGTCGACTGTCACAAAACCTTAACAGTACGGACAAGCATGAAACTGCAGGACGTGAAAAAGAGAAGAAAAATGAACTCGAAAACTCGGAAGTACAGGGTGTCGATATTAGATGGCACGGCTGAATTTCTCTTGAACCAATAACGCTATAAAAAAAATACGTATTTAATATTTTAAAGCCTAGTTTCAATTTTTTAACTTTTTTGGAGAAAATTATACAGGGTACATCAGGCCCAATTTTTCTTCAAAATTTCAAATATGACCCTATACATCCTGACGCATCATTTTAAAAGATTTTTTACTCTGAAAACAATAGTGGATTTTAAGTTGGTCAAAAACTGACTAAGTTATGGCAAAAAGTTTAAAATAAAAATAGCCATCTGATTTGCCATTTATTATCACATATCTTGTTCGAGCTTCCTGTCTTGCATAGAGATGTAAAGAGTCCACGCGAAACGTGTATACAGTGAACCACCTGATGATGACATGAGTACGAAATTCTCGGATTTAACTCTGCCCACGTTCGAAAATTCCAACGGTTTTGTATGCCATTGGAGAACTTGGATTCTCCTCCAACTTTATATACAGTCCATAGGACGTATGGAACTCTTAAGCTTCCCAAATCGAGATTTGTGCAAGGAACGTTAGACGCCTGTCATAATTGCAGTCCCGAAGTCCCCGAATAAGATGACAGCGATACTTAAAATTGTAAGTCCGGAGTACATCTCTCATTTTATTTTTTTTGAAAAACCTAAAACTCTTCCAACATTTCGGAGAGAGGAATTCAGATTTTCGCTTACATCCAGTAAAATATTCGGCTTCTCGTCGAAATTACGCTGCCGGTTTCTTTTTGCCGTAACTTCGTTATTTTTTGTCCAATTTAAAATCCGATTGTAGCATCGCTTTCAGCGTAAATTTTTTTTAATAGTACGCGTCAAAATGAATAGGGTAGTATTTGAACTGTTGTAGTTGTTGGGGCGGAGGGGGGCTGAGGTACCCTGTATATTTTTCTCAAAAAAAAAGGGAAACATTTCAGGCTAAAAAAATATTAAACCTGTATTTTTTTTATAGTGTAATTGGTTCAAGAGAAATTCAGCCGGTCAAACTTAAAATGACACCATGTATACAAACTTAACACATTTAACTGAATATGGCAAAATTTCTAATGTGTCTGACAGAATAGCCCGATGAAGAGGCAGATCAAAATGAAAGGTAATGACCAAATTACCGATTCATCACCTCAGTGACCGCCAAGATTAATCATTTCAGCTATCACACCCTTGTAAAAAAGAGATGTGGTATCACAGAAATTACACAGACGCACTGAATATGGCGAAATGTCTAAAAGTGTCTGAAAGTCAGCCCAGCGAGAAGAGTAAATTAAAATGATCGGTGACGACCAAACCAGGAAATAGCCCTTTTTTAAGGATCGGATTAAAACCGTTCACTCGGCGAATGGATTCATCTCTTTTTTATGGCTCAACGCTCGCCCTCGCCAATAAATAATTAACAAATAGGAGTTAGAGTAAGCTCAATGCTGGGTTGGGGGATCGCTGAGCGTTGGAACTTGAACGGGCGAAAACGAAGAAAGGCGGACTCAGGATGGCCTGGAGGGGTGATGTAGGAAAGCGAAGATCGGCTGAAGCGGGAGTGGCTGGAGTGGCAAACGGGGTGAAGTCACGTGTCAAGTTACTGAATGCTGTAATAAAGGCAAAATTCAAAATTGAGCGGCAATCGCTGAAGACTTGGTGTGCGCGCGATATTAGACCTACCATAGAGCCGATCATGGCTCGCCCAGTAAAGTCTTGCGACCTGCTCGGGAGCCCCCATCACCATTGTCGACCGAAGAGTACAAGCTTTTTGGAAAAGATATAGTATATACACTTTCATACTATATGTACAATTAAAATTTTGGGAGGCATTGGCGTTTTACGCCGGCGTCTAGCCCACCCTCTTCTTTTTTTAAAAAACTAGCCTAGGGCCCACCCTTGGGGTACCCTATATTCCGTCTAAACCCGCCCACACCCGAACTCATCCAACCTATCACGCTAATAAATACATTCCTTCAGGACGATCATGTGACTACTTTGGTGGATCTAAGAGGTCCTCAATATTCCACCACGCACACTGTCTAATAAGAAGCAAAACACCCTAAATATTGTAGGAAGATTGTGTGAAAAAGATAGGTCTAAATATAAGCCCTAAAAAACCTACCTCAAACATTTACAAGAAGGAGTTAATTCTAAAAGCCCTCGTTATGACAGATCAAGACTTAATTTTCTCCAAAGAAATAAGACAGGTTATAATCCATTACCGTAGGCTCAAATGGAGAAAATGCATAGACTACATTCTGCTAAAGCCAAGAGGCTACTAAGCATTGGCTATAGATTAAGCAGTAAACAGGGAAATAAACACCAGAATGTCGTACTGGCTATACACCACAACGTTAAGACCCCTGTCATCGGAGCCATAGAATTGTGGCCAAAACATTGAACAAGGTGACACAGAATAAGCTACTAAGTCTATAAGGATTGTCCCTATATAACAGGGGAAAGGCAAACCGGCCCCACTGTAACAATGGAATCAGCATTCGACCTTCCACCCGTACACATTTATATACAAAAGATGGCTTCTGGCAGTGCCACTCCTGAGACCTGAGATACAACGAAATAAATCCGAATCTAAGGAGTGCCTGATAAAATGAGAGAAAAATTCAACTTTGGCACACTTTCTCAAGTAGGCCATACATAATAGAAACCATTGGAAAAATGGCAGCCCCAAGTTTCAGGAAGGAGCCCTAATACGGTGGGGGGGATCGAAGAAGGAACATTGAATAGGTGTAGGGATAAAAGGGCCGAACTTGCACCAAGCAAAGCCCCTTTGACTAATGCCAACAGTTTTACAATTTTACATACACTCTGCCAGCCAGGCACCTTAAAGGGACTAGATTCGTATACTTCCAACTTCAAACTTTCTCGTAGTGTCTAAATTACCTAATGGCTATCGGAAAACACAAAATTACCTTAAAATATGTTCCCGGACATGAAGGTATAGAAGGAAACTAGAGGCTGATCAACCAGAGAAAAAATGGGCAGTCCTCCAGTAATATGCAAGTTAAGTTATTGCGCGAAATAAAATATACCAGTCCAAATTTTCACTTTCAGTAAACAGATTTCTTATCCCTGACGTCATAGAATTCACGGTTATTAGTTTAAAAAAGGAACTGCATCAAATTTACAAAAGAAGGTAACGTCAAAATGTGCTCCGCTTCTGACTGAATGGTGAATTTTTTTTTTCTATTTTGGAAATGACGTAAAATTTATTTAATAAACATTGTTATTGTAAGAAAAAATCCTAGAATCAAATTCTGTCTGATTTGAAAAATAAAGTAATAAGCAAACAAAAACTTTGATGGAGTAAATAATTTAGAGAGCAGGCGCGGGATAGATAATCTTATCTCAACTATTTCAACATATAGCGTTAGGTTTTAGATGAGCGTTAAATTCCTAAAATAAAACAAAAATTACAAATTTTATTTTTGTTTTGATTTTTATTTTAAAAAATTTATAAACGAATTAGCTTGAATTCAGTGATATTAATGATAAATAAAGTTTACAGAACGAAAGTTTGCATTAGTTTAAAAATTAGTGTACAAATACATTTGTGTCATTTTGCTACGCCAGTTGGTGGCAGATAAAAGTACTACAGAGGGTGCGTTTAGCCTTGGTTGGAATACATGAAAATATGTAAGCTCTAAATCATGTTACGAGATAGAGGGTTTAATGGAAATGTACATGTGCATAAAGTGAAACTCAATTTCATAGGACAAGAGAAGATTTACATATTTAGTGTAAATCCAAGTAGATCTGAGAAAGATAAACGATAAATAAGAGACTTTCTAAAATTAACAAGTTATGGACGGTTTTGAGATCTTTTCCTGCTTCGTACAGGTACACATGTTAGTAAAGATGGAGTTGGCAGAACAACACTATTGCCGTTCGAAACAGCACTCACCATGAATGCTAAGGATGAAGGCGGGAATGAGTTCCAGTTAAAAAGTTTATCATCAAGATTTCCTCCACAAGTTTAATAAGACAACACAAAATTAAGAACAATGGAATTCAAACTTCTTGAAATATGGCGTGAGCATCTAGTGACTAAGTTTGTGTTACAGGCAGATCGCGGAAATAGGTCAAGAAAGGGATTGGGCCGAATTACACCTTAGCGAAGCCCCCTGGACTTGTCTCAACTTTTACCAGGCGGCTAACGGTGCGCAGAAGTTAATAAAGAAAACTATGAAAGGAGCACAGATTTACATAATTTCGGACAGTTAACTATAAGGACACTAAATGCACATGCTGAAACTAATGTGGGAATGCCTAAATTGTCTAATAGTCCTACGAAAACACAACTAGTTTTTAAAGTGGGGCATGAAGATGTAGAAGGAAACGGACATGTCGACCAACAATTAAAAACATGGACAGCCCTCTCCCCCATGAAAAAAGAACCATAACTAGGCCCACCAGGGTCTTGAAAAAATCTCTTGAGGAAAACGCAAACCCTCTGGAGTTGAAGTTTTGGAGATTAAGGCATAGACAGAAACAAACAAATTGACCAACTATGCAAAAAGGGGTATGCTAAAGTAAGAGCTGGAAAAATTTCTTGAGAAAAAAACCCAAACCCTTTGGAGGTGACTTTTGGGAGATTAAGGTAAAGACA
>CM077101.1:27921201-27975973 GCA_039619505.1 Cimex hemipterus
AACCTGCCAAATTAGAGGCAGAAATTTCACCCATAGAACATGAACCACAACTAGTTGCACCGGAGGGTATGCTAAAGTAAGAACTGGAAAAATGTCTTGAGAAATAAAAACTCAAATCACTTGGAGGTGAGGTTTGGGAGATTAAGGTATAGACGGAAACAAACAGATTGACCAACTATCCACAAAATGTACAGCTCTTTCACCCATGAAACATGAAACCCAGCTAGGCGCACAGAAGGGTATGTTAAAGTAAGAGCTGGAAAAAGTCTTGAAAAAAGCGCACAAACCATTTGGAGGTGACTTTTTGGAGATTAAGGTATAGACGGAAACAACCAGATTGACCAACTATTCAAAAAATGTACAGCACTTTTACCCACGAAACATGAAACCCGACTAGGAGCACCCACCAGAGAGTATGTTAAAATAAGAGCTGGAAAAATTTCTTGGGAAAAAACCAAACCCTTTGGAGGTGACTTTTGGGGATTAAGGTAAAGACACACTGGACAACCAGCCAAATTAGAGGCAG
Organism: Cimex hemipterus; assembly: GCA_039619505.1. NCBI lineage: Eukaryota > Metazoa > Arthropoda > Insecta > Hemiptera > Cimicidae > Cimex > Cimex hemipterus. The sequence continues at coordinate 27,921,728 of CM077101.1, forward strand.
AAATTTCACCGATAGAACATGAACCAAAACTAGGAGCACCGGAGGGTATGTTAAAGTAAGAACTGGAAAAATTGTCATCAGAAAAACACAAACCCCTGGGAAGTGAAGTTTTGGAGATTAAGGTATAGAAGAAATCCAACAAGGCTAACCAACCAGCCAAAGTAGCGGCAGAATTTTGGGGTACGAGTCTACCCGGGCATTTAACCCCTCGAGGTCTTGGTCGCCCACCCTGCATAATATAGGGGCAGAATTGTCACTTATGAAATGTGAACCTCAACTAGGCCCACCGGAGGGTGTGTTAAAGTAGGTGCTAGAAAAACGTCTTTGGAAAGAAAAATTAAAACACCTTGGAGGTTGGTTCCGGGGTATGAAGGTATATAAGGAAACGAACAGGGTGACTAACTATCCAATGGAACTAATTTGAAAATCATACTTTACCGTCAAATTACTTTTCAAGATTTCATTTTTTACTTTGTTACAATTTAAATTTTCGAACTTATTTAAAAGGAATTAGGGCGTGCCAATACTTTTTTGACCCACCGTGTATTGAAAACGCATGTATGAAAATAGGGGTAAAGTAATATGGAATCAGTTAAGAGGTAGTTTGTTGGGTTAAGTAGTTTTCGGTGTCTGTCGACTAATTGAGTGGGTCCTTACAAATAGTCTAAGGGAAGGCTCGTGTGCAAACTCACTCCCCGTTCACACTTGATTAGTAACGACAAACACGGATTACCATTTTATTACCTTCGAGAGTAGAGAGGCCGCCGGCAAAGTGGTATTAAATACTCAGAATCTCCTTTGATCACAGCCCACATCTCAACTTTAAATGAAAAAGCTCACTCAACCATTCACACAAACTATCTTTATTAAGCCCTTACCGACACCGGGGTAAACCCCCTTCTCTCACTTACGACTTCTTTGTCTACTTTAGACGTTATTTTCAAGTTTAATTGCATTTTAGTTGCGATGAAGAAACGCATTGTGGAACTGAATCTATGACATTTTACATAACGTTGCGATTCATTTAAGTTTTAAAAATATTCTCTTTCGCTCACTCACGCTCTCTCTTTCCTCAATCTATCTATAATAACAAAATTTTATTAAAAAGCAACAAATACTAACAGAATTTATAAGTTTTTAAAACAACGGTTTAGCCATCTACTGAGGTGTGTTTTGACTTAAAAAATAAAATAAAAACTTTATACAGTAATAAAAAGTAAAGGTTGCTTCTAATTAGAGAATATTCCCAGATTGATTGATATTTTTTATAAACTTCATGGGCACTTACAAAGTGACGAACATAAGCCTGTCCAGTTAGAATGGGATAATTTCTTCCCACAGCAAGTTTTTCTTGACAACATAAAAGCCAGTTATAGCTTTTTACGGTGAAATTAACACTTTTTAACTTCAAAATTATCCCTTTTTTATAGCATTTAAAAAGTTCGTAGATGACATGAAATATAAACATGTAAAGTAAAATTCCTGTACATTGACAATTTTTTTATATAATTATATAAAATAATTGGGATTTCAGAAGACCATATGCAAATTAATTCCTTTTTAACTTCAAATTAGCGCTTTTTTTATTTCAAATCACCCATTTTTAACTTTGAAATAACTTTTTAAATTTCAAATTAACCCTTTTTTTCAAGCATACCAAATATAAGCATATTAAATAAATTTCTATATACTTCCTTTTTATGTATAAAATAAGTTGGATTTTAGAAGGCCACGAGAATATGAACAATCAAAAATAAAAAATCATTTAAAATTAAATATAAAAGTAAAGGATAATTATTACAATTTGAGAATGTTTTTAAACAAAAAAAAATTGGTTCTGATATAAAATACTACGTAAAAATTAAGTACAATTAAAAGAAAAAGTATAAAATTAATTATAAAACCATATAATTCTTCTGCCTATTAAAATTTAAAATTAAAAAAACTTATTTTATAAACCGTTTCTTTTTTATTTTAAAAATCTGGAATTAATAGAAGAATCATGTTTTTTAACTTTAATTTTATAGTATTTATCTCAAATTCATTTTATATTTAATTTTATTCGATTTTTAATTTGACTTGAACTTTCACATGTTATTCTGAATTAAATGTAAGCACGTAAAATAAAATTCCTGGATATTTGGAAAAAAAATTAAATAAAAGAATTATTTGGCTCATAGATAACATGAAAATAAATTACAATTTAAATTAAAAATTATATAAAAATAAAGGATTTTTATTTTAATTTGAGATGAAGTGTAATTCCAGATATTTTTAAATATAAAAACCTGTAATTAATAGAAAAATCATTTTTTAAATTCTAATTGCAAATAATTTCATGTGTAATTTAGCCAAGAACCAATTCTATATTTTTTAAACATTGAAATTAAAAGGAGAATTCTTATTTTTTGTATTTAATTATATTTTTTAATTTTTATTGTAATTAATTTCTATGTGGTGGTCTAAGAGCCTATTTATTTTATATTAAAAAATAGCAAATACAAAGAATTTTACTTTATCTGTTTATATTTCATACCATTTCATAAGTTTTTGATGCTGTAAAAAAGAATCATTTGAAATTTGAAAAAGATTAATTTGATATTAAAAAGTGTTAATTTGACAAAAATAGCTATGTTCAATGAGCTGTGGACTTTCACCTCCAAAAAATAATATGAATCTTCTCTTACATTTTTAATTACAGAGTGAACACATTTCTACATTCGAATCCTTCTCTAGCCATTGCTTGTAATTCATATAAAGTATTCGCCCCAGATTTTACAACTTGACAAGATACCACTGTTTTTCAATGAACTTTATCATCTGTCATAATTATCGTATACAATGAAAACGAATCAGAAGTTACGCAAATCTGTAAGTGAGAGAGACTTTTAACAGTATTTTATATTAAGTGTGATGAAAATAGAAGATACAAAACAAGTTCAATAGAAATTATAAATGATTGGGTGAGTGTGGAGTTCAATCCTTTTTTTTTTTTTTTCAAAAGATGGTTCCTACTCGCATTAAGTTTTTTCAGGCATTGAGAATTGAATCAGATTGATTTGTTAATTTTTGAGCATGAAAGTCTCAATTTATAATAAAGATTTAAAAGTGTAGATTTTAAGTAAGTGCAGGTAATGTCGTGGATTGTGTTATAATCCATTATTGCTTTTACTAGCAAATTAATATAAATTTTAAATGATTGGGCGAGTGTGGAGTTCAATCCTTTTTGAAAAAGGTGGTTTATATTCACTTAATGTAAGTAGGAACCATCTTTTTTTTTTTTAACAAAAACAATTTCAATGTCCAATATAAAGTTTACTGATGGCCAGGGAAGTAATTTTTTATTAAAAAAAAAAAAAAAAAAAATCATTGAAATTTTGCAACTATCTCATATGCTGAAAACCCCAGACTAGCTTGTGTAACAGACCACCAAGTGAAAGAAGGATATAAATACCAAAATTTTGATATGTAATGGAATATCATTAACGATAAAATTCAATTAATCATTTTTTTTTATCTAAAGTCTTTGTTGACATATAAAAGCTAGTGTCATGAGCGGGATTCGAAGATTTCATCTCAACTATAGTTAAAAAGTTTAACTAATGGAAATAATTAAATAGATCATTGAAGAATAAACAGGGTTAATTGTATACTAGTGTATAAATAATACACTTTAACCAAGCTCCTTGGCTATTTTTAATTATTGTACGTAATTAACAAATGCAGATGGACAGATACGAATGAGGTATGATTCCATTCTGCCAACACCCGGGGTGGGTGATTCTCAAGGCCTACAGATAAATTACAAAAGGTGTTATCGACGGTTGAGATAGGCTGTGAAGATTTGAGTTTACATAAAGCAATTCTTTTTTGTCCTTTAACATATGTGTGAAATAACAAAAAAAAAAAGTTTCGCTCACTAGGACTTTTTTTCCTACTTTAACATTATTTTCAAGTTTAATTGCATTTTAGTAGCAATGAGGAAACACGTTGTGGAACTGAATCTCTCTTGAGATTTTATATAACATTCTAATTAATTTAAGTTTAGAAAATTTCTTTAACTCGCTATTTATCTAATCTTTCTATCCCCTCCCTCTCCTTTATTTATCTGAGAGACGTATTTAATTACATAAGCCTAATGAAATTTGATTATAACAAGTCGCTACACAAAATCATATATTTGCATACTTTTATCCAGCCTATAATAAGAGTAATAAGAAGTTAGATACAATTCAATTTTTTTTCTACAATGTAGTTGTGAAATAGCAAAAATATTGTTAGAACATATGTTTGTTTTTTTTTGTTTTGTTTTTTGTTTTTCTAATAAAAATCTAATGTGAGTCTCCTTGGTTACTACTATTTCATTGGGGAAAAAAATTTCATCAAAATTAACAGTAGGAAATTTTTGTCTAAAATTTGAGTTATTTTTTTTTTTAATTTGGCGTTTAAGATTGTACTATATCAGATAAGATTAGTACACTCATAAATAAGAAGCTGTATTTTTATTTTCTTGCCGCTCCTAAATTTAAAAATTCCTGTTAGTTTGAAAAAATGTCGGGCGATTATAGCGATATTATTGCATCCATTTTGATGGAACAGCTTCAACAACCGCTACCGGCCCTCATGCATGTCATACGCAACCCAGAAGAAGACGATTCATCAAGACAGAACGTCATAATGGCACACCGCATTGCGAAAATGAATAAACCGTCCGATAGAACCAACGATGAGGGCGTGCGGGATTCAACGGCAGAATCGCACGATTTGCCAGGTCCAAGCACAAGCAGAAGTGATGAAAGAGTATCAAACGAACATTCTTTAAATTCTCGTAACACACATTCTTCTTAAATGAACAATACACATTTACAGGTATAAAATTAACAAACATTTCACATTATTAAACCTGGTAATATTAATTTTTTTTAAACTAATTTTTAGACCTCTGCATTACACTATAACAAATTTACTGCTGTTCAGAAACATCATTACAATCTAACGCTGTACCTGCAAACTATTGAAATTAGAACTTCTATATAATCATTGGATAATGATGGTAAAGTTTAAATTATTACAAATCTAAAAAATATTTTAAGCGGTATTGTTTTAATAAGTACACCCGATGTAGGCAGACTAAAATGATCAGTAGTGACCAAAATTCAATTTTAACAGCCATCTACAAGACTGGTTTCTAGCAGACGTTCACCGGATGCGTAAATCAAAATTAATCATGGCAATAGTTAACATAGTAGCAAAATGTTGTAAACTAACTGAATCTCCTCTTCTGAGGTACTCCATTTGGTATTGGATTTTTCAGAGATTATCCTGTGTTATCTGAGTCATAACTTGTAATTTTGTTTTGTGAAAGGTATCTCATCTAGCATTCTATTGTAAGCTAGTTGATGATTGATGATGGAAAAATTTGAGTGGGCGATTAATGCAATTTCCATAAAACAGCAGTTGCTCCATCTCCTCTTCCAATGCCACCATCAGAATTTTCTTTTGTAACCATTATTATCCAATAATGCGCAACAAAGTCAACGGTTCAAGATACCAACTTTTACTCTTTCTCAAACACCCTGAAAGTCAAATTAATGCAGTTATAAAGTTCAGTTTGGATGACTTACCAAATCTCACCACGTTTTCTTTTCACTAGCATAATACTGGAGTCCGTTGCCTTCATATTCCAATGGTTGTGATGCATGTACCAATATTTTCCTGGTGTGAAATTGATTTTACTTCACAGAAATTGTGTCCAAGCACAAATAACTATAATTTTCATTCTTCCACCACCAGTTAACACAGACTACTAGCTAAGAACAGAACTTTTTTTTATAATTGAAATTTAATATATTATAAGCATAGTTTTTACTTCATTTGTTGTAAAATTTTATTGGTACAAGTTAAATTCAGACACAAATTTAGAAACAGAAAAAAAGAAAATACTTCGCATTTGCTTGCTTTAATTGGCACTGAAGTAAAATTAACGTTGTAATTGAAGAAGAAGCTATTATAATGAAGCATGTTTTGTAAAAGTTGTTTAATAAATTGATTCAATAATCTTATTAATTTTTAGGAAGTTATGTTAAACTTCTTTTCTGACAAATTTAAACGGAAACTACTTTACTGAGAAAACGGCATAAACTACAATAACATCTACATTTGAAGGAACGGAAGCTATATAAAATCAATACGAAGTAGGTCAATATTTAAAAATATTTTAGTGAAATTAATCAAAAAAAATTTTGGTGGTAGAATATTATTTCTAAAAAAGATAGTACATTCACACATCAAATAACTTGAAAGTTCAGCGCAAGTCTGGATAACCTTTTTCTTATTTTTTGCATTTTAGGACCGGTGATCCTTTGTGGTTCTTTTTGTCTATCATTTAAATCGTGCTAATCTTTTCGTACACAACTCACAAGTTATTTTCCTGTCAATTATCCTTTGGGTCCTAAGAAAACCGAATTTTATGTAAGTAATATTTCATACCACAATTTATAAATCTAATCAGACGTCCAATTGAGCTGAATAACATTTACAACATGAAAGCTGAAAAAAAAATTAATTAGCATTTAGAAAAAATGTCTAGTTGTTTTTTTTACTCAAGTCTTAAAAATCACCATTTTTGGAGGGATTCATAAGCAGTTCTTGAATAAATCAACAGCATTTTTTATAAACACGCATAAAATATATTAAAAATTTTGTTTTGTAATACATAATTATGTACAAGACTTGGATAATTGCTTCATTAAATATTGTTACAACATAAAGTATAAATCATTATTCATGATGATGAGGAGTTGATGTCCGAGTGGATCGAGGTTCGAATCCCTCTCATGCCATTAACTTTTTTTCATCTCAAGTAAAAACCGTAATTAATTGTGATAAAGCATAAAATTCATCTTAAGGAGAAAAAAGTAAAAATGTACTCAGGTAATATAAAAACACAAAAATACAATATGAACTGTAAGATTTTGATAAATTGTATGCATCAATTAAATTTTAACAGTATTCAAATTGTTAGGTTAAAATTTTGTCGTTCCAACTGCGATCAACGAACAAGTAATTTAATAGTATTTGACCTGGAAATAATTCCTCATTCTTTCCATTTTTGTTAGCACTGAGCATCTTTTTAGTAAGTTAGTTTTTGTTTTTTTCAAAGGGTAAATAAACTGCAATTCGGAATGTTTATATATTTATCTGAGCCATAAAAAGTAATATACCAATACATAAATTTACATAAAAATAAGAAGGCTGTACCAACAAAATTTACTTAAGAGGAAAAAACTATTTCTTCTTTTTACTCGAAACTGTCACTGGAACTGGAGCAGGAAAGAACTGTTTTGATGTTTTGTTTATGTAATAGAGGCCGATTACAGAAAACAGGAAGCTGGAAAAAAATAAATGTTAATGATAAAACAATTTAAATAATAACTGACAATTCTTGCTTGTGTCCGTGACACCTAACACACAAAAACTTATTTTCTCCAATACATGACCCCTCTTTGTCAAAATTGGTAGCTCCTAATCTACCATTCTAAAAATCGCATAAAATTGGTCAAGTCTGAATCTACTAATTAACAGGTTCATAATGAAAATCTTCATTTTTGCCTCAGTATTATAAAGATTATGCACTTTCGTTGTAAGAGATTCATTAATTTCAACATCTAAATCGCAAAGAATAAAGCATTTTTATTCTAAAAGAAAATTACAATATGCAAATTGTTTTTAAAACACTAAATGCATGAAAAATCAGATAATGAAGCTAGTCTTCTTGGGTATACCACTAAGATCTGATTCAAAATCCAAATGCCTTTTGTACATTTTTATTTTCACTTAAAATAAGGAAAAACGATGATAACAATTACAATAATTAAGATGTTGAGGTTGGGCTCCAGGGGCTACCAACAGAGCTAGGTGATTTCAATCAGTTCCTACATCCATACTCAGTGCCACCCCTTCCTACAGCCCCTCTATAAGAAGCCAAAGAATTGCACCCTTCAACAAGGTGAATGTTGAACAATCTTTCTCTACATGCCAGACACATACTTGGGTTTTGGCCCAAAAGGAATTGTCCATGTCCTCAACTTCACACGGCCTATCCTTACTCAAGTGAAGAATTCATCTATGAATCAGGCCCTCCGAGGGCCATGTATTGGCAGTGCTCTTGATAAGCGAGGCCTTTTCTGATGCTGCCATTTTCTTTTAGCCATGTTTGATATTGCTCTTTTAGTGTCGGGTGGCTGGATTGTGATGGTTGAGATTGGAAATTGGGATATTCCAGCCTTAGTCTCTTTGTCCACCTCTTCATTACCCTCCAGACCTATGTTTCCAAGTATGTGGTGAAGAACTGAACATTTGAGTTACGTTAGAAGATAGTGGCTGGTTTAAAACAAAAGATCGCATTTTGACTGTTGTTGCCCGCAGTCAATGTGTTAGGGAGTTACAAATGTGTGATATGTAAAACAAAATTAAATTGTTATAAAAATGGTTCTTTTTACATTAAAACATGTCATGCTTACAATATAATGGATATAATGCTCTTGCACTGATTTTTTTTTTTAATTTTCATTCCAGGTATAAATTGTGTTTGTTTGATGTTATAAAGGAAACTGTAGAATCAGCACGTACAATCGTGATTTGTATCAATCTTCTATATATTCCGAGGTGTTCTCAAAACATTTGCACAAGATGATGAAGACTTGGGAAGATGACACATCTGACAGTGCCAGCCACATTTACTTTAATGCAACCAATAAAATTTAAATTTTCCTCAACACTTTCAGCACGACCTTGAATGGAGAAATCAAACTAACTCATGCAAAATAAATTATGATTAGATTCTGAAACATTTATTTTTTGAAAATAAAATAAATATATTTTGTTTAATTAACATCAATTTTGGAAAGTTCTTCTGTTCTCTGGCTAACTCTAACAGACCAGGATGATTAACAATGACTCTATAAAAAATAAGTCAACTTTCCCAATGTTGAGTGAAGGAAGAGTAGAAATAAAAGAATTTTAAACAAATGTTCATCATTCACAAGTTTAAAACATTAGATGTATCTATGACGTTTTTACTCACTCTTGGCTCTTGGTATCTTCTGAATGAAAAACAAATTCAATTGTTATCTGTTCAACTTTTTTTAAAATTCCTTTTTTCTCATTTTAATGTCATCATCAGGGCCTACATAAATTACATATTATGGATAAATAATAAATCCTTGGTATTGGGTCTGAGTCTATTTGTAGACATCTTTAAGGTTGGTTTGCCGTGATGATAACCTCCCTTGCCTTACAAGTTTTTTCTGATGTATATTCCAAAAATCACTAATTATTTAATAACTGATTTACATTTGTTATGACATGTAAAAAATTAGTTTCACATTTTTTTTTAAAAATTAGCTGAACTTGCTGAGCCGATTGACATAGTCCTCCAAAACAAAGTTTGCCAAACCTACATGGCGTAGAAGACCATGAGTTAGAAAGGCTGAGGCCCAAAAAGACAGCACTTCAATTTATAAAAATTGGATACACACTACAGGCAAAACAGCACTAAAGACAGAATGACCTGTGAATACTTCCTAGACATCGAGGAGGAGCGAGTCTCCGGATTTCTGGGCCATGCAAACCTTGCCCAGTTATTGCACCTTGTTATACCTCTTAAATTCTATAGGTCCATCAGCCTTTCATGCTCTGAATGCAATACTGATAAAAGGCCACTTCTGCATCAGTTTGCCCCCAACTTTAAGTGAATTTGTTCAGGACCAAAACTATAAACTCAAAGCATCAAGCCTAAAAATTCTTGGCCATCAAATATAGAGCATATATTGATCTGTTTATTTATTTGGCCATATAAATTAATTTAATTAATACACTTAAATAGGGTTGTAAATTTAGTCCTAGCTTGGTTTTCCCTTCTCAATTTTGCAAACATTCTGGTCGACATACTAGTTAAGAAAAAATAAAATAAAAAGGCTCATTTGCTTAGGATAACTCAAGGAAAATAAATCCCTATACCATTCTCAAGCCTCATCTTCGTAAGGCAAGGTCTGAGGAAACATAAGCTAAAACATTTCCTCCTTTTCTGTTTCACATCGGCAGTTTTTAGTTTGGCATGGTCCACCAGTATAGGGTCCGCCTAAGGTATATGGTGGATGGGGAAAAATCAAAATCATACCAAAATGCAGATTATTTGTGATCGTTCACAAGAACCTTAGCGACATAAAATTTAAAATTGATATTATCAAATTAATAAAATGGACAAGTCACCAAGTTGTAGTGCAGACTCGATGTACCATTCCAGTAGCCAAGAGAGAGACACCCAAGCAAATTATTACTGTAAAATGTTAAAAAAATTTCATTTTGACTTTTTTAACTATAAAGAAACAATTTTATTATTATTCTATTAACAATTTCATCTTTCTAAAATGATAATTTTGTACAATAATTAAATGAATAAAAGAAATACAAACCTTCTGGAAATAATTTCGTGTGAAACCTTGGCCCAAACATGATCGATTCCATATTTCCAATAGCCTGTTTCAATAGTTTTAATTAAGGGAAATAATAAAATTAAATTTAAAAAATTGTTGATGAGACATAATTAAAACATTTCATACCAATATTGCAAAGGATACAGTTAATAAAAATGTAAATAGAAGAGAACCTAGGTAACCTCCTAATATAGTGTGCACTTGGGAAGAAGAAAACCATTGCTTCTGTATTTGCATCAGACAAAATATTAGAACGGCCAGCATTGTAGCAAATACAAAGGACAACCTTGAGTCAAGACCTGTTTGCCAAATCAAAAGAAGATTACTAACAACTGTGTATTTAATTGTAAAATCCTAAAATTAAATTGATATTCTGATTGTATATTAATTTCAGAAATTAAGCCAAAAATTGAAGTGTCTGATGGAAATTGACAAAGGTGTATACTTCAGAAGAAAATATACAAAAATTTAGTACAATAATTATGAAAATAATATAAATCGTAGCTGTAAAGGTGTAAAGATTTAAATGTAGAATTTTTTTTCAATGGGACTAAACAATTAATAAAAAAATTAATGATGTCTTCCTCTAGTTTGTTAGTCTAATAAGTCTACTTACACTTTGTTGTATAGACTAACAGATAACAGACAGGTTAATTTTCATAAACACAGAATCTGCCTTGCAAGCCTTGGACCACTCCTATTCAAATGACCCTATGTTCAGGATTTACTGGTGCCGTTACAACTGCAGGAAAGTCCAGTTTATTTTGTTTCTTGGCTTGCAAATATATTAAGGGAAACCATTTAGCTGAAAGAGCTGCAAAAAGAAGCAGCCATTATAGGCCTTCAAACCAGAGACATCCTAACGGCAAGTCAAAACTTTTTGGGTCAATGGAAGCCAGTCTGGGCTAACATACAAACTCCAAATGACTTGGGGCTCTGTGGGTGCATGGACTATTTTATATGGGGATAGCAGAAAGGAAGAAGTGGTTCTTGTATTGTTGAGGAGTGTACACTGTAAGCCATCAAGTGTTATTTTAAGGACGCATCATCGAGCAGAACCCGGGTAAGGATGGGGTGTGGGGTGGTACGAGTTGTGCGCATAAAAACGCCCTCAGGAGAATATACGCGTCCGGTTACACGTTTATCTCCACTGCTCCCTGAATCTTTCCAATCCTGTTCTTCCATTCTGCAACGTCTCTTTAATCTTAGTGAAATTTGGTGGGCGGTATGCTTACACCGGAGAGAATTTTATTCAGTTTGTTTAATTTTGTTAACGTTTTGTTTTTGCCCTGATGATGGTGCTGAAAGCTTGGTGTTTCTAACACTTTTGTATTTTTTTTTCCCCCACCTAACAAGGACCTCAATGAAGATTTGTACTCTACATTGATTATCTGCAGGTCGATCTATAAGCATCATTTTAAATCTCTTTCATTCTAAAATAATGGCCCCTATAATTTATGATTATTTGGAGATGTGAGATGCGGTCTGGTGTGATGTAGGTTTAGAAACTATTTTCTTTATAATCAAGCCAACGTTTCTATCTTTATTGAGATCATCTTCAGTGCCTGTTATTTATAAACATTGTTTAAATTATACAAATATATGTAAGATGTGAAAATGAATTCATACAACAATACAGAAATTTTAGGTTTAATAAAAATATTTGTATTGTTCTCAAAGTGTGTTTTCTGTGTAACTTTGATTAAACATAAAATTTCTATACAAATTCATTTTCTCATCTTACACGTATTCGTATAATTAGAAGAATGTTTATAAATCCCAGGTGATGAAGATGTTCTCAATAAAGATCGAATAGTTGGCACGACAAAGAAAATGTTTTTCTGAAACCTATGCCAAGATCTCTTAATAATCATTAATTAACAATCACTAAACACCACTCATTTATAATTTATGTTTACTGTAAATTAGATTAAGAAAAAAACTATAATTTATGTCAAGGCTCGAGAAAATCTCTGGAAAGGAGATCTGAGAATTTAGAACTTTCCACAAGGGTCAAGATATGGCAGGCACGCTTTACGACAAAGATTGAAGCACAGTAAAGCGAAGCCTGTCAACATAGGCAAGATCATTAAGTGTGCCTAATTTAAATGACCTAGTAGCCCTCCTTATACGATGTTAACCTCTGCATTTGGATGCAGACGTGGCCCATACAATCCATCCCAAGCTCGTAATACAGAAAAACATGATGCAGTATTATCTAGCAGAATATCAGATATGAAGGGCCCTCCACAGGACCTTCCATCCGCACCGCATGAGATTGTAGGTATTGTAAGGGGCATCACGACCCTTGGTGGTTGGCCCCAATATTTTTATGCATTATTCCATTTACGGGATTAATTCAACCTGAAGAAATTATTTTAAATACCGTCCGACGGGAAAATACTTCGTCCAACCATGTCTCTGAAAGTGAGTAACGAGAGTTCTTTTCGGCATTTTATAAAACCGATCAAACAAACCGTCAAGCTTGTTCATCAGGTTTTACCTGGACTGTAATAATTTTGCCGGCATATCGAAAAGTTTTTCCGCTCACCTGTCCCACTCATCCTGTTTTCTACGATGCTGACAGCTTCTCCTGGTTCAAAAAGTCGAAAAGGAAGAAGAAAATATATAATTTAGCCGGCAGACGACAACTTAGACCTGCCACGCCAAACAAAACGGCCAATTGTGTAACCTCCCCGGAAAAGTTACGACGAACCATCGCAATCTATGGCCGTTGTTAAAGGTAAACAGAAAAAAGTCCAAACGTCAAACCGGCTCTTATCTCCGCCGACTATCCAGACCCTCCCACAGAATCTTCCCAGTTTTCCATCAAAAGGCGAGTACGAGATGTTTCTGCATGTTTAATTCAGTACTAGAACTAGTTGGGTCAACAGCTTTATTTAAATAAAAAGTGTTTAAAAAAGACTCATCAGTGAAAGCAGTTGCAAAACTTGTTAGACACAGATTACAGTTGAGAATTGTCTGATTTGCTATTGCTTTCAGGCGGCTGCTCTGATGTTGTCCCGACAATGATATCTGGCACCGACAGCCTTCGTCCAGCTTCATGAATGTAAAACTGATCCTGAGAACTTAAAAGAATGTGGCTGATTATCGTGTTGTTGGTGGTCGTATTGCAGGCCGGCCGAGCTGTTAACATCGGTGAGTGGGCCTAGCATAGTTTAGCCTGTGATTTTTTACCTATGTTACAATTTCCCAGTGCGTTTACATCTTTTGATTTGAAAATGTTAAAGTCTTTTATCTAGTTATTAAGAAAAACAGTGTTAAATTTGTAACTGTGATTGCGATGCATACTTTCCACACAACGGCGATGAAAACCTCACTCGGTTTATGTTTAAAAGGCGTTTTTTTTTAAAGCACCAAGACTCCTGAGATATAAAGAAATAAATCCAAGGGGAAGCTGTTAAAATAAATGAGATTACTAGAACAGCAAAAATGAAAGGAAAATGTAACTTTGTCTGGTCTTTCCAATTGGTCATAGATAACAGATCGTTAAAAGAAAGGCAGCCTTAAGTTTCAGGAAGGAACAAAAATGTAACGAGGAGTAGGTGTATTGATAAAAGGTCTCAATTTTATCCTAGAACAACCCCTTGTTCGGACAGTCTTCCACACTGAGGTTCATGCCATCCAATGATGTATACAGGAATAAAGAAAAGTAGGAGCACAGATTTACATATTTTTGGACAGTCATGCATCTGACACGCATGCTTTTAGTTCTAGGAATGCCTAAATGATCTAAAGGTCCTAGGAAAACAAGGTTGCCTTAAATAGTTTCGGGACATGAAGGTGAAACTAGCAAAAAAACCAAAACTAGGTTCATAAGCAGTGTGCTAAAGTTATAGCTGGAAATATAGCTGGCGGAGAAAAATTTACCATGGAGGTATGCTCTGGGATATGAAGGTATAGAAGGGAGAAAACAGGCTGACAAACTAGCCCCCAAAAAAAAGGGCAACCTTTGCACCTCCCTGATTGTAACTACAACTAGGCACACCGGAGAGCGAGTTAAAGTTGGAGCTGGCAAGCCATCTTGAGAAAGAAAAATTTAAACTTCTTGTAGGTCTGTTCCAAGATACGAAAAGTGTATAAGGAAATGAACAGGGTGATTTACTATCCAATTGAACCGTTTTGAATACTTTGACATAATTAAAATTTTCAAAATTATTGGTTACAAGGAATTAGGGTGTGCCAATACTTCTTCTCCAACTAGGTACACCAGAGGTGAGTTAAAGTTGGAGCTGGAAAAATGGCTGGAGAAAGAAAAAAAATCAAACAATATGGAGGTGTGTTCTGAGATATGAAAGTATATAAGAAAATGAACAGGTTGGTCAACTAACCAAAAAAGGGCAACCTTCCCACCTATATGATTGTAACTATTGGGTTGTCCGGAAAATAATGCAGGATTTTGGTATTAAACAAAAAAAAAAGAAACTAGTTACTTTAAAGCAATGTTCTTTAATCAAAATAATTTCCCATACTCTCAATACATTTCTCCCAACGTGTTGGTAACTTATTAATTCCGTCTGAGTAGAATTCAGAATTTTTAGAATTGATAAAGTCAATAAATGCATTTTCCAGTTCCGTTTGATTTTTGAATATTATGTGTTGTAAGTAGTGGTCCAGGTGTCTAAAAAAATGGTAGTCAGTAGGCGAGAGGTCCGGAGAGTAGGGTGGGTGAGGCAAAGTTTCATAGCCAAGCTCCAATAATTTTTGTGACGTTACACGTGACACATGTGGTCGAGCGTTGTCATGCAACAAAATGGGCCCTTTCCGATTGACCAAAGAGGGCTTCATTACTGCCAATTTCTGATGCATGGTATTAATTTGGTTACAGTATGATTCAGCATTGATGGTTTCGCCAGGATTTAAGAAGCTGTAGTGTATTAAACCAAATGAAGCCCACCATACCGTAACCATTACCTTTTTTTGATGAGTTGGGGGCTTTTCCAATCGCCTTGAGGTGGTCAGCGACGGTCGTTTTACTGACTTTGAGTTGCTCTGCAAGTTCTCGAACAGTTGTTTTGGGGTTTTCTTCCACCACTGATCGCAGAACATCATCATTAAGAGAGGAAGGCCTTCCACGACCTTCTTCATCTTCAAGGCTGAAATCTCCCTCCCGAAATTTTTTAAACCACCTTTGCACAGTGCACTCATTAACACAACCCTCGCCCCAGACTTGGTTAATGTTTCTAGCCGTTTGGGCTCCGCTTCGGCCGAGTTTAAACTCGTAAAAGAAAATCGTACGAAATTCTCGCTTTGACATTATAAGGATGACTGAATTATTTCCAAGTAGCGGAATGCTACAGAGGTAAACAAACAATATCATTTGGAAGAGGATTAATAAGTGTTGACATTCATACAAATGAGTAATCCTGTAAACGTAAACAGAATATTTTATATAGATTTTTTTAATGAAAACTTAAAATCCTGCATTATTTTCCGGACAACCCAATACATCTAGACACACCGGAAAGTGTGTTAAAAGTTGGAGCTGGAAAACCATCTTGTGAAATAAATTTTGAACACCTTCGAGGTGGGTGCCGGGAACTGTGGATGGATATGGATGGATGGATACCAGGGACTGAGCAGTGCAGCTGTACAGCTTATTATTGTACTATACCCTGGCTCCATTTTTGGGGGAGGGCTCACAACACAAAGTGAACTTGAGCCCCCGTTGTACCAGTGTTCTTCCATCGAAGAAACTCATTTTTGAAGGAGGTTGGGACCAGGTTCAGGGTCGCTGAAATCCGGTCCCGCCCCTTCCATTGATGAGTGCCGTGTCAATTTCTTTTAATTGTGGCCACCGGTCCCCTTAGGCGTCAGAAAAATTCCAGAGGCGATGGTGGGGATCGAACCCACGACCGCGGGGTCTACTAGCCGAGAGTCTGACGCCTTAACCACTCGGCTACCGCAGCCCCCAAGTTGTATACTAGAATATATAGTGCTTTTGTCTTGGCTTTTAAGCTCCCTTTTGACTACTGCAAATACTTTTGGTAAATTCGGTAATGGCTCGTAATTGATGGTACTTTTGTTGAACCAGCACTCGCGGATGTAGATGTATTATTTGCCTGGTGCTGATGCAACAGATAGTTTTTTGCCATCTGCCAAATCTGCCAGTTTATGTGAATCGATTGTACATTTACATTTTCCACTTGAAACAATATTTCTATAATTATATTCTGTAATGCCCGTGTATCTATAATGGGTATATTTTGAAATTGCATATCCATTTTATTTTGTGCGGATCAAAATCTATTGGTGATTTTGTTATTTCAGGTATAATTGGAGGTGGAATAGGAGGTACATCCGCTGCTTATTTTCTAAGGGAATTTTTTAACGACAATGTTAGCATCGACTTGTACGAACAGTCAAAAATAGGTGGTCGTTTATCAACGATTACTATTGACGAAGAAGAATACGAAGTAGGAGGATCCATAATTCACACAAAAAACAAACATGCTGTCGATCTTGTTGAATTAATGAGTCGGTGTCATTTCTGATCTTGAAAATACCATGGGTCAACACTGATAAATAATCCACGAATTAAATTCTAGATTTAACCAAGAGGTATGAAGACCCAAATGAATTTTTTGGCCTGTTCGGTGATAAAGGTTTTGTGTTCACCGGAAGTAAATATTCATTTATAACAAACATAAAAATGTTATGGAGATATAAATGGCAGCTGATCAAACTTGATAAATTTTTGACAGACATGCTTAGCCATTTTTCAAGGTAATTTTGATTACAATAAAATTGAAAACTTGACAAAGAACTTCATAACAGACAATATCGGTTTTGTTATTTATTTTTACAAAAATATTACCGATTGTATTTTCAGAATTTATTCTTTCCAAGACCAGTTAAATAGTTTTAAAGATGTACACAGCCTGTTATACTCAGCCGACCCAAAATTTGTAAAATACTTAACAGTAACAGCAAAGGAAGGCTTCAAGGAGGATAGTTTTTCACAACAAATTATTGATGAATTGCTTTTAGCAGGACTCCGTTGCAATTACGGGCAATCCACCTCTGTGCATAAATTTGTTGGTGAGTTCTAAAATAAATATGATGTCCTGGTTTATACACCCAAAGAAAAAAAAAAATAATAATTTAAAAAATAGTATTTATTTGTTTATTTTATGTAAAAATGGGTAATATAAAGTTTAATAGTTAATTAAGCGTAAACACAAAATTAATGAAATGTTGTCTTTAATGTTTAGTTTAAGAATAAAAAAATCTTTAGTTTAAAAGTAAAGAAAAACCAGAGCCATTTTTTGGTTTTATTAAATTATTTTCTTTGATGAAACAATAAACTTGAGATGGGGGGCCCTGGGTTGCCACAGGTGTTAGGTAGGCCATCCGCTGGAGCTGTTTTCGGCCAAATGAGCAAACGTCCATTAGAACCAATTTTTTCGGTCATGTTGGGCCGTGTACGGCTGAAGCACTTTCCGATCCAAATAAATTTGAATTTTCCAGTCCTATTCGGCCAAATGGTTACTTCGCAGGTGTTGATCTAGGAGCTCTGGATTCAAACCCGACATGAAATAAACCGTGCTGTTGCGAACCCTCCTTTGGAAAAAGAAAGTAAAAGTTTTTTTTTTTCTTTGAAAACGTGGTTTTAAGTCGAGATCTTACCTGGGCAGATGCTAGGGCTGGGTGTAGCATTACATGACCCAAGTCCTGGTTGTGCTGTGCTCTACCATCCATGATAGTCCACATCAGTTTAGGGCCATTGGGGGTCTCAATCTAAAGAATGTACGACAGAGAGGACTGCACTGCAGAACAGTCATCAGAAGGCTTCATGAAATATTCTAGCCTCTAGACATCCCGCACCAGTTCTCAAATACTGGAAAGGAATTGAGTAGAAAAATTCTTCACAAATTAACATCTCATTTCGACACATGAACAATGTGGGGCTGTTCTCTTATGACATTTTGTTCAATTTTCTTTCAAACCATCATAATTAAATAACTTTTTATTAAAACTCATGAATTTCTGATCTCGTTTAAATTAATTCACACTAAAATAAGTATGTTATAATTAATATAACAATAAAAATACATACAGGTTTAAAATAAACAACGAAATATGATTTTTTTTGTCTTTGAGTGTAAACTAAATATATTACTGATCATTTTTATGTTATTTTTTAATTTAATTTAGGCTCTGTATCAACATCTGGAATGGGTGCTGGCTTGTTCTCAATTATTGGAGGAAATAAACTACTAGCGGAGAGACTCATGAAAGCATCGTACGCTAAGTTGATCAATGATCAAGTTGTCTCAGTAGATAAAACAGAAGGAGGAAAGTACATCATTAAAACAAACCGTATTAAATCTGTGTATGATTTTGTCATTGTTGCGACACCTTTGACAGTTGACCAAAAAAGTCCCATTGTTTTCAATATCGACGTTCCCGTAAATGTCCCTGGACATTACCATACTACCATTGCGACCATTGTAAAGGGAAATTTAAATAATGAATACTTCGGCTATACCAAGAGTAGCGATGTTCCAGATATTATTTTAACAGTCTCAGAGAATCTATTTTTTAATTCAGTCGGAAGAATACAACCGGTAAATGGGACAAATAAAAAACAGATTTGGAAAATCTTTTCTAGAAATGTTCTCAGTGATAACGATTTAAAAAAACTGTTTAAAAATTATATCGTACTAGATGTCATCAATTGGCTAGCGTATCCTCATTACAGCACTGATTATAGAAACGATTCATTTGAGTTAGACCAAAATTTGTATTATATAAATGCTATTGAATGGGCAGCAAGCGCAATAGAAATGTCACTGATTGGTGCAAAAAACGTAGCTTTACTCATACACAAAGAATTACAACCAGCTTTCCAAGATAGTGACTCGTTACACGATGAATTATAACACGGTAGCCACATTTTAAGAATGGCGTGATTTTTTAAAAGACTGCACTGATTCATTCAATCATTTAATTCTATGTTTCAGCTTGGTTTTCAGGTTTTATAAAATAGATTCTAACCAAGCTAGCTTGTGATATTTCCCTACTGAAAAACAACTGTATAAAAAATGATAATGCAAATTTATTTTATTTTTCAGTTAGGATGTATGATTGATTTATTAAATTCAAACGTCAAAATGTATGGACCAGTTGAAATGTAAATAGATATTTTTTACAAATATTTTGCACTAAATATATCATGTAAGTAGAATAATATTACGGCTAGTGTATGTGGGGGAAACCAGCAAAAGTGCATTTTTCATTCTACCTCAGAAAATATAAAATGATCCGAATGCTTTATAAATAGTTATTTTAAAGCAAATGTATAACTTTTCATGCAACATATTTGTCTTGTTTGGTTTGAAAATTATTTATATACTTTACAAAGTTAAAAACCGCTTGACATTGATGCAATGTTTTACTGATGTTTGCATAGTATTACAATAGAAGGTTGATAGAAATGATCCACACTAGTAAAATAATGCTTATAATTATTTTAAGTTGTAAACAAAAGAACAGAATTTAATATAAATTATTGGTAGAATCAACCAACAGTTGTAATTGTACTCATGTAGAGATCGAGGTTGTGGTCAGGGTTGGAGGTGTTTCTTAAGCCAAAGACAAGCTTTTAACTTTATTTGAAGTCTTCTTCAGGGCCTGAAGTACAAAAAGTATTGAAAACACGCAGTATTAAGCCCCCCCCCCCCCCAACTATGACCACAATCTCAATCACTACATCAGTATAAAATTTAGCATATGTAAGTTTGGTAAAAAAAAATTAGAAAACGATTAAAGATTTGGCAAAATGTTGTTTTTCCCTGACACTGATTGCTGGAATGACCTAGTTGTTGATAGCCCCTAGATGCAACCTTGGTGGTTTGACCCCAGACTGCCAACCCCCGGGGGTGGGTGTTTTTTGAGGCCTGCTGGTAATTATTGAAAATTACACAAAAGCTGGAATTAACAGCGAGCTGCGAAAAGTAATGAGCTCAACATTGCACATGCGTGTATGTACATGCATGTGCATATTTGAGGTTATGTAAATCACTAATCACTTATTTAACTATTTATTTACAAAAGATAAATCCAATGCGAATAGCTCAATTAAGTATCAATAAATTTATTAACCTTTTATGACATGCGAAATCTGTCGAAAACATAGACCCATCAAATGGGTTAAGAATCAGTTCTTGGTTCAACGGAATTTCATTCAAAATGCCCATCAAAGGACCGTTGCAGGAACTAATGTTATTACTGCTAAACTTCGATTAGGACTAGAATGATAGTAGGACTGCTGATTAAATTCAGCATACTCCAGATCATATCTATAAACAAGAAGCAGCAGTAACAAACCCATGGAAACATCTCCAGGAAGAAGAAGAAAAAATGGATTCGTTGGTTGGTACAAAGACCTACTCCTAGGTGAGGAAAATTTAAAACTTTTATTGTTAACCTTAACCTTACATCAACAGGTCTGCGGGTAAATGGCTTCTTTATTATCAGGAGTCCTTTCAGCCCATCACAGCAGGCAATTATCCTGCAAACCATGATTTTTTAGCTCAGTCATTACCGACAGCCAAAACTTTGCCCCTCGGGTGTTGGCTAAGGTCGTAAACAAGAACCTTTTGAACAGGTTACACTAGACGTTGAAGTACGGCACCAAGGCGACGTTATGATGACCTTATGTGCACATAAAGATGAAATGCACTATGGTAAAGGTCGGATACAGCTTGATTAATGATTCCTTAAATGTTAAGCATGATTTTATAATTATCTCAATTCTCATGTAAACAGATGAGCATAATACGTCAAGGATACATCTCCTATTTTGCAGACGAGCAATGAGTTGTTTACAATTTACTCATATTTAATCGGTTTGAAAAAGGTAATGGTTAAATAGTTAGATAATGATGGGTAAGTACAAAAATTTTGATATTGTTTTGTTGAAAATAAAACTGGTCTCTGTTTTTGTCCCTTGGTTTAAAATGTGTTTTGCTATATTCAGTACAACCTAAAAAAGAAAATGTATTGTACGTTTTCCCTGCTTTATCATCCTGCTATGTGAAGTTGAGCGAAAATGAAATCTACACTCAAGGGAATAACATGATCAAATGGCAATTAATTTAACAAGTTTCATGTATAATATTAGTATATAATTGTATTATTCTTTAAATCTAGAGATAAATAAGGACAACAAAATGGAGATTTTTATAAGTCTATTATAATACAATATATTCAATTTTTCAAATTACATATTAACATTTTGTTGACTTTTGTATTGTTATTTACAGTCATGATAAGAAAATGTATCAAATCATTCATGATTAACATTGCAAAATAATACAATTTACATTTTTCTATAGTAAAAATTAGATTTTTAAAAGAATTCTTAAAAATCATCTGCCACAGTTAAATTGTATCCAAATATAAATTTTTTCATGGATCAAGGTATGGTCTTGAAGAAGCAATTTTCAAATTAATCCTTTTTCTAATTTAAAATTAACCTTTCTCTATAGCATTAAACAAACTAAGGAAATATAAGCATGTAAAATAAAATTGCCGTATATATATATATATTTTTTTTTAAATTTTAAATTAATGATTTTAAGTAAAGGACAACTTTTTTTTCAGTTTCAATTTCATTTAACCTTTTTTAATAGGAAACGTCTCACGGCGACGCCCTCCTCTCCTTCACGCTAATAAATACATTCACAGTGCCTCACAATTTCTTATTTCCAGTTAAACAGGGTTTATAGCTTCTTCTTCCGTCAATTCTACCCTTTTTAACTAAAAATCAAAATTTTAAATTAACCCTTTTTATAAAGCAGTAGAAAAACTTTGGGGATGATATGAAATGTAAGCGTGTGAAATAATTCCTGTTCATTGCATGTTTTTAACATACTTGTGCTCCACATTTGAAAAATAATTAAAATTAAAAATAAAAGCTATATAAAATTAAATATTAAAAAATTCTTAAGTAGATTTCTAGGAGAATCATTTGCTTTTCTATTTAATTATTTAATAATTTTACATTAAAAAAATCTTCAAAAAAGAATTTTATTTTACCTGTTTATATCTCATAACATTTCCTAAGTTATTTAATGTTTTAAAGAGAGGGTAAATTAGAAATTAAAAAGGGCCAATTTAAAGTAAAAAATGGTTAATTTGGCGGAAAAATCTATAATTCTGCGTTTTAAACTGTTAAAATTAAATAACGAGTTTGGCACTCTCAACATGACACGCAAGAATGGCACA
Organism: Cimex hemipterus; assembly: GCA_039619505.1. Classification (NCBI taxonomy): domain Eukaryota; kingdom Metazoa; phylum Arthropoda; class Insecta; order Hemiptera; family Cimicidae; genus Cimex; species Cimex hemipterus. The sequence goes on from CM077101.1 coordinate 27,944,479, forward strand.
ATCACGCAGAAAACAAGTACTGAGCCCTGAAGATGAGCTCAATAAAGATCGAAACGTTGGCGAATAATAACGATAAATAAAATGATTTTTCTGAAACCTACATCACACCAGACTTCATCTCACGATATTTCAAAAATTAAATAACCTCCGATTTTTATGAAGTGTGTGCTGGTTTTGTTTGTTTTTTGTTTACTTTTCTAAACCCAGTGTATTGATGTTCGTTGCTGTGAGATTTAAGGATTTGAATCACAAATACACCTGCTGTTTATTTTTCTTGAATTTGAGGCGACTAATCTACTGGATAAGAGAAAACACTGAAGTATTGTTCAAAACTGTAAATTCTTCAAAGGCCTATAAGTATAAATAACTTGTCTTGTTTTGTTGTGGACACGCCCACGCAGGTGTGCTTTGGATGTGCAGTCACCTAAATGGCTATCGTTTGCAAACTAAGCCCCTTCAAGCCGAGGGAAATCACGTTAGTTAACGGTGCTTGAACTTTACAACATAGGTGCCGGCCAAGTGCCCACGGGGATTAAGTTTCAAGAAATGATTTATGAAATTGCAATTGAAATGGATTTTTATAGGTTTTACTTCATACAAATTTTATCTGGCAACTCAGTCTGTTTCTGATTGACCAAATGTTCTTCTTTTGACTATAAACGAAATTTGAGTCGGATTTTTGTGAAGTAATTGATTCTATTTATTTTCTTCCCTTAGAAGATGTTTCAGCGTTTTTTTTTTATTTTTATTTTTTATTTTATTTTTTTTTTTTACCTTGCGTTCAGGAAGATCTAGGTGGATTATGATGATGGTAACTGGGAAGTAGGGTTTCCCAAGCATGGTAGCCATCTGTCTTACTTTCTTTCCTAATCCTTAGTTCGGTGCAATTGTCTCAATCCTTCCCCTTGGCCATTGACTGTCGTTGCTAAAATTCCTTTTCCTGGGTGTTCTTTGTATCCCAGGTTTTGTCTCCACTTGATCTGTTGCCTCGCATTCCAAGATGATATGAGTGGCTGTTCCCACCTCCTCATTTCGTAACATACAAATATGGTCACGATTGAATCCATGTTATGGGGTTGTTTTAATACAAGCTTTCTGTGCCTTGAACCTCTATAGTTTATCCACGTATCCTTTTGGCTTTTTTGATCCATGCTGAGATGGAGGATTCTATGGTGGTTTTTGTTATCCCAAGAATAGAATCTATTAATAGCAAAGGAGCAGATAAAAGAAGCTTGTTCAAAAAAAGAGTTCAAGATTACAGGTTGTTTTACAAGGTAAAAGAAGCGGCAGAAGAAAAAGATGATGGTAATCTAGATAATGGTCTTTCAGATCTTTCCAGATCCAACGAGTGTTCCTCTTCGCGGACAACTTCTCGCCACCACTGCGTCTACTTTTTCATTGAACATGGAGGCCTGATCGTTTCTGCTTTTTAGCATTGATTCTATCCATCTGCATCAAGGATTATCAGTTCCTCTTTGTCTCAGTGATGTGACCGTTGCTTCAAAAGGAATATCAAATGTTCTTCAATGTCCAAGAAGATTACTAATGTTATTTCTTGTTCAATGAATCTTCTATTTGTGCATTTATTTGATGTAGTGATGATTCATAGGATAGGTTTGCCAGTCTTTGTATCTTGGCTAATGTTTTATGTAGCTTGTTTTTGCTGAGCTTTGGTTCATCAGTTAGGATAAATTGGGTCTGGATTATGATATCATCATCACAACTAGAATCCTAGACATTATTGAGCACACAATGAAGCGCACTAAGTTCGTACTTCGCCAACAGCCGGAGTAAAACTGATTAATTTTCTACTCAAACCAACTTGGCAACACGGGCAACTCCAGTCGAGTCTGTGTGAAGGTAAAGTGCTCGAGTCGTCTAGTCATCCACTCTCCTGGTTGTCAGGCGGTTCAGTCTAGATCTGTGTCCCCCCCCCCCTTGTGAATAGGGCGTAAATAAGCCAACTTTTTCTTTTCAATAGTTAAGACAGATTTGTGATATACTTTATATTGAACTGCTTAGTAGAGTATACTCAGACAAATATGTAAACAAGAATTAATCAAGTTAATTAAAAATATAAATTAAACTGAAATTTAAATAAGGAGATAAAAGTGAAAATGGAGAACAAGTCGTTTCTTTTACATTATGTACAAAGACTTAAAGTGGGGGAGAAAATTAAGTCGTTAGTGAACGTATTTAATTAGGTGAGTTATAAATGTGGAAATAACTGCTGCCACGGGCCGGGGGTGGGTATAACAACAACGAAGTTAATTAAAATATGATAATGGGTTTCTTGTCTTGGGCAAATTAAGTGGGGCATTCAGAAGACGATGGGACGGGAATTCAAAGGGAGAAGCGGGAGCAACTATTACACGATTATTAGAAGAGCTTATGGACAATACAAAGTCTCGGATGAGCGGGTCCGGCAACGAGTCACAATTGACTTAAACCGAGTCCATTGATAGGAGAATGTCACATGCAAAGCGGGCCAGATAATGGAACGAGGGTTAACTCTCACTTAGCTCACTCCCTCACCCTCGAAAACTCACCCTCCCTTAATAGTTCACCCCCTCACATCAAAGATAGAAAACTAATTTGGGAAGATATTAAATCAGAACAAATAGACGGCGCTCTGCCACCCCTCACCCACATTGACTCGGCGAATCTTTAAATGAAGTGTTTATTACAATGAAGATCCCGTGAAAACGCAAACTTAGGTCCACGATTATCCACCGATTCGTAAACGTCGATGATCAAAGGGATGCATTCCCTTCAACCCTGTGAAACTGGTGGTATTTATGCATACATCAGAGCATTTAAATACGTTGAATAGGGTAAAAACTAGGTAACTTTCTCTGGTTATTACTGTGTTGTTCTTTCTGTCGAATTATCTGGCGTCAATAATAATAATTAGTTTGACAGTTTGATTCATTTAAACTAAATAAGTTCAATTGTTAATTTTTACCATTACCACCATATATCGTTTGAGGTACTTGTTTCGTGAGATTCCCCCATGGGGTCTTCTGGATAGTCTTGAGGGCCATTTCCGATCATTTCGGTCTGTCAGAAGAGTTTTGACTTCTCGCCATATTCGGGTTTTAAACAAATACTTCACTGAAAATTGCGAGAACCAAGGAAAACCAAAGAGATCAGAAACTGTCAAAAAGATTGGAAACGATCAAACTACGGGATGCATAGTCACCACCAAAGAGAAATACATCCCCTGATCAGTTTTATAAAACTATAATTATGAAAAATTATCAAATATGAATTTCGAAATATATAGTTTCAACTTAAAACATTTAGGTACTTTTTGTTAGATTTCATCTCTAGCGGCTTGGTCCTGGTGTTGTGTTGTGCCTGCGGATAATATCGGGTTTCTCACCATTTTCACCGCCTTTTCTATGCCCAGATACTAGGCTGAAGATGGCGAGAAAGCGAAGCCAGACCAAGGCTGATCAAAAAGATTGGAAAAAATCAAACTTCAGGCTCCATAAGTCATCACCACAAGGAATACACACTCTCTTCAAGATTGTTAAAATATCAAATATTAAGACTATAACTTTTAACAATACGAAATTGAAATCATACAGCACCAGATCAAACAGAACATTTTACAGCAGAGACAAAATTATAGAATTTATTGGCCATGTTTAATCTGGCCTTGTATGATTTCGGTTTTTTAATTTCATTAAAAGTTTTCAAATTTGTGAATAGATCTTCACATTTTTGAGCATTTTAAACGAGTAATAACTGTCCGGATGAAGGTGATATATTTTTGTAAATCCGACGAACGAGGTGTGTTTTTTTTCCATTCGTCCTCATCCTTGATCGGCATTTTTTAATTATATATAATCATATATATGATTATATATGGCATATCAGCAAAACAACACAAAAAGGAGAAAAATTGAAATAAAATTATACCTGATTAAGCATTAAATTTTTACATCTTTAACATAAAAATTCCTGTACTGCCATGCTTTTCCGCAATATTTTACAAGTTACAAGAGTTTAACCCAGTAATTATTTCTTCTCCAACCAGGGAACTGCTGCCTAGGTGGGCCAAACGAATTTATTTTAAAATATTGCGTTCAGTAAAGAATTGGAAAACGTCTTTTCTTACCTTACGAAAGCACAGGGCAGAATGCCTCTCCATCTAGGGGGGTAATTTAGCCAAAGTAGCCCACGCCTCATTTTCAAAACCTAACTCAAATCACCCAGATTCAGATGCTGATAAGAATCAGACAATAAATGGCAGTGGGGAAACTGTATGATCGAGATCCCTATAAAGTATAAAATGAAGCTCAATTATGTGTATTATCGTTCTGGAGACCTCTGTGATGAAGACCGAATAAAGAGTCGAAATCTTGGCAGAGATGTAACAATTGGACCATACTCCTAATTCTCAAAAACATCGTTATATAAGACTTTAGCTATCAGTGGGTTGCTGTAATTTAGCATTAAGCCAGCCTAAATATTGAGAGAGGATTAGTGTAAGAGAATTTATTAAATAATTACATATAGTTAGAGATAAATGACCACGTGCTGGAAGTTTCAAGATAGTATTTTTAAGCTTTCCAAACCAAAAGGATAAGAAGAAATAGGATTTTGTTTGTCATCACCCTCCCCCCCCCCATTTCAGCCGGTTTTCTGTCCAAAGTACCTACTGCAATTAAAATCGTGCCAATCAAAATAAAACGTTTCTTCCCTTCCCCGCGGGCCAGAAAACAAACGAAACAAAGAGGATAATGGGGGAAAAAAGTTAATTGTAAAATTAAACAATTCTATGGGAAAGAGAAATTAATTTTGGTTTAACCATGGTACGACATAACAAAAATAAAACTTAATTAATACACTTTGCAAATATGCCTTGAGCTAAACACAATATGTCTAAAGCGAATTAACCCTTTCGAGGGGGGGTGGGGGCGGCAAACGGGCGGAATGAACTTGCATAAAAACGTTCAGCCCTTCGGATAGCAGTAGGGGGCAAATGAACTTTATGTCATTTAGAATTTATTCCCGCATGCTAGAATAGTGACCCAACACCATTGTTCCAAAACCATTCTTGTATTACTTGAATGTATCGAGTCAAAAATAAAATCGAGATGCGTATGATTGTTATGTGTTTTTATAAACTAGCCTCCGTTAAATATAGTCCGTTATAATTTTTACAAAATGTGTAGTAGGTGTGAACGAATCAAATCTATAGAAGAGGACTATGCTGAAGTTTGCGAGAAGGCGAAGCCAGACCAAGGCAGACCAAAATGATCAGAAACGACCAAACTACAGGCTCAATCAGTCATCACCAACGGGAAATTCATCCCCTTCATAAGTATAATGAAACTATAATTATTCATTTAAAATATTTTCAAATATGAACACACGTTAAAATTTTTGAAATATATTGTTTTAACTTGCAACTTCCAGGTATATTTTTATGGATATCCTACTGGTGGTTTGGTCTGCGGGGTGATCTAGGGGGTTTTTCCGATGGGTTTCCGATCAGTTCGGTTTCTCAGACGCATTTTGACAACAGGTAACAAAACAAATCCCCATTAGATTAGACAGTCAAGGGGCTCTAAAAGCACCAGCGCGTAAATATATAACACCCAAAATAGCAGGTGAATACGTCCAAAACTTTCAAAATCTAGGAAAATGTAATAACCAGAAAAAATCTTAGTGCCACGGTACAAATGATTATTGGGTAATAAACAAGATAACTAGTTAAATCATTAGGTATATTCTGTATAAAGACAAACTAGCATGTAAACACATTTAGGACGTACACATCAGTCATTCCTCCAAAATCCTGATAACATCAAACAGCCCACAAAGCCCGAACTATGAACTAGGAAGTACAATGATCTAGAAGGCTGTAGTGCCTAAAACCTCTACTTCCTAGTATCCGCATTCGTCATTATTATTTTGATTCCTAGCCACATTCGGGTCAATACCGAAGATGGCAGATGGAAACAGAAACCAGAACACGGTAGATCAATATGATTGAAAACGACCAAACACCAGGCTTCATCAGCCATCACGAAAGGAAAATACATCCAAACCATAGGTAATTATTAATTTTAAAAAATAACAAACGAGAATATATATTAAGAATATACGTTTCAAACTGTTTACGTACATTTTTTGTGAGATTTCTTTATGGGGGGGGGGGGGCGTGCAGGTTGATGATCCGGCGGGTCATTGCCGACCATTTCGGTCCGTCCGACGCATTTTGGTTTCCAGCGTTCCAGCCATCTTCACTGTTGGGTCTGTAGACAAATTACATACGGAAGATTGCGAGAATGCGAAACCAGACCAAGGCATACCAAAAAGATCGGAAAGGACCGAACTACAGACTCCATCAGTCATCAATAAAGGGAAACAACCCCCTTCGTCAGTACTATGAAAACACAATTAATCATTTAAAACCTTAACAAATATGAACATATATTAAAATATATACACGGACAACGGGTCCTGGATGAGTATTGACTCACCAGTGTATTATAAGCAAACAACACAAAACAAAACTTTTTTTAAGCAGCATAGCATGCAATTAATTGTATTCCAATTGACCGCGCAGATTTGACTTTTGTTATTATTATTATATTTTTTGTTTAGTTTTCTTCTTGGAGTATCAGCAGCACGTGTAGTTTGGTCTTTCCCGATCATTTTGGTCTTTAAGCGTTTCCCGCCTTCTTCATTGCTGATTCCTATTGACCTCTTGTGTACTATAAGTGAAGAAAATAAAAGTGTTTCGTTCAACATCTCGCCGTCTTCAGTGACGACTCGTACGGTGTTTGCTAAGTCCGAAAAGAAGAAGGAACCCCAACACAATTTTCAGGCTTTTGTGATACACTTTTCTCACTTGGTACACTTTTGTAAGATTTTCCCATTGAGCCTGAGGATCTTTTTACTCTCTGGGCTCGTCTTCCTGCAACGGAGTAGAATTTGTCTACGGACTCGAAGACAGCGAAAACGTCGGCTGAGAAGAAATTCCACAGAGAGTACCTGAAAGTTGCTTCGAATTTTTGATATTCTCGTACTGAATACACAATTAACCGTACGTAATATCAGGTCCAATTGTTGTGTGGCAGTTCTTCATGGGGTCTGAGTGGCACCTGTACCTCTTTTTTGATCATTTCGGTCTGCCAGTGTTTCGACTTTCAGACATCTTCAGTGCCGAGTCTGAGAGATTCTTGTGCAAGTTTGTGAAAGTAAAAGGGGAGTCAGCAATGAGATGGCGAGGAGTCTAAAGGCGAGTGGCAGATCAAACCAACGAGGATAGCCAGGCTGAAATGATCGAAAATGACAATAATAATTGTTTTTAAACAAACCTTTCCAGCAAGAGATTTTACACGTGAAAAATAATCTACCCAAGATTGTAGGACGAGTCAATATCAAGTGGAAACCATCGATGGTTTATTTAATTTGTCGTTAAAAAATTACTCGGAATATTTCCTTTATTAATGAAACAGACCGGAGAAAGGCTTTACTTTAACAGGCATGCTTGTCACAAGATATTAAGTTTAGGAAAAAATCTAGGAGATACAATAGTAGCAACGTTGTAATGTTCTTTATTTCTAAATTATCTAAAAATATATTTCTCCGCAGCATAGAACGTAGATCGGGAACATAAAAGAGGCGGCAGTGCCCTTTCATTAAGCCGTGTACGTCAAAAGCCGATCAGCGCCCTGAAAAGAGTTAATTTATTGATATAGAGTTGTGGAAGAAGGGCTTAGGAGAGAAGAGAACGGCGGGTGGTCGAAAAACCGAGGGGACATCTGTACCTCTCCATTAACATTCAATCCCTGCAATTATCTAGTCCAGTACACAGCCCCCCGCTGCTCTATACACACCCGGTAACCTGATTTTAGGAAAGGGGCCTTGCCGGCGGAAATCCACGACCTGGGCTATCCTGTGCAACGAACATTTTATATAAATATAAACGCTTTCAAGGGGATTCCTGGTCACACGCACTCAATCCACCATTGTCAGATCTTTTCGTTTCATTCTGCAGGGATTTTTTTATTGTTAGTCTAAGCTTTATACAATGATATATGATCATTTATGAAACATTGTTGTGGTGTGCGAAAAGAAGAACTTGTGGTGGGGGTTAATGGTAGGAAATATAAAACCAAGCTTTGCACTTTATTTTAACTCAAAACAAAATAGTTATAAGCTGGTTATAATACCGTGGTCAACATGAAATACAGGTGGCTCCAAAAAAAAACCAGACCAGGTTTATTCTATGCATGCCCAAAATATGACCAATTAGGCTCGTAAGGGACGAACTTATCTCTTCATCATGAAATATATGTTTCTGCAATAGAAAATCTTAAAAGGATAACAAAACAAATCCTTGTAAGATTACACAACCAAGGGGCTCTACAGTAATTAGCACATAAAACCATAACACCCCAAATAGTCGGTTTGTACATCTAAAACGTTCACAATCTGGGAAAACGGGCAGGAAAATGCGATGGCATAAATAAATTTTGGGTAATAAACGTGTGTATAAACTGGCCAAATGAGAATCTTCAAGACCATTTACAGGCCCAGAACCTAGGATAAACAGACCAAACCGAAGATCCTCTATTTCGGAATGGTTCCACACCAAATCAAAAGGAGAAATGGCGGTAATCTTAGACATATTAAAGTAATGAAAGACAGCGGTCAGGATTATTCTATATAAAGGAAAGATATGAATAATCAAACTTAATAAGGAAGTACACTCAAATTTTCAAGTTGAAATACATGCCATCAACGCTAGTGCCTGAGAAATGTTAAAAGAAGATCACAATAACAAAACAACTCCCCTTTAGATTAGACAGTCAAGGGGCTCTAAAAGCACCAGCGCGTAAAAATATAAACCCAAAATAGCCGATGAATACATCCAAAACTTTTAAAATCTAGGAAAACGTAACAATAAAAAAATATCTCAGGGCCATGGTACAAATGATTTTTGGGTAATAGCCAAGATAACTAGTTTAATCATCAGGTCTGTATAAAGACAAACTAGCATGTAAACTCATTTCGGACGTACACATCGGCCATTCCTCCAAAATCCTGATAATATCAAACAGCAAAGAGACAGGGGCCCCACAAAGCCCGAACTAATGAACTAGGAAGCATAATGATCTAGAAGGCTGTAGTGCTTGGGGAACCTAAAACCTCTACTTCCTAGTATCCGCATTCATCATTATTATCAAGTTAGCAGTATGAAGTTTATACGAAGGGGACTGCACCAAACATACTCCAGAATTAAAAGAATTATAAAATTGGTTCTTATCTAAAATACCACATGAAAATTAATTACAATTATTTTATGTAGAAAAAATTATATTACAACTTAAAACAAAATACATCTACTTCATTTCATAGTGAAATATTTTGTAATGTCATGCAGTTGTAATTTCAAACTTAGTTACCTATTTTTACGTACCTAGTTAAACGATTTATTATAGTTGGTTGAAATTTGATGGAAGGACTGTCTGGTCGGCTTAGAAACTGAGAAAATGGACAAAAGATTTCTGTTTACCCCAGGGGTCGTGTACAGGCTAGTTTCACGAGTAGCTTGTCCCTAAAAAGGTGTAACGACAAGGAAGCACAATAGACTATTGAACTTCACGGCCTATCATGTTCTCCACCTCACCTGCTTTCGGTCGGACACCTTTCATCCCCATACAAGAACAGATTTACCTCAACCATAATGAACACGGCTTTTCGAGGTGCCGTGGGCAGAAGACCATCGACAAAGTGGGCGTCGTCTACCACTCGAAACAAAATTTCGGCAATATAAACAAGCCAAAGACACGTTCGCAATGGTGAAAAGGGTCTTCTAGCCGTAATTGCACCTTTTTTCTCTCTTCTAACCAAACTGAGGTGAACAGAGGGATTATTCCCTTTGGGCTTTCGTCGCCGGCTAATCCGTTTCGAAAAATGACTGCCCCTTTTGACAAGTTTATGTTTACCTTCATTTAGTGAATCTTTTTGAACTTGCTCACCACAGAATGTTGTTCGTCCTTGCTGGACAATTCTATTTAGAAATTAATGGGATAATGCTGAAAACAGTTTTGGAATTTCTTGCACATTTTCTGCTAAAAGAATGAACCCCACTTATAAGGAGATAGAATAGAAATTTATACATTTTTTATTCTTAAGCATATTCGCATTAAAAAAAGTTCCAAAAGTAATCTATCATCTGTATATTTATTGATTAATTGTTATTGTTAAATTATGAAAATTAATTAAATTAAAATCAATATAAACATAAAGGATTTTTAAAAATTAAACATTTAACATGTATGTAATGGGTTCTTACCTAAAATACCAAATGTAAATTAATTAAAAGTTCAATATAAAGTAAAGCGTGGATAAGTTGTTTTTGTATCTTGAACTGGTATGCCACTCGATATAAGAATTGTGCTTAACCAGGGCAGCAAGTGTCTAGGCATCCTATTCCGATTTTTGAAGGAAACAGGTTATTTCATCGTACATAGTGCTGATATCGTTTTGTACCGTTGTGGTTTGAAAAATGAATGTATTTATTAGCGAGAACGCGAGAGGTCTGTGGTGAAATATTTAGTACCTCATCGACTCCAAATTAGGTTAATCAAACCTCCAAGTGTGAATGGTATGTAAATAAGGAAGAATGTATTTAAGAAAGATAGTGTGAACGGGTCAGGAACTGATTGGGTTGGCTGCTGAATCGACCTAGCTGACAACAACCAGATTCCAACGTCGGCGTTTGGACGGAAAGACCGCGTTCTAACCCCAGACTGCGAACACCCGAGGTGGGTGATTTTTGACACATGCCGATAATTTATTGTAAATTACACAAGGTGGAATTGCCTGTGGAGTAAGAGAGTGCAGGCTCAAGTCTGTACACGTGTTTCATTTGCATGTATAAATCGGTAATTGGTAGACCTTTTGAAAAGGCTGTCAAACATCTTGGAGTGTGCTTTGATCGCAACAACGAATTAAAACCATTCTTTTAAATTAAAATTTTTAAGGTTTATTTTAAAACCAAATGCCTTAAGGACCGTGGTATTAAGGCTCTTGTTAAATACTCGCTAAAATTTCACGACGTTGCTTCAAATAAAATAATTAAAAAGTTTTGGAAAAATCGGTTGATACCATTGAAAACTACGTTAAATTTCCAATAAATAATAAGTTCCAATAAAATATTTTTCATAATTCCATGTTGAAAAACTTACTACGGTGATTCTGTACATTTCCAAATCTAGAGACCAGAATATTTCAGATAACGTATTCCATTTAATCCTTTTTCAAAGATGAAGAAATCGATGAAAGAAAGGAAAAAACCGCCGTTAACGGATTGGTAAGGTGGAAAGAATTGATAAAAAAGGAAAATTTTAGGAAATTTTGAATGAATTTATTAAACCTTTTTTAATTTTGATTCGAAAAGCTTTCCACCCTCCGTATGTATGTACAACGAATTTTCGACCCGCTGCCGTCGCAAACCTGCTACATAAGATGTATATCAGAGTATTCTTCACTAGAAAAAGTAGTCATATAGTTAACAGAATAAAATAACTAAAAACATTCCGATTTTTTTTTTATTCCGTGAAATAATAATAGAATAATCCTTTGATCAAAGTTGCAGTCGTGTTAGAAAATAAGTAAACACCTGCTTACCTTTAATCAATTCATCCAAAATTTCCTTAAGTTTCTTTCTTTAATTTTCCAACTTACCTTTTTCAACTTCAACTTACAAATTTCTTCATCTTTGGAAAAAGTAATTAAAACATCAACTGCTCCACTGAAAGGGATATTAAATGGAGCATATTTTCTGAAATTTCGTGGTCTCTAGGCTTGGAAATAGTAGTGTAGAATCATAGTAGTAAGTTTTCAATTTTGTTAACAAATTTTTTTTTTTGGGGGGGGGCGTCGGTGGCCGCAAGGTTCAGCCTTTGACACTGCGCTCATCACTGTAAGGTAAAGGTCCCGGTTTCAAATGCAGGGCCGCTGGATTTTTTAAAGTTCTTTGCTACTAACTTATCTTGTTTATTTCACCAACGTTCAGAAGTTTAGTATTTATCATATCTTATTGGAAATTTAAATAGTTTTCAATGGTACCAACGGATTTGTCCAAAACGTTTGAGTTTTCGAGTTATTTTTGTTTATTTGAAGCATAGTCGTGAAATCTTAAAAAATCAAATGGGAATTACATAGAAATTGTTGAGATTCGGAGCATAGTTAATTAGGACTTATTGGTACCATTACAGCAGATGCAGAATCTACTGACACATGCAAAGTTTGTGACATGACTAGCCGAGCATCCTGTAGAGAATGAACTCAAAATACACATACAAAATATTGTTAAACAAAATAATGTCGATTTGGCACAATAAACAATAAAAATAACCTTACCATTAGCCCTCGGTTACAAGTCAATTTTACTTGTTTACTGTGTTACTTAATTGTTTTTTACAAATGTAAACATAGTTTTTACTGCGTACTGTCTTAAAAAAATCATTGAACATCATAATTTGCAAACATTCGTGTATAATATTTTGTTAGATCTCTCGTCAAAATTTGTAAACTGTAAAATAATTAAGTACGACTTATCACCAATGATTACAAGAAGAACTACGAACAAATATTGGGGAGTAAAGCCGAACATGGGCCACGTGGGGCAGAAATAAGACCCAAATTGTCCCAGGGCTCACTAATCTGGTAAACCAAACATTATGCATACAAAGACTGGGAAACCAAAGTATCACAGAAGCAATGAAAACAACCCTTCAATTGCATTAGAAACACAGCTAAGCCTACCTCCATTGAAAATATTTATACAAGGAGAAGCGAAGAAAAGCTCATTTAGACTCCAAAAACAATCAAATTGGATGAGAGTCACTCGAATCACTTGCACTGATCTAAGAAAGGAGGAAAGTAAAAGCCAGAAAGCTGCATTAACTGGGTGAAGAAAAACCCCATTTCCTCTATTCCTTCTAACCATCCATCAATATCATTAAGACTTATCAACTTAACCAAAAATTTGCTATGGATATAGTATTGGAAAATATTAATAAATCTGCTAGTATTACGCCTTCGTCCTGAGGAAATAACAGCATGTGTGATGTGACAGCCACCAATATCTCGGGTAATAATCACCAGAAGACGTTACGAATTAATCAAACCCAGTCGTTTATTTTCTTTTATGTTTATTTCACGCAATTTACAGGACGCAGCCGGCAATTAAAACTGCTTTCCCGGCAACTGGCAAGACCCCGAATCGGGCGTTTGTCTCAGTTGAACAATGGCCCCGAGCCAAGCTATTAATTTGTTGCCTCGTTACAAATGTGATAAGTTTTCGGTTTTGGCTGGGATTAGTTGACGCAGCTGCGGTTCCATTCATTTCCGTCCGGTATCCCACTGTGAAAATTATGCCTCTAATGGGGATTACAGTGTGAGTGTATGCTGTTCGGACTTTTTCTATAGACCTTTCAAATTGTATCAGCTCTCCAGCAGCCCCCCGGCCGTATCAAATTGCCAACGAATAGGTTTACAAACAGAATTTCAAGCTTTATCCTGTTGATAGGTTTCTATGGGGCCTCATCAATGAAATGGGTGTAGAAAATGATACCGTCAAATTTACTGTTTAAACGTTTTTTCTTCTTCTTGAACTTGGAAAAGCGAGGACAGAAAAACAACCAACGCTAACAACTATACTATGACAACAAAGAAACCGGACTATTTTCTTTCTAATTGGCCTCATGTCTGATATTTTTAGCCTACAATTACTATAAAATGTAATATATTATACAGGGTGGCTTTTTTAACATGCTACAGCGGGTTTTATCTATTTTTGAACAGATACAATGAGTGACCAATGAAAACCCCCTTACATTTTTACGCAGATTCCACAACCGTCATCAAATTTTTTGGCTGCCAAGTATCGCTGACGTCGCTTTTTTAATTTCAAATGGGAACCGCAAATTTTCAATTTTATTCCCGAAACTAAACTTTTTTGGCATTTTCCGAATGTCGTGTAATTCGAATTCGATTCTCAGCGATAAATGAAATGGCCACGGAGAGCTTTAGTGAAGATATACTTCGTTTTACTTATTAAAGCCATTATATTCCGTGGTCCGATTGTCCAAATAACTTCTGTCAATTAATTAATCTTTATGTAAGGTATTGGTTGTAATGAAAAAGTCACTGGCACGAGCGGGATTCGAACCCTCGACTTTTGGCTCAATATGCCTTTGATCTAACCACTTGAGTTATTGTGACTTCGATCCACTGATTCATATGGCAAAACGAGGTGAAAATTTGAAAAGTTGTAAAATTGAGATGAGGACTCGGTGACCAAACGTTCGAGTCAGGACAGCTCAAGTTTTGAGCCGGAGGTCGTGGATTCGAATCCCGATCGTGACTAGCTTTTTCGCCTCTTGCAAATTCTCTGGCATCACTGAGCGACTTTAAACTATGACTGATCGAAAAACAAGATTTTAGTCCAATCTTGCCCAGAGCGATTGAGGTTATTTCTTGCGAAACAGCTGTTCTGTCCCTTGTCAGAAGTTCTCGACCAGTGGGAGGCCTTCTCGCATGTAATCTAGCTTCTGAAAGCCTTCGCTTTACAGCCCGTAAACTTTTTGAAATCGCTGCTTGATCTTGTCAACGAGCATCGTGCACAAAATGTTGATTACCGTGTATATTCGAAACAATAAAAGATCATCTATCTGAGATGTGAAACGACCTGATCCATGCGTTCTTGAGTATCTTCCAGCATCTTGGTAGCGATGGAAAATTCTTCGGGCAGTTGAGCTGGGGATGTTTTACACCCAGGCGTCATACGGCTTGACTTCCTCCATCATTCTAGCCCAATATCACTTAAAACCATCACAAAAACAAATTTGAACCCTAAAAGTGGTTCAAGTTAAAAAAAATTAAACCACCAGAACATTAGAAAGAATTATTTATTTTTTAAGAGGGTTCGCAACAGCAGAGGACATATCAACCCTCGGGATGCCTGTGTTTTTGACAAAAAGCCCATTTGTAAATATTTCGGGTTCGAATGCAGGGGCGCTGGATTCGAACCCGGGACCTTTATCTTACAGTGATGAGCGCCGTGTCAAAGACTAAACTTTGCGGCCACCGACGCCCCCATTAGAAAGAAGCTTTCCAGAAAAAGCAACAAAGCAAAGATTCAATGGTTCATTTAAAAAATCCAATTGTAAATACAAGTGGAAATTTTATCTGTGATTTATTTATATCTAATCCTTTAAAACTGCCCAAATATTGTTGTATATAATCAATGGAAAATAGTCTAACGGATTAATTAACAATATGGTGGCCACTTTTTTGCCTCTGAGTGTAGTTCATGGGTATGGTGTATTTTGAGAGTACTGAGAGTGGGGTGGCTGTGAGTTCATTTTTGTCTATCTGAAAGTTTCTTTTTGCTTTGATGTTAGTTGATTTGGTGTGTTTTTGAAATTTGTTTGTGGGGGTCTTTGTTCGTTTTTGTACGGTTAAACTTCTTTATAAAATGGTTTTATTGATAGTATTATTTTAGTATAATTAGAATAATTATTAACTAGAGCAAATGGAAGAAAAATAACACATACCAAATACAACGAAGACAGTCAAACTATGATGATCAGAGGGGAACCGTATTTTGAAAATAATCGTTTAGAATTGGCCAACTTTACCGTAGAATGGGGGGGGGAGAGAAAACCGACCGTTTAACAATCGGATTCCTTAGTTTTATGGGAAAAGCCCAAATTGAATGGACACCGAGAACACTTTTTCTCTGTGATCAATGGAGGGTTAGGACGGCGACAAAGGGAAGCCGAGGTGTGAACTCCGTCAACCGGTCGAGATGGGATTAGGCGCCGACCTCTTTAATGTAATAAAGGTCCGTTCAACTAGACTAATTACTTTACTCCTCTCGATCCCACCCCATATCCTCATTAACCCTGAAAGGTGGAACCACAAGGTGTCACCCCATCTCAAACCCCCTAAGATCCCAATCCCTTATTTAATTGCCCCATCTACTGAACATTTTGAAAATATTTATACCGACGGTTCGCCTAGTAGTATAGTAGTAAATAGCCAAAACTGTGATGTCGCCATGATCAAACTGTGAGTCGCTGGGTAAATAAAACTCAAGTAAATCGACACAAAATTTTAAAACCTTTTCATACACCTCTCATAATAAGAGATACAATTGGAAAATCCAATCAATAATCTCTCAAAATATAATTACTCTGTACTTTTGTGTAATGTTGTCAGTATTGTCAATAGAAAGACGCAGAGACCAATAACGAAGGACTAAAAAAAAATCGTAAAAGTAATTAAGTTAAACATTTTCTAATGTAGTAGGTGGAACAGGCATCACTGACAATCTTAGTATACTTTCTTGGGTAAGGTAGCGATGACAGCTAGGTCAGATTTTGTTTGCCCTCTACTGCAGAGGTCGGCGACTTTTTTCGGACGAAGGGCCATTTTCAAAATAAATTTTTTTTATGCGGGCCGCACATTCAAATCTAACTTAAATAGTGCTTTTATATCATATACGAGTATAAATATTATTAGAAATAAATATAGAAAAAAATTATTTTTTATTGACATGCTATAATAACAATAATATCAGATATGAACGTGTTTATGTAAGTGAAATAGATTCCCGCTATGCTTCTGTTAGCGCGCATTTTTGTCATCGGCACATTTCGGCACGCTTACGCTCTAAGTTTGTTGATTTTTCCTAAAATTATATTGGGCTTTGGCGGGCCGCACAAAAAGTTGCAAAAGGCCGCAGGTTGCCGACGCCAGCTCTACTGGATGACAACTCATCAGTCTTAATCTACGATGTCAACGATGATATTGGGACACTGATCCATAATACCGAGGGCTTTAAAAAAATCATCATCTGCGAACTGTCGAACTTGTCAATCTAAAAATTAAAAAAAAATCTTAGGAGAGGATGTTGACTTCATTTTTCAAAGGGGTAGTCAAAAGCTGTGAATAATGATTATTCGGAAATCGTGAGATGCGGTCTGGTGTGTTGTAGGTTTCAGAAAATTATTTTCTTTATCGTACTACGTTCCGTTTTTATTGAGGCAGTGCGTGCTTACATTTCAGACCATTTATTTGAAAAACGAACACACTCTCTTAAAGAACATGTCGGCACTTTTAGCCAATATGCCAATATCTTCTTTGACAGCATAGATTAACACAGATGGTCATCCAAATTGAGGGTGTGAATTAGCAGGTTTAAACGTAACAAGGAAATGAAATTACTGATACTAAAAAAGTGAACGCTAGAATCTTTGATAACGAGAAAGTAAACAAATTGCCCAAAATTGCCACTACACCTGGGGTCCCATTTAAGTTGACGTGCTAAGATCAAAAAGATTCTTTGAAGAAATTCAAATGAAATTGGAGAATGAATATCAGCCCTCTTCAGTAGGTGATCACTATCACTCCTGGTTTTCAGTGTAGAACTATAATAGGCTTTTCGGCCATACGACCATCTAATTTTTGTAGAAATTCACTTCTGTATTCTTCGTACTTCTGACACTCTAAGAGCCAATGGGGGAGAGGAGTCCTCTCTCTTACATTGCAAGTTTCACAATTGGGAGTATTTCTTTTACCTATTCTGAAAAATTCTCAATTCCCATCTCAACTTTTTTTGTCCTGATAAACAGAAAGGAAAATTCACAACGGTGGGGTTGAGATGGGAAGTTAGTGTCCGAGTGGATCGAAGTCACGACAGCTCAAGTGGTTGAGTAGAGGCGTATCTAGCCAAAAGTCTTGGGTTCGAATCCCGCTCGTGCCAGTGACTTTTTCATTTCAACCAATACCTTAAAAGATTAATTAATTGACAGAAGTTATTTGGGACAATAGGACCACGGAATATAATGACTTCAATAAGCTCGCCACACTGCCTTTTTTATCTCAACTAAAAACCTTTTTTTACGAGGGCTAACAAACAGCAGAGGTCATATGTTTATCAGGGTGCCGGTGTTTTTGAAAAAAAGCCCATTTGTAAGTATGTCGGGTTCGAATGCAGGGCCGCTGGATTCGAACCCGGGACCTTGACCTTACAGTGATGAGCGCCGTGTCAAAGACGAAACCTCGCGGCCGCCGACGCCTCCCTTAGTTAATTGAATTTCATCACATTGGTTAAAATCGTAAGCAATCTCCACATTGTCTAACTGGGGGAATATAAGGTTTTACCGCACAGTTGATCCCATTTGAAATCACACCAATAGTTTCAAATTTCTTCTTTCTTTCCACCGATGCAGGGTCTACAGGGTGTCCTTTTTAGATGGCCCAGCTGGATTTGTCTAGAACCAATGACGCTATCCCAAAAACAAAAAATACCAGTTTAATATGTTTTAGCCTAGTTATTATTTTATTTCAATTTTTGCATGACGGCATGCTTGAAGCCCAAAGTGTCTGACCGAAAGTGAACGCTGATCAGTGTCGATCAGTTTGACATAGTTCACCGACTTGCAGACCCCACTTTAACCGGACTTGTTTGAATATTGCATGTTTACAGGAGGAACGTGAATAGTTGCCGTTTAAATAAACGTTGAATATTTTCTTTCTGCAATAGTCTGTGCAGTCTGTGTAATAAATGCTGCAGTTTTAACCCTCATTTTAGTTGAAAAAAAAGAAAGAATATTTCTTTTTCTTTTTTATTTAAGGTCGGGTAAGGAAGAAAATCCGAATGTAAAATCACATGTTGGCGATATGGGTTTAAAAGAATAAAAAGAAAGAGATAAAACGACTTTCCCCGCTTCGGCGGGCCTATTCTTGGTTATAAGACCCACTTGAATATTTCAAGCGGTTTGATTCATTGAAATGGCGCCTCCATTAAGAGCGTGGATTGTGTGTGACAATGAACCGAGTAAGTGTGAAGGGCCGTATTAGTGGAGTCTTGAAAAACCTTCAGCTGAGTGTCCATTTAGCCTGACGTAATAATAGATATTACCGGCTCTGTGAAACAATGGGTTCAGACTCCCTCGGTCCATTCATCAGGCCCTAATAGAGAAAAAAATCTGCCCACTTAGCTGCAAATCCCTAAATTCATTCCGCAGTTTTACCACAGCAAAGTCTCTTCTTTTTTCTACCCCTTACTTTCATGGAGGGAGGGAAAACGATGTATGGACGAGTTTTGTTAATGTGAAGAAATGCTAAAATCTGTTCCAAATCGTTCCAATGTTGTACTAGCATTTTTAATAGAGAAAGAAAATCTGAATATAAAATCACATATCGGCGATTTAAGTCCTTGATTGAAAACGGAATTAATCAATAAGCAATCCTCTGAGGGAGTGAATTTGACCAGATTTCTATATCTCTATCAAGTGTTGTGTTTGTGTTAATTTTGTTGTAATGAATGCAATTTATTATCGTGAATGGAAGGGGTTTCTTAAAAAACCCCGCTCCGAGGAATATCGAATATTCTGGGGTGAGTGTGTAGAGAGTAACGTTATTTATTAGCGTGAAAGGAAGGAGTTACTTGTAACTCCTCCTCAAGAAATATCGAGTACTTCGGGGGAGTGAATGACCACTCTAAAGACCAGCAAATTTCAGAAAACGTACTCCATTTAATATGCTTTTTAGTGGTGCAATTGCATTTTCAATTACCGTTTCCAGAGATGAAGAAATTGATTGATTAAGAAGAAAAGAAAAAGCCGTGGTTGAAGAGTTGGTAAGGAGGAAAGATTAATAATAATAAAACATAAAAAACTTAAGGAAATCTTGAATGACTTTATTGAACATTTTTTAATTTTGATTCAAAATGTTCCCCACACTCTGTGTGTATGTATACGCGCTGGCGTCGCATTAAACCCGCAAAACCACTCATACGATACATATCAAACATCAGTGTATTCTTCATTAGAAAAAGTAGCCATAGTTCTGACAAGATATCACATAGTTAACTAAAAACATTTCGAATCTTAAAAATTTTTTATTTCGGAGAATAATAATATAATAATTCTTTAATCAAAGTTACAATCGTAAATGTTTATTTTTTTCTTCTTTTTTCTACGAGGGTTCGCAACAGCAGAGGTCATATAAACTCTCAGTGTGCCGGTCTTTTTTGAAAAACCCCATTTGTAAGTATGTCGGGTTCAAATGCATGGCCGCTGGATTCGAACTCGCGACCTTTACCTTACAATGATGAGTGCGTTTCAACGCATAAACCGTTGCGGCCACCGACGCCCCTGCGTTGGTAAATAACACCTCTATTTCGCTTTCGAACCCAAATTACAAAAACGTTGAACTCATTCGTTCAAAATTTCCTTAATTTTTTTTTTTTTAATTTTCCACCTTATCAATCCGTCAAGCTCGGTTTTTTCGTTTCCTCATCAATTTCTTCATCTTTGTAAAAATTAATTAGAAAAGCAATC
The DNA here is from genome assembly GCA_039619505.1 of Cimex hemipterus. NCBI lineage: Eukaryota > Metazoa > Arthropoda > Insecta > Hemiptera > Cimicidae > Cimex > Cimex hemipterus. The sequence continues at coordinate 27,964,875 of CM077101.1, forward strand.
GCACCACTGAAAAGGATATTAAATGGCGTACGTTTTCTGAAGTTTGCTGGTCTCTAAGTCTGGAAATAGTGGTTCAGAATCACCAGTAAGTTTTTCAGTTTTGAAAATACAAAATATTTTTGAAAGTCCTTTGCTAATAAAACGCTTATTTTACCAACGTTTGCAAGATTAGTATTTACCACATCTTATTGGAAATTTACGCAGTTTTCAATGGTACCAACGGTTTTGTCCACAACTTTTTAGTTTTGCAGTTAGCATTGTTTATTTGTTGGAAGGTCGTCAAATCTTAAAAAAATCGGAAAAAGTGAAATAACTCGAAACTGTTGAGATTCGGACCATAGTTAAGAAGGACTTTTTGGTTTCATTTTGAATGTGGAATCTACGAGGAAAGTTTAACACGAGTAGCCGAACACCCTGTATAATTTGTATTGCATGTTAATCACTTTCAATATATTTGTGTAATTGCGTGTTGATTTAATAACTTTCCTAATATCATTAGTTATTGTATTACATTTGGATTTTATAAAATGTTATAAATTTATTGGGCCAATCCAAGTGTGATTTGGAATTTTATTTTGACGAAAGTGATTCTTAAGATAATGGCTTCGACAGGCAGGCATTATTTGCACGATATCGGAGAAACTAATGCGATTAGTATATTTGTTCGGTTCAAACAGAGGAATGCGCAAGTTATATATAAAGAGTTAATGAAGTTCGGCTGGAGTGTACTTTGAAATTATGGTTAGTTTGGCAAAAGGGAAGTTTCTCTCCCTTGATTAACTTATGTAAGTATGTATGTGTGTTGAATGTACGGCGGTCGCTCTGAATTTAGGCCCCGCCAAATTTTGGACGTCGACAACTTAGCTGAGGTCGGGGCGCGGGCAACTTTGGAGGGATTTGTTGGACTCGGTCAGCCGAGTCAATATTTGATCTCCGAATCACTATCATGGCAGACTTTACAAAGGTTGGATCAAAGGCAAACAAAATTAATTCGAAAATGAACGGAGTTATAAACTCCCTTTATTATGCTCACTATTACGAATAAATCTTTGTTAATTTTTTTCCACAATAAAACGAGTTTATGCTCGTTAATTAGACTTGTTATAATATATATGTTGGTATATTGCATATCTACGGCAGGTGAACACTATCTAGAGCTGACAGCAATTATCTGCTACATATTAGCTAATTATCTATTGAGATCGATAACAGCTAAGCCTCGGTCGTGACAGATGTTTTCAGAATTACACAATGCGATAAGCCCACTTGACTTCAAATTGCCTCAGGTAATCCATCAATAATAGTGCTACTGTTTTATCAACTCGGCACCCTCCTTTCTGATATCACGCCAGATGAACGTTTATTAATTCGCCTGAAAAGTGCTTAATAATGTTTATGAATTATTTACACGCTATTCACTTTTGGTTTTAAATTGTTTTTTCTTAAATGTTAGAAGCTTATTTTTCAATATTTATTTATATAGATTAAGTTACGGTTTAATTAAATTCTCTCTACATATGAATAATGTTTGACTTAAATGTATTGATTTTTTTTTTCGTTCTACATGTTAGATTCAAAAATATATAATAAACAAGTAAAAATTCTCAAAGATTAAAAAGATTGAACTGCTTCAACCATGATCGGACAAATCGGACAAAAAAATGATGATCTATTTCGAACATTTTCGGGAAAAAAAAAACTGCTTTGATCCATTTCGAAAAACGAAATAATTAACTTTCTCAACCTTTCACGGACGAAGTAATAATTAACTGGGTTAACCATTCTCTGAAAAAAATGAACCGCTTCATCCATTTTCGAACAAAGAAATGATGAACTGCTTCAACCATGATCGGACAAAGAAATCATGATCTATTTCGAACATTTTCGGGAAAAAAGCTGCTTCAACAATTTCGAAGAATGTAATAATGAACTGTTTCAACTTATTACGAGAAAAGAAATAATAAACAGCGTTAACTATTCTCGTAAAAAAATTATGAACAGCTTCACCTATTGTCGAACAAAGAAATGCTGAATTACTCACAACCATGATCAGACAAAGAAATGATGATCCATGTCGAACTTTTTCAGACAAAAAAACGGCTTCAACTAATTTCTAAGAATAAAATAATGAGCTGTTTCAACCTTTCACGGGCAAAGAAATAATAAACTGCGTTAATCATTCTCGGAAAACAATGCACAGCTTCACCTATTGTCGAACAAAGAAATGCTGAACTGCTTCAACCATGATCGGACAAAGAAATGATGATCTATTTCGTACATTTTCGAACAAAGAAATGATGAACTGCTTCAACCATTTTCAGATAAAGAGATAATGAACCGGTTAAAAAAATGAAACTCGGGGGTATTTTAATTCTCTTGTAAGTTATATAGTCTAATTTATCGTAACATTTTATCAGCTAGGGGGGACTTGAGAATCAGACTTGGGACAATAGGAACTTCCTAGTCCAATTCGATATATTGGATAACCGCCTAAAGTTTACACGATGCCTGTGTCGCGGGTTTTCATGAGATTATTTGCAAACCTATTCGAGGGACAACATCGGTTCAATTATAACATTTAGAATATGAGGTGTATGCTAAAAGTATTCCCTATAGCTTCAAAGGCTGATCACCCACCGAGAGGCATGGTAAAACATGAAAGGGGCTGAATGAATCATGGGAAGTATGTTAGGCGCGAATGAAAAGAGAGGAACCAAACAAGCCAGAAAAAAAGTTGAGAATAAAAGCTTGTAAAAAAAAAACCGCTCAAAATAAAATGAAAACGGGCGGAGCTAATTCGAACCAAGAATCCGAAGGTGCTATGTGTACAGAATAGACTCCCCGGGGGACGGAAAAGGAAAAAAATATCGTCGTCTCATCATATATATAGTTGGAGGGTTCGAATCAACTGGTGGCCGACACATAAAACGTTTAATTAGCAGTTGAAAATATCGTATCCTATCCTTGGATGAGGGGCTTTTTGTCATATAAATTAACACCAATAAACGTAACATTTGTTGCAATAACCATTTATTAAAAAACTTAGTTGAACGATTTGAGTTGAAACCGCTAATTTTTGTTTAAAAGGGAGATGTCTTCATCGATTGGTATATTTTAAGATTTGACTGAACCGAGAGGAGCAACCCTACCTTGCTTTCAATTAAAAGCGTAAGTAATCAGTCGTAATTGGATTTTAAAGTCTCTCGTTTCCTTATTTCTAAGAAGTAAACAATTTCCACATGTAAGTTGAAATCTCCGGGAAGGGTTGTCCGCCTACGGTTTTCCATATCCTCCTCAACAATTAGATTCTACCTTTATTGTGCGTCCCACAGAGGAGCCCCCTTCCATCTCCATTGAAAACCGTCATTATGGGATACCGGCCTTAATGAATAAACAAACCCCTCGAATAATTTACATCCTAAATTCGCAGGGGAATTGCATTGAAAATTCGAGACAAGAAGTTATTTTCGTAGAAGGCGAACTGTTACCCTTTCTACTGGTGCTTCGTTTCCGTTATTGACTTAAAATTTACACCAGTCTCAAAGCTCACTATTAATCTTTCATGTCTCGTCAAAAGTACTCTGACGGCAATCCTTTGTGACTCGTCTAATTGAGTATTTTGTAATGGATTCACTTTTAATTTTAAACCCTTTCCAATTACGTCTCTTTCCAGTCGTTAACATTGCGAAACTAATAAAGTGAGCGATCATGTCGACAAATCTTTCAAATAAGTGGTCAGAAAAATAATCATATGTGGCACATGAACTAAATGTTTCATGAGCAGTATTAAGGAATAGATTGTGCTATTATGTACATTTAATTACTACACATATCATACTATCGATAGGTGGAAACCGGCGAGTACCAACGGACCCCAATAAGTGATCAACTCATTCACCAACTCGCAGACCAACATTTATTATAAGATCCTTCAGGGGCGTCCGTGGCCGCAACGGAATTTGGTTTTGCGATGGTTTTAAGTGATAGAGATTGGGCTAGAATGATGGAAGGAGTCAGGACGTAAACAGCTGTAAGACGAAGATTTTCAGAAGCTGTATTACATGCGAGAAGGCCTGCCTCTGGTTGAGAACTTCTGACAAGGCACTGAACCAAGAAATAGCATTTCGATACGTGAAAGTTTAAAGTAGCTCAGTGATGCCGGAAAATTTGCAAAAGACGAAAAAGCTAATCACGAGCGGGATTCGAATCTAGAACCGTCCGCCCAGAGCTTGAGCTGTCCTGACTTCTATCATTCGGGCACCAACTCCTCATCTCAACTTACAACTTTTCGAATTTTGCCCTACCTTTGCCATGTCTGAGTGAGTCAAAGTCACTATAACTCATGTGGTTAGGGCAGAGGGGTATTTAGCCGAACTCAGAAAAAATCTACTTTCAGAAAAAAATTGAAAATTTGCGGTTCGACCAAAAAATTGATAACAGTTGCGAACCCGATACATTGGGCTTCTTTTTTCCCAAAAACAGTGGCACACTGAGGATTGACTTCTGCTGCTTCAAACCTACGTTAAAAAGAAAAAAATGATTCGGACGTAAATAATGAACTGCAGTCTATTATTTCTTTGTTCAAAAATAGTTGGATAAAATGGATGAAGCGATTTGTTATTTCTTTGCACGACAATTATTGATGCATTCTATTATTTTTTTGTTCGAAAATGGGTGAAGCGTTCATTATTATCTATTCTAAAGAAACTTAATATTTTACATACTTGGACTTGTCACATACCATGGCAAGAGGTGGAACAAGGCTGGCCAGGAACCGAAGTGCTCTAAAAACAAAACATCCATACATGTGCCGTGAAAAAGGCAGTTTTCTGTCTTCCAGCAAAACATTTCAGCCACCACGAAGTAATAGATTATATATTCGGCTCCGGTCTGCCGGTATCATCTAGCTAAGGTACACGTTTTTCTCAAACCACGACCACCACGAATCCGACTTTAACGGATACCAACCTTAAAATTCCTCTATAATTGGAGCATTTCAAACAGCTTTCTTTCTTATTTATTAAGGGCATGAGTGCAATTTCCCAATATTTCGGCATCTTCTCGCAGTGTCAGACGTCCAGAAATATCATACCTTTCTCTCAGAATACCACTGTTTATTATTTTATAGCTACCTCGGTGGCATCATCCCCAGGAACTTTATAACCAATTATAATTACGAGGATTTTATTGAGGCTGTAATACGTTTATGCGTCGTTGCAATCCTCTTGAAAATATTCGGCCCATCTTGCGAGAAAGTTACTTTCCGGCTATCATTAAGTGCTTCCCTCCCCCATGATCTCACGTTGGTTGGAAAACGCCCTTAACCTGTAAATTTCTTTATGGAGGGAAAACATGTTTGCCAGACTATACCATCAAGACAGGGCCGAAAATTCTAATATCTACATATTGCCCCGAGCCGATGACAGTGTCCATCAAACATTGTTAAACCCTCCATTCTTTAAGAAATCCTTTACGACGGGCGACTTACGCAAAACGAACTGGTAAAAGAAATGATCACTTTTGAGTCCTCCGGAAGGTTTGCTAGGCTTTAATTTACAGTCAGTAGCTTGTGTTATAAGTGGGACGTTAATGGGCGACAAACAGCTGAGGTCATCGCCGGCCCTCTGCATGTTTTCTTTTTTTCTGGTCTTTCACTCCTGTTTTGTTTTAAGCCGCAACTATTGAGCGTACGATCTGAGTACTGACTATCGTCTTTTCTCTGCATACTACGTCGATATCCTAAATTGCTAGCCTAACAAAATAGACACCACCATACAATACATATATATGTACATTAAACGCCGATACAAACTTAAAGTATGGTTACATTCAACCCACGGGAGAACTCGATATTCCTCGGGGCTAGTTGTTAAGTTTGAATTAAATTGTTTGTTTGTTTATTTTTTCCAGGCTGGTCGCTCCGTTTATCTATATCATTTTGGTAATTTATAACAAAGGGGCTTATCAAAATTACTTAATAATACCCCCTCTGTAGTACGGTTATCAGTAATCACGTGGCATTCCAAAATTATCCATATTTATACGATCTCTTATTTCCATACTGGTCCGCATTTTTTCGTTCTTTAAACGGATTTATCTTCGCTAACATGATAAAATTCACGCTAATCGGTTTAACGAATTGTCTAATTTTTGTTTATTCGTGAACCTAGTACAAATTAATTCGAAAATATTGATTCGAACTGAGATTGCAAATAAAACACATCTATGAATAATAGGTTTTTTTTACTATTTACATAAATAATGATTTTATTTACCCTGAATAACCCAAATTCGTTTATTAACCTCAACAATTAACCCCAAAACACAACCCTTCCCCGGCCACTAATGATTCGGAAATGGGAATTTGAATTGAGCGCTGACGGAATAACTTGAATATCAAAGATTGTGAGAATATTTGCTAAATATTTATAAGAATAGGTGACATTACAGAGGTTTCCACTAATGGAACAGACAAGAAAATTTAAAAAAGTCCAACTGTGAAATACTGACAGCCATTATATGTTATCTCCAATTCTCAAAAGCGGGGGACTTCGTTACAATCAAGCTTATTCACATAGCTATTCAGTAATATTTTTAAGAAAAAAATATAGAATAAAATAATCCATACATACGATTTCTCTTATTTTATTAACTATATACAACTTCATTCCAATCAATTCAGCCAGCAGTAAGGTTAGGTTATTGACAGGGACTTGAAGAATTTGATCTTAGGCTAGATTTATTTGATTTTAGATTTAATTTGTTTGTAATAAATTTGCATAAAAACAAAACAAATTAAGTAGCTGTAGCGATGTCACAAGAGTAAATGATATGTGCAAATGTAATAACAACATAAAAAAATAATAAAATGTAACAATAACTTGGCATAGTAAATACGATAATCAATTTAAGTTTAATAACATTAAATAAATAAGTAAATAAATGAATAAATAAATATACAATAAATTAAATAAATACATTAATAAATTAGAAGATTAATAATCAAACAAATAAGCAACGTACTTTACAAAAGGATAGTTCCTACTCACAGTAAGTTGTTCTGCAACGACCGGATTTCGAGCTTCTTAGCTCATCATCAGGTTGAAGGACTAACTATAAATGCCATACATAGGAAATTATAGGAAAAAGTTAGTAAAATTTTTAAACACGAACATTTTAGAATAGTTTTTAGAAGTACTGGTTCACATAAAAACATCCTCTCAAGACAAGGTAGACGACTTGGCAAAAAGCGGGGTACCAACTCAATTGTAATGATTGGGATATTAAATGTATAGGACAAAGCGGCAGAGAAAATAAAAATGAGAGTTAAAGATCACTTGACTAAATCGAACAAATTTTCGGAATTTAAGGACTTATTTCAACTGAAATTTAAATACAACAGTGTTACGTAGTTTCCACAGAGGGAGAGAACTAGATTTGTTTGACAAATTTAAAATAAAAAAATGTAAAATTAATGATAAATGTATTACTAATATAACATATTTTGATCCACCTCCCATTTTAAATATGTACATAAATAATATTAAACGTCGAAATCATTAAATTATTTTAATTGTTTTTATTTTTATAAAAATTTAATAATATTAAGGTATCATTCTATTTTTTTTTATCTTTTATCTTTAATCACTAATTTATAATTAATTTTTTACACTATTTACTATTATTCCAGCTTTTTGCACGTTCAAATTGAGCGTCATTCAAAAAGCAGCTCCTCATTGGAACATGGGTTACCGGTGGGTTCTTTTGCAATTAATATCGAGAAACGTGGGAGTAGAGCTCCTTCAACTGATGATGAGGTAAAGGGCTCGAAATCCGGATCGCACTTACTGTGAGTAGGAACTCATCACTCATCATAGGACCATCATCATTTCTAGGTCATAAATGATTTATCGGTCCAGGTCCCAACATTTTTTCCACGGTCTTGTATTTTTTTTAAGCTATACTACCTCTGAGCGATCCAAAACCAGTAAATACAAAACAACCCTCGTCTCGTATTATCGGCACTTGAAATAACATATCGCATCATATCGATTAGTTTTTGTACGTTTGTGATCCATTTGAAGGAGGGTGAAATAAGTGAATTGGGGTGTAGCTTAGGGTAGCCAGAAAGGGACAGACATGTTTGTGTCATTACTCACAGAAAATTAAACTTGAAAATGACATTCAATTTAAGTCCATTACAATTTTCTGATCAAAAACGCAAACACAATCGTTTTACAAAGAGAGAGTAATCTGATTACGTGTCAAAAAACGGCATTTTAACGGGCCATTATTTTTTAATTGAAAAGCTCAGATGTAAGAAAAGATCACTCAGTTGCGAATGCTCGTAGTAGTGCACGACCAGTTCAAAAATAAAAGCTTCAAAGTGTTTGTTAATTAAATGGCAAAAGAGAAAACGTTGAAGGTGGTGTGCAATTGAGTGGTTTCGGCCTCTTGATACATACGAAGCACATACCCTTCATGTATTTTCTTTAGTTGGTACCTGGCCGGAAACTAACCGACACTAGTTCTAAGTTAAATGGACATTCTCTTACATCCTGAATATTTTTTTAAACTATGGTAAGATGAAATTTGTTCATATGTTGATTCGTAAATCAAAATATATCACTCAGATATTGTTTACTCCTTTTGTCTTGTCAAACGATTTTACAATATATTTTTCATACCGTTTTCAATTCAAAACCATATACGATCGGACGCCCTAACATCTCGGCCGCCGCGGACCACTCCTTTTATTTCATATCTCCTGTACAAATTTGTTTACAACGGAAAAGCGTCCTGGGGATCTGCGAACGTTTTTCAATTAATTTCAAATTTATCATTATTTTTAATTAATTAATTTTTTAAGTAAGGATTTTAGTTGAAACGAAAAAGCTAGTGTCACGAGGTGGATTCGAACCCAGGACCTTCGACTCAATGCACCGCTGCTCTAACCACTAGAGCTATCAAGTGGTTTGAGCAGAGGCGTATTGGGCCGAAGGTCCTGGGTTCGAATCCACCCCGTGACACTAGCTTTTTTATCTACCAAAAATCCTACGTAAAACGATTAATTAATTGAAAAAAGTGATTTGGTCAATATGCCACTAAATTATAATGGATTTATCACTATTTTTGTTTTGGGAAAAAAATTGAAAGCATTTAGAACTCGAAAAATCTTTTTTGGGGGAGGTTTTCCTATATATTTGTATTCAGGGGTTTATTGGTGTGTAAAAAACGTTTTTGAACCTACTTTGGTCCACAGATCCACATTTCCTACCGTTCTTTCCGAAGAGCCCTAAAAGCCGAATAAAAAATATTTTACTAATTTACATATTTTTTAAACACGGTTTGCTACCTTTGCTGTCCATATATTTCAAGACTATTTTACACCAGTTGGTTTGTGTTTTTACCTGAGAAAACGAAATAGTATGTAGAAAAAAATAAAAAGTAGCAGTGTGGTAAACGAGATCAGGTATGTAAACAGTTACACAAACGAAAATACACTTGCAGTAAAGTAGGCCAAAAAATTAATTCAGAATCTGTCAAGTACCGTTTGAAACATATAAATACGATTTTTATGGCAAACAAAAATAGACTTTTGGGTGAAGATTAGCCGAGGATAATCTTTTTCTCTCGGATGCACGGTGTTCCACTTAGAAGTTCAAAACCCCTCTGACTTTTATCCGAATTCAAAGATATTACAACCATTAGAAAGTTTCATATATCTTCATCAGCTTATTTCAACAATATTGAAATTATTGCAGTCATTTCATATCTATCACGATCTTTCTGACTTTCAAAAAAAAAAAAAAACTAACTAAAAACTTGTATTTGATATTAGAGAAAGGATTTATAATTATTATTTATTCGTTATAGGAAAATTTATATTCGAGAATTTATTAGGATGAAAAAAACAATGACAATTTTTTTCGTGCTAAAAATCTTTTAACCTACTTTGCTATACCTATCCAAACCCTTTGCCCTACAGGCCAAGAAAAAAATTAATTAATTTTTTTATTAATCTAGTAGGTTTCGTGGTCCGATTGACCAAGTAAATTCTTTTCAACTAATTATCTTTTAGTTTGGCTGAGATTAAAAAGTCAGTGTCACAAGCGGGATTCGAACCCACGACCTTCGGCTAGATACGCCGCTTCTCTACCACTTGTGCTATCGTGACTTCGATCCATTCGGACACCAACTTCCCACCGCAACACCACCTTTTGAATTTCCCTTCATTTTTGCCATTTTTCAAATATCGTTCAATCTATTTGATTTTCCGTGACAAATGACATGGAAAGCTTTAGGGAGGTATACTTCATTTTGCTTATTACATCTATTTGGTTTCTTGGACCGGTTGACCAAATAAATTCTTTTCAATTAATTAATTTTTTATTAATATGGGTTTTTATCCGTGTTCTATATCGATTTCAATGTTATTACACGTGAGTTGTTGAATTTTTTCCACTTGGGTGGGAAAAAATATGTAGCATTTGATTAAATTAGATTAGATATGTAAAAACGTAGCATGTAGTCCAATGAAAATACTTATTGAAAAAATTAATTCGCATTCATTTTAAACACACTTCAAAGACCTTAATACTAATTTTGTATGGCAAACAAAAAATAGAAGTTTGTAGGGTGGATTGGACAATTTTCTTTTTTCCGATGTCCTTCCTAATTCCAATTAAAAATTTATTACTATTCTGGATTTCACACATATTAGAAGATATTTCTACCGTTAGAAAGCTTAACGTATCTTCTTTCAGTGAGTCTTAAGAAAAGTCAGTTTTCAACCTATTAAATGGGAGATTTTAAATTTTTCAAAAAAAAGAGAAATTTCAAACAATTTTATACCTCCGTTCATAATTTATTTACGGAGGTGAAATTTGTGCCAATACGTGTAGTTTATGACTATATAAGATCAAAATCCCCATCAAATAAGATAGGTCGAGTCGTTTCAAATGTTTCATTATTTTTGCGATTTTCGATTAAAAAATTAGAAGTAGGAAGGCGAATAAATTGAGAAAAATAATACTTTTTGACTTTCAAAAAAAACTGTATTACATGGTTTATACATAAATTATTAATCTATTAATATT
>CM077101.1:27979572-27998641 GCA_039619505.1 Cimex hemipterus
TCTCTCTCTCTCTCTCTCTCTCTCTCTCTCTCTCTCTCTCTCTCTCTTTTTCCCAGTAAATTCTGGTGTCTTACAGCTTTTTTCGTCGCTTTTTAATGTAAAATCAACTTTTTTTGACAAATTAAACTTTTTTAACACAAAATTAATCATTTTAACTTTGGGGAGGGCCATACACTCTCTCATGTCTTTCCAGTAAGCAAAGTAGTACCCTAAGTCCAAAATACTACAGTCAATTTACAACTATGATATTCCTGCGTGTTCTCCGACGGTTATAGGGTTTTTTTTTCAAATTACTTTAACTTTTTTCAAATTAACCTTAATTTTTTCCACAAATTAACACTTTTTAATTTCAATTTTTTTTTAAATTTCAAATTAAGCCTTTTTTTAAACTTAGGAATGGTATGAAATATAAGCATGCAATGTAAAATGCCTAAAGTGCCTATGATCTTTGGTCCGGATGAGAGGATAATTACCGTCATATATAGCCAATGGGCCATTTTCGGTTTTAGCCCCCAATACTTTTTATTTAGTTTTAACAATATTTCTTTTACACTCGGATTTTCACATCAAACAAACTCGTTTCGGCTTTGGGCCATAATCAGTGAGTTCTATGATCGTAAACCAGCGAGAGTAGACGGACCCAATGATGGTTTAACATGTATTACCGACTCGCCTCCCATTATGGGGGAACAGACAAATTGATGCGAGTGGTCGGAGGGGGGGGGTGGAAAAAACTACCGAATCGTTTTCGGTTAGATTTAAACCTCTCAAGTTTAACACGGGCATTTTTGAAACTTTTCCTCTGAAAAAAGTCTAAAGCAAGGAGGACTTTTGAACACATTTTTTTTATGTTTCATCATTTTTTCCCAAATCTAATTGTTATTTTCAAAAGCTCTTGTAGAAGTGTTAATCTTTTGGTCCAAAAACCCTACTTTTCAGGTTGGTTATTTTTCTGACGTAGTCCTCAAAAGTACCTTTCAACGTTATTTACTGTTGATTCTACTACTATGAACCTTTCGGATAGACAACTCTGCCTATTTGCGAACCTGCTTGCATTATTTTGGTGACCTTAAGCGATAATTTTCTCCAGTTTGGTTTTGCGAAAATCCGCCTTGGAAAGCGGTAGTGGCGAACGTTTACAGGAAATAGCGCTCGCTCCTGGTACAGGAATTCGTAATTTAGATTTTTTTAAACTAACTTCCAGTGTTTATATTTAAAAAATAATTGGTTAGATAGACCCGCAATAGACACTATCAATGTTAGAAGTTAGAAGAAAATTTGTCAAAATATGCTTTCCTATAAAGTAATTAATTCGGCATGTCCGACACGACAGAACGGATGAAAAACCCAATTTCGATTTTTTGAACAGGAAGAAGAGGTTCTTTTTAAGTCGGAAATTTGTAGGGAGGCAACAGGTAAGGACCCCTCGTGAAAATTTCGAACTATTACCCCACGTAAATGAGATTACACTCCAAAGGAATACTCAAGGAGCCCTGCCATTAACACCTTTTAAGACCCCATTCTACTCAGTTTGAACCAAGTACCTGAACATTTTGCGGCCTGTTTACTCAGTTTGAGAACGATTTGTTGAAATCCTAATACGCGGATAACTCGGAAAAAACGAAAGGCGAAATTGAGACCTGAAAAAAGTGAGAAAGCGGTCTGCTTCTCGTTTCATTAAATTTTCACACCAGACCGCATCTCACGATATCTGAATATTTATCTATTAACGGTCACTAATCTCTACACATTAAATTTTCCATTGAAACTACCGGAAACAAGGATGTATTTCTTGTTTCAGACAGTTATAATCTTAGCACTTTTTTGCCCAACGTTACCTCAAAGCAACGGCAAATTTGTTCAAACTTTACTAATCCCACTAGTTTAGGTCCGGCACAGTGTTTTTTCTTCGTTGTTTCATTCCGTGTAATAGCAAAAGCCGTTTTTTTTTTTTTAGCTAATATAAAAACTCCATCCTGGAATCTTCTATTGTATCCTCAACATGGGCTTTCACCTCCTGGATCGTGTATCCATTTTTATATTTGCCAAACGTAACATTTTTAATACCCAATTTAGAAATGAACCATTTCTTGCCCAAAGTTGCTTCAGACAATGCCAGCATTACAAAATTTAGGCTAGATGGAAATTCCGTGAGTTTATTAGGGCTGGCACAGTGTTGTTCCTGATCTCTTCTGCCAGTGTATTCGCAAGACTTATTTATTTGGCGCCAATCTAAACTTTCTATTACTAAACTCACGGGATTTCCCTATAATCTTTGAACGAGAAATCTTCTTATTGCTCTAAGACATTAGGCCAAAAATGGTTAACGTTATATAGTAAAATTTATACTGTGTTAGTTTCCTTCCATCTTAGGCCTTTTTAAACTAAATATTTCCAACTTGAAATGTATTTGTAAAATGTGGATGAAAAGCATACCAGAAGGATGATCGGATTGCACATAGCCGCCTGAGGCCTCGCGGCCCATCGCCTTCTCCCGTTTCCTCCACTTGGCTCTTCTATTTTGAAACCAGACCTGCAACAATAACGAAATTAGTTTAAATCTACCAGATTTTTCCTATATGTTATTAGGACGCGATCAAAGCCTAGGATTATATTATATAAAAATTAAAGGTTGTCATTTCTAGGCTATTTGTAAGGTTGGTACTCGCTCAATGGTATCTTTTGATTGTTTTAATTTGTCAATTAGACATCATTTTCACAATTTATTATCTATCTTTAAAGAAAACCAAATACAATAAAAAATATTGACTTTAAGAAAAATTTAACAAGTAAAAATAATAAAGTAAATGGTGTTTTTTCCAAACTTGTTTACTTTATGGTAAATTTAAAATCGGATTGCAGCATAGATTTTAGTATTAAAATTAGGTGTTGGAAGGTATCCGGTCTTATTTGCAATTTTAAAGTTATACTGGGCCATACCCTGTAATTTCTTTTAAATAGGTAAAAATTTTCATCCAGACTGAAAAATAGTAAATACGGGATGTTCCACGAGAGAAAAAGAGGTGGGAGAGGGTGAGAGAGAGAGACCAGAGAGAAAGGGCAATAAAAATAAACAGGAAACGTGTGTATGTGGGAGAGAGAGAGAGAAAGAAGAAGGAAAGAAATAGTGATAATTTCACCCTAGTTTTTTTTTTTTAAACAATTTTCTAAATAAATTGACATAATCTTTAGAAGGAGAATAGCCGAAAAGAAGGAATATCTATAGGCAGGCTACTGAACTAATAGTTATTTACTATCAATTTATTTAGAAAATTGTAAAGTAAATAGGGATGAATTGTCACTTTAATTCATTATTTTTCGTGGTCCGCCTGACCAATCAATAACATCCAATTAATTAAGGTTTTTTTCTTGAGATAAAAAGGCAGTGTCACGAGCAGTATTCGAACCCACGACCTTCGGCTTGATACGCCGCTTCTCTACCACTTGTGCCATCGTGACTTCGATCTTCTCATGCACTATCACTTTAATAATGATTCCAGACAACCCTTTGTTTTCTGTATGAAAATGACAGGTTCTACTTCGAAAAAAAATTTACAGACTCCAAATAAAAGCTATTTCGACCTAGACTTCCCATCGTTAAGGTTTCGCCGTATCTTATGATATCAGACTAACCATAAATATCCCTACATAACAAAAAAAATATTGATTCAGATTCCAAGATTATATTAAAAAATCCTATATAAAAAATACATTCCTGCAGCTTATATGATGATGATACCCGATATTACCAGATCTATATTAAGTAAAACCCCGTGGCCGACTCGTCAGGCTACGCTATGGGTAATGTGTTGGAATCTCGGCACAGTGCATGATTTTTTTTTTATTTGAAAATAATATGAAAAAGTGTTTTGAACTGGTTCCAGTCGTCCGTGACACCCAAACTTTAATTTTCCAACCGCGTTCGCCGAGCGGTTTGGGCGTCCGATTCGTATTTGCCACGCTAGAGTCCTGGGTTCGATACCTGGCAGAGCCCTTGGGATTTTAGTTGAAAATAATTTGAAAAATTGTGTTTGACACCTTTTGCTGATACGAAGTCAGATCTGGTATTATACGGTATATGACAATATGAGTTCCACCTAGGCTTGGCCTATGGCGTCCCTCGAATGCGCGTGGCAGGTGTGAGCTGATCGCGGGTTGGGACCTTTGACCGTAGACAGTGCTCACCTAGGGGGTGGGTAGCAATCTCACTTAAATCCGAAACCGTTGCCGGGGCGTTTCCCGGAAGTTTCTACGCTAGGGAAGCCTCTACACTCAGAGAGATAGAGTCGCCTTCTCTATCTAGGGAGTACGCGGGTTGGTTGGCCGATGTATGTCGGTCAGTCGGTCTTGCGTGCGGCATTTACCCGTTTTGGCGAGGTGTAAGCGAGGCGGTAACAGCCCTTCGGGGTGCGAAACCTCTACATCGTTGCTTCGGCAGTGGTGCGTCAGCTTGCATTTTGAGAATCGGCCTGTCCGGTATGGGCTCATTGCCTAGGTACGGACATTAAAGATCCTCATGTCAGCCAGACTAATGTCATATGAGTTACAGGAATATATTTTTTATATAGGATATTTTCAATGTAATCTTGGAATACGAATTAATAATTTTTTTTGTTACGTATGAATATTTATGATTAGCCAGGTATCGTAAAATACGGTGAAACCCTTGAGGGTGAGAAGGTCCAGGTTGAAATGGCTTTTATTTTTGTTTATATTGTATGTCAATTTTTTCCCCAAAGTAAAACCCAGTTTTGAAATATGCCTTGAAACCTGCCCTTTTCATTAAGAACAAAGGGTTGTCTGGTACGCTGTATATCTTGAAAACTTATAAAGCCTTAAAATAAAATATAGAAAAAAAAAACGTGTTTTGTCATTTGTGTTTTTTGAAAAATTCCATACTTGGTGTTAAATTAAAAATATTATTAAGCAAACAACTAATTAAAATAACAAATAAATATAGGCAAATTATTTTGCATTTATGTTGAAACGGTTGTCGGACTGGAGAAATGTAATTTGAATGGGTAGGAGAACATATATACTTCAATGACAATAAGACCAGATCGCAAGATATAGTTACAATAGAAGGGTAGCGGTGAGAAAGAAGTAAAGAAAAGGGGTATCGTTTGTAAAAAGGTAATGAAACACTTTTGAATGCATAATAATAGTTTTACAATGTGAGAGCTGGCTGCGTTGTTACGTGAGCGAGTTGACCCGAAGGCGATTTGTTGTAGACAAGAGGGTGGTGAGCGACAAAGAAAACATTAGACCGGTGTAGACACGGCCATTAACCCGACTCCCGCGGCGAGCTTTGTTCTTAAACGTCATAAATCTGGGCGCCCGGGGAGACATTGTGGACAGCATGCGTAACGATACGTACATAGTACAATAGTACTGGTATAGTTGAGAGGGGTGGATAGGCATGCGGTCTCCTCTCTAATTGGCCAAGCCCATTGTAACCTTCCTTTCCACCCCCTTGTCATCCTGTTACTAATATGTTAACCAACCCCTGGGAACCCCCCAGGCAAATCCCTAATCTCTTCTTATCCGACGTCAATTAAAAACGAGTAATGTATCGTGAATAAGCGCCCCTTGGAAATCTGATTTTAATTGATATTTAGCCCGTTGGAGAGGACAATGTCCCCTTGATTGCTCAGTCGCCTACAATTGACATTGTTCTTTAACGATATTAAATTTCTTTTTTGCCTGTAGAACGCCGGGAGGGGGAAGCACGGGTGATCTCGAAAAAAGAGAATAAAACAAAGGTTGATGAATTGATGAAGAAGCATAAGTTCATTCTTAAAACCTTTAGGAGATTCCTGAAACCCGTTCCTTTTTTACACATGTTCTTAAATGCTAAAATGGTTATTTTTATAGAAACTTATTGCAAAGTAGGCCCAACCATCGCGATCTGGCCCTCTGACGATAAAAATCCACTAAAAACATAAATCGAACGCATCAGCCGAGAGAACCTCTCACATATCAGCACCACTGTCGATAGGTGACCCTAGAAGGATCTAAATCAGCCATATGATCTTAACATACATACACTTATCCGGGATGTAGAGAATGTCTCGTTTTGTTTGTGAATATATTTATTAGCGGAAGTGTATATTGTGAAAAGAACGATCATAGATGGGGATCGGAGGAACTGAATCTAACAGGATCGTTATCACACGGACAGTTACTTTTGGGCAAAACCCCGTGCGTGTATATAGAGAAAGGTTAATCGATTTGTCCCATATAATTGGATTGCATATTGGCTCTATATAGGGAGCGAGTAGGAATGTCACCCGTTATTAGAATGTACTTGTGCCCAGCAGGAAACATTTGCACCCGTAGGTTGATTCTTTAAGAAAACGGGGAAGACTTATGTGTGTATTTATTAATGTGAATGTGAAGTGTGAGAGGGCCGATTGTGTATATTAACCCTGAATGTATTTATTAAACCTTTTAAAGTTCAAATTAACAGTATTTCGCACCAAATGAACCCTTTTTAATCTCAACCATTTTTTACTTCAAATTACTATTATTTTACTTTAAATCAACCTTTTGTAACTTTAACTTAAGCTTTTTCAATTTGAAATTAACCTTTTTTTAAACTTAAAACTAAACGTTTAATTTCAAATTAATTTAAACGGTAAATTCCTCTTTTTTTATTTACAGTATTTCGCTTCAAATTAACCTTTTTTAATCCCAAATTAACCTTTTTTTGTACTTCAAATTAATCTTTTTTAATTTAAACTCAACCCTTTATAAATTGAACATAAGCTTTTTTAATTTGAAATTAACCTTTTTTAACTGAAAACTAAACTTTTAATTCCAAATTAATCCTTTGTAACTTAAAAATTAATTTTTTTTTAACTTTAAAAAAACATTTCTATTTTGAACTCCTGAATCCTTTTCAACTTCAAATTAGCTTTTCTTTATAACATTTAAAAACATTTAGGCGATGGTATGAAACATAAGCAGGCAAAGTAAAATATTCCTGTATATATGGAAAATATTAATGTAAAATAATTGGGGGAAATACGAGAACAGTATCAAAATTAATTTATCTTAAACTTAAAAAAGATAAAAATCAAATATAAAATAAAAACCAATCTTCTACATGATTTTTTAAGATATTAAATAATTGGTCTCTTATATAAAAATCCATTTAAAAATCAATTATAATTAGTATCGAAAATTACATTCATTATTTTTCGTGGTCCACTTGACCAATTAATATCATGCAATTACGTATTCAAATTTTATTGAAAATTACGTAAAATTAAGTTTAAATGTAAGGGATTTTTTATTTATAATGGCTTAAAACAATTCTTAATCAAACTGAAATATGTGTTAATGTTTTTTAAACTGAAAAAATGTTGATCCTAATAAATTTTCTTACGGTTTTTGATAGGCAAATTATTTTGCATTTAAGAAAATCAATAATTTAAAAAATAAATACTTGTCTTTGCATTTATATGTAAGAATTTTACTTTATGCTTACATTTCATACCATCTCCTGGGTATTGATTGTTTAGATGGTATGATGGTTAATTCTAAATTAAAAAGGGTTGATTTGGAATTAGAAATGGTTAATTTAAAGTCTGAAAAAAAGGCCAATTTTTTTTTTAATTTGATAGAAAAACGCTATATATATGAACATGTGTAATATTTTTGTTATTACCATTCAATCTGACGTTTGATGTCGACGAGCTGCACTCCCTCTTTTTGTTAGACCATAAGAACGTTCTAGTTTGTTGTTACACTACCATGTTGTATAAATGGTATATGTTAAAAAAAAATATGGACATATTGTAGTTTTGGTAGGTCATAAAAAATATATGTTCTTCTTAACAAACGCATATAGTATTCATTAAACTATATATTTTTCAAATTAGAGAATAGTACATTTTTATGAATGTTGATGGATGGTGACAGACGAGTTTCCCTGGATTCTGCCATAGTGAAATAGTTTTTAAATAGTTTTTTAAATAGTTTAGTTAGTTTCATAGTTTTTAAGTCAAGAAGTCAAATAAAAGTGTATGAGGCAGAATGAAAAGGTGAACTAATACAGAATGTCAGTAAGCTCTCAGTACATCATCTCAGGTTAATAAGGCAGGAAGGGATAAGTGGACTTTCGTTTCTGATCATTAATCGTAGACGTGAGCCATCCCGAGCATAAAATGCGGTAAAATGCCTTGGTGCCGGTTGAGCATGCAAGGGGGTGGGTGTCGGAAGGGGTTAGGAGGGGGGTCTATTTGGGGTTGTGATTAGGCCCTTTGTTCGTCCGGAGGAGGCCGCCCAACAATAGTGCCAATTGCTAGGAACAATGGGTTAAAATGAGGGCGGATTAGGTCGCGGAACAGTGGAGCTCCCAACACAGATTAATGTACTTCAAATTGGCCGCCAATTAGCCGGTAATTCGCTCTAATTCCGTCGCCGGCGCGAGCGCATTTCTGAACACAAAAGGTGAATTATCCTTAAGCGGACACTCTAGGAAGGAGAGGTACTTGCGGAAAAATGTGTAATGAAACTAAATGTGATTTATCCCATTGTTGTACGATAATTAGTGTAATGGGTTGCTCGCTTTAGAGCACTTTGCTTTTCGGTGGCCATTATTTCACTTTCACCCTTCAGCCATTTTTCCGTCTCACCTAACGGACACCATGGACACGATTTCATTCTCTTTCTTCCTTCTTTTGACGAACCGGTTTACTCATTTACCTCGACTAAATTATCCACTCAAATCCGTTTCTCTCACCGTTCCTTTTCAGAAGAAATACAACATAACGAGTCTAAGGAGAAATACATTCTTTCCGGTTTAAATACCGTTTCACATAACATCCATTCACACTATTAACACATTCACAAAATTATTTTTTCTCTGCAACAAAAACTCCCTTTCTTTGAAAATTCGGTACCAATGACCTAACGCTGTCCTAGGGCCAATACATGACCCTACTGGACGTAAGTAGGAGAGGGGAAAGTTGTTTACGAGACGCACTGTATCGTTAATTAGCATTGCCAGTTAGAAACGGGGTGGGCGGTAAATTGGGTTTCTTAGAAGAGGGTGTTTACACTGGTATGAATAAAGGATGAACTAAGCGGTTAATTGTCCCAGAACCGAAATGGGAAACGCAAAAAATCTTATGCGAACGAGAGGCAAACTCTAGCAATACTCATATGCCCGCAAAATGGTTGGAAAAACGACACCTTGATCCGTATGTTGCTTAATATCTTTAAATTATATTATTCTCTCAAAGGTACAGATAAATACACACGCAAAAATAAATTTAAAAAGTTATGGCCATAATTTAGGCAATGTCGTGGAATCTTCCATTTTGGTGAACATAATTTATTCTACTGTTTATTTTACTACCTTCTCGACAAACCCCTCGTACTAGAATCTTTTGCCAAGAAGAAGAAAAAAAACCTAGATATCAATTTTCAATTTGTAACCATTTTTTATTAAGACGTTTTTTAGTAATCAATACACCCGAAAATTGCAAAAACCTTTGGTAAAAGATTTAGCGGGGGCGTCGGTGGCCGCAACGGTTTAGGCGATGACACGGCGCACATCACTGTAAGGTAAATGTACCGGGTTCGAATACAGGGCCGCTGGATTCGAACCCGACATCCTTACAATAGGGCTTGTTTTCAAAAACACTGGCACGAGTTCATATAACCTCGTAGTTGAAATCCTTTATAAAAAATTATTGTAAATGATATGCACGGTTTGTAATTTCATAGACGGCCAATAGGGCTGTATACCCTTGTAAAAAAATTTAAAAACATTTTTGCTACTTCCACTGCCAATAATCTAGTTTATTTTAAACTTTTAAAGTTCACTTTTACATAGGGTACACTAGGTTTTTATAATCATTTTTTTTTTTATGTAAGAATCATTGCAATTTTTATTGAGTGTATCGAAAGTCTGAGATGAAATAGAGTGATATAATTTAGCTTCGGTTACTTTCTATGAAAAATCACATTTCCAGCTTTTATTTCTAGATTGCTATTTTTTTCTAAACTTCTAAACTTTTTTTAGAACTAAATTTTTTAAACCTAAGCCTTAATTAATTTAAAAGAATTTATTTGGTCAAGTGGAACTCAAAACCTAGTAAAATAAAAAAATAAAATTTGTTCCAAAGTTTTTTCTACATTGTTTTTGAAATGCAGTCCGTATACATACTATCCATTTCCAAATTTGAAATATTAAATTATGATGAAACGATTACAAATTAAAAATAGACATCTAGGGCTTTTGGGGCATACTACCATCGCATGTTTAAAGCTTGAAATAAAATAAATTTAAAAAATCATTAACCAAGATTTTTTTGCAATTTTGAATTACTAAAAATGCTTTTTAATAAGGAATGGTTACAAATTTAAATTAAGATTCTATGACATTTTATAATGTTTGGCCATAACTATGACTATTAAACTATGACTTCACAAAAAAATGGAAGATTCCATGACGTTTTCTAAATTTGGCCATAAATTATTAATATCTTAACGGATTTTCAAATTTATTTTTGGTTGCTATCAGACGAAAACGCTTTTTCTAAACACTCAATAAAAAAAAAACTGAAACGGTTCTTAAAACATAAAAAAGCAAAATTTTAGAAAAACCTGTGTATTGTATGTTGGAAGAGAGCGTACTACCCCTAACATGTAAATTTTAACATAAAAAGCTCTAAATAAAATAAATTTAAAAAATCGTCAACCAAGATTTTTTGCAATTTTCGGATGTTTTAATTACAAAAAATACGTTTTAATAAGGAACGATTACAAATTAAAAATTGATATCCAGGACATTTTTGGCGAGAGATTTCAGTCCGAGAGGTTTCTCGATAAGATGATTTAAAAAAAACGTGTAGAGATTAGTGACCGTTAATCGATAATTATTTAGAAATCGTGAGATGCGGTTGCAGGTAGGCAAAAAAAAAACAGAAAAAATCAGAACACCATTTTTTTATTGTGCCGTGTTTCGATCTTTATGGAGATCATCTTCAGGACACAATTACACAGTGAACACTTTGAGCCCTGAAGATGTTCTCAATAAAGATCGAAACGTCGGTACGATAAAGAAAATGGTTTTCTGAAACCTAAATCACACCAGACCGCATCTCACGTTTTCTAAATAATAATAAAATAACTACTCCAATAAAAAAACAGGAAAATACTATAAAGTCTGAATATATTATGATGGATTTTTAAATTCATTTTTATGTTGTTCACGATGAAAAACGCACGTTTGAAATAATCAGTAAAAATTGAAACAATTCTCAAATGATAAAAGAATATATACTATGTAAAACTGAACTTAAAAAGCTTAAAATAAACTAGATAAAAATCATTAACGACGGATTTTCGCAAGTTTTGTGTATATTGATTTTTAAACCAAAAAGTGGGTGGAGTAGATAACTCTGGTCATCCTGCATAATGTGTAGCATTCTTTTTTTTCGGAGTTTCATTCATTTCTATATGTAAATTTATGTAAAAACGCCTCTATCCGGATTATTTAAAACCTCACGCCTTAATTATTCAGACCTAGAAGAGCATGAAATCGTAGTTAACTAAAACAGTTTAATCCACGTTATTTGAGGAACAACAAACTCACTTGAACTCTAGCTTCACTCAAGTCCAAACGCATTGCCAGCTCTTCTCTCGTGAAAACATCAGGGTACTGAGTTTTATCGAAAGCCCGTTCGAGTTGGTGGAGTTGGTACGTGGTGAATGTCGTCCGAGACCTCCTTATTTTCCTAGGTTTGCCTTCTTCCTCTCCTTCGGCAACAGCGGTCGTCACTTCTTCCTTGGTTCTCGGACCGCTGCTCCCCGGTGTGCAGTCTGAAGATCCCATGTCTGTCGAGTCTGAAAAATATATTTTATGTCAGCCTTCAAGAAAAGTGTCATTCAAATAGTTCTATTAAAATGGGAACAAACTGAAAGAACTTTTTTTCACACACAAAAAAAAGCTCAGTAATAAAGTTCATTGGGCAGAAAACACTCATTGTCAGTAACTTGATAGAACTTTCCATCATCAGGATTTTGCGAACAAAACGGGATAAATAATTTTGGCAGAATGACATAAATGGATATTACAGTTAGGCTTTATGCTTGACATATTGTTTATAATTAATAAAGTTGAGAAACAAACAAAAAAAACAGAAAGTAAGGCAGGAGAAGGAAAAAGAAAAACTTTTCCCAGCCAAATTAACCCTCTTTGAATTGAAATTAATCCTTTTTCGCATCAAATTAACCATTTTCTATTTCAAATTAACTTTTAAATTTTGGATTAACCGTTTTTAATTATAAATTAATTTTTTCCTTTTCAATTAACACTTTTTAGTTTCAAGTTAGCCCTTATTAACTTTAATTAACACTTTCTTTAAAACATTAAAAAAAAACCTAGGAGATGATATGAAATGTAACCAGGAAAAGCCCGCAACAAGACTGCATTTAGAAAATAAAAATGCAATTACTATAATCGGGCTCTTCGCAGACCATGTGAAAATTATTTGATTATAAATGATGAAATATTAAATATTAAAAACCCAATTTTATCGCTCTCCAAGTTCTCAGACTTCCAGGTGTTCGGTTTTTTCCATGAGGTGCTAAAAAAAAAATTGACGTTTTTGCCTAAAAATTGGGAATAACACGAAAATAATAGTGAAATCTGCCGAAGGGAAGGTGACCACTGCAAGCTTATTAACATTTCCTACCAAGTGCTGAACGGCGCCGCCCCAGGACGATGTGCTGGCTCCGTTACTCAATTTGTCATTTTCGTAAAAAGTGCAAAAATTAACTTGTTCCCGAATTTTTGAACTTACTGATAAATGACTGAAATTAGGAAAACATTTAAAAAAATATATATATTTTGTTTAGAGTAAATTTTTCTAACATATGAGACCTAGTGCAGGTCCAAAGAGTGCCATTATTTGGTGTTAAAACCAGGCTATATTTTTTTTGTAATTTTTTTATTTTTATAGGCAGTGTATTTTTACATTACATGCTTATTTTACTGCTATGGATTATTATCACTATCAATTATTACAGATTTATAGGCTATACATTTCATACCATCTCCTAAGTGTTTTGAGGTTTTAAAGAAACGGCTCATTTGACATTAAAAAAAATTACATTTAAAAACAAGGGGCATCGGTGGCCGCATCAGAGGAGACGGATGTAACGTGGGGATAGATACGGCCGTTCAGGCGAGGAGACTCGCAGGCGACCGGTATGAGATGTTGAAAAACAGTGACCCCCGATTATGCGGATAAAGTTGAAAAAGAAAATGCCTGGCGAAATGAAGATGAACCCACATTTCTCTACTCTTACTTGTTTTTCGCCTAATTAAATTCCAAAGAGCCTACGGTTTCTAACTCGTACATTATAAAAATATGACAGAATCAAACATCTTAGGTCAGTTTGGGAGAGACTCGAGTAATGAAGGGAGGCGACTGAATCTAGTCGCAAGTTAGACTCGCCTGAATACTTTTTGCACCTCGTACAGGTATCGCATAGCGTCCCTGACACCGATTGCCTCCGTGTGAACTGGGCCTTAGGGCACACTGCTGCGGTAAGCGATAAGAGCAGTGATACTAGGAAAAGCAAAGAAATCAATGCCAACACTTTATATGGAGGTGTTTGTATGGGACTGAGGTTTGGAGACATGATTGGCAGCCGAGCAACGATAAGAGAGGCACTAATTGTTCCATTTTTCTTTTCTTTTATCAGATTTGGTAGGCATGGATCTGGTGGTATGGTAATTAGCGAAATATTTGTTAGAGCCCCCTTGTGGGAACAAAAAAATCAAAATCCTCTTAACGTGTGTCCTAATAATGTGTTCTCGACAAATTATGGGACGAATAAGCTGTAAAATTGAATACACCGATTATTTCGAGATCGTGAGATGTGGTCTGGTGTGACGTAGGTTTCAGAAAACCATTTTCTTTATCGTACCGATGTTTCGACCTTTATTGACATCATCTTCAGGGTACAATTACACAGAAGAGGAACACTTTGAGTCCCAATAAAGGTCGAAACATCAGTAGACCGCATTTCACGATTTCTAAATAATTATCGATTAACAGTCACTAATCTCCACACGTTTTTTAAAATTATCTTATTGAGAAACCTCTCGGTCTGAAATCTCTCGCAAAAAATGTCCTGGATAACAATTTTTAATTTGTAATAGCTCAAATGGTTAGAACAGCGACGTATTGAGCCGAAGTTCGTGGGTTCGGATCCCGCTCGTAACACTAACCTTTCCATTTAAACCAAAACAAAGAGATTAATTAATTGAAAGAAGTAATTTGGCCAATTAGACAACTATTTATAACGGAATTAATTAAAATTTCTACTTCATGTTGCATTCAATTAGAGACCGTTAGCCAATGATTATTTATTTGGAGATTGTGAGATGCGGTCTAGTGGTTTTACAAAAACATTTTTTTTTATTCAGTCAACGTTTCGATCTTTAGTGAGATCATCTTGAGGGCTCAAAGTGTTTGTTTTCCAGTGTGGATGTGTCATTCTTGTCTATCGAGACTCCCACTCACAAGAATGGCACACTTAACACGACTCACAAGAATGACATGGAAAAAATACACTTTGAGCCCTGAAGATGATCTCACTAAAGATCGAAACGTTGACAGAATAAAAAAAAAATGTTTTTGTAAAACCACTAGACCGCATCTCACAATCTCCAAATAATCATTGACTAGCGGTCACTAATTGAATACAACATGAAGTAGAAATTTTAATAAATTCTATTATAAATAGTAGCCTAATTGACCATATTATTTCTTTCAATTAATTAAGCTTTTTATGTAAGGCTTTGGTTTAAATTAAAAAGTTAGTCTTACGAGCGGGATTCGAACACACGAACGTCGATGTTCTAACCATTTGAGCTATTGGCTTATGGTTCTTTTGACTGATTGCTACTGTCTTCGATCCACTCGGACACCGACGCCCCATCTCAACCTATTAAACATTAGTAATTTCTTTAAATAGGTGTAAATAGTAATAGAGAATTCATACAGAAAACTGTTTAATAATAGTAATAGTTTTAAATGGGAGTGCGGCAAAGATAGGTTTTAAATAGATTGCCAAAATTTTCAGCAGCTTGGTTTGGTATTCCAACTTGGTGGTTAAAGTTTATTTCTTATTATATTTTTCTTGTGTTCGTGTACTACTACTTTCTCTTGTATCTGATTATTTATTGGGCTCTTATTGTAATAATTTTTTAAAATGAAATATGACTACATTTACGTATTTGATTGTAATCATAAGCTGCTTTTGGATAAAATTTGTCTACTGTAACTATATGTCCATCTTTTTTCAATCTTACCAGACATGTGCGAAATTATGTAATCAAAGGCATCTATTCTCATTCTCATGAATTCCATTAATTTTGTATGGCGTTGGGTTAAATGTTTATATAAAGTTATGAATTTTTTTCAAATCTGTATCTTTCCGTAGAAGATCGATTTTTTAATTTGAAGTTTGGACAGTATAATATTTAACAGCATTTTAAGTTGAAAGTATTCTTCCTCGGAATCACTCATTTGTAAAGAAATATTTTCAATTAATCTGTTTGATCTAAATAATAAATAAAATGTCACATGGAAATCCGAGGTCGTCCCTATAGTCGAAATTCCACTATAAACTGCTATCATCGAAATGGATTTTGCGCCGCTCGTGTAGCCGTTCTCATAACAGCTTTGACCATTTATCGCAGCTCCAACATAAACGTACCATTAGGCTTCATTCATCGCTGTAATGCAGGGCCGAAGTCGAACCCGACATCCAAATCGGCATTTTTCAAAAACACCGCCCCTTCGAAGGTTCATATAATCTCGCAGTTGAAATCACCTCGTAAAAAAAGTTTACTTGCAATTAAAAAGTCTTAGTGGGCTATATAACAATTTTTATAAATTTTGAAAGTTGAAATTTGGTATAACGCTTTTCATCATTTCGCCATCTTTAGTGATCCTGTGGTTTCATCAAAAAATGGTTCATCTGAAATTAAAAATTGGAAATTTGGTACGAAAATTGGTTAATTTAATTTAAAAATGGATTCATTTGACGGTAAAAAAGCTATACACCAAAATGGCAAAAACGAAGGAAAATTCAAAAGGTCAAAAGGGAGTTGGTGTCCGAGTGGAACGAACTTCGAAGTCACGATAGCTCAAGTGATTAGAGCAGCGGCGTAGCCACTAGCCAAAGGTCTTTGGTTCGAAACCCGCTCGTGAGACTGAATTTTTTATCTCAACTAAAAACCATAATTAATTGAAAGATATTAATTGGTCAAGCGGACCACGAAAAATAGTGAAGTATATAAAAAAATAGACTTTTTCATAAGTTTTAGTGGCCAATTGTCTGACCAAATGTAAGGTTTTGGTTGAGATGAACAAGTCTGTCACGAGCTGGATTCGAACCCACGACCTTCGGCTAAATACGCTGCCGCTCTACAACTTGAGCGATCGTGACTTGGATTTTCTCGGACACCAACTCTCCATCTCAAACTACAACCGTTCGAATTTTCCTTCTTTTTGCAATTTTAAAATGTCGTGTAAACAGGATTCGATTCTCAGCGAATTATGAAGTGGCCACGGGGAGGTCTTTAGCGATGTGGTACTTCTTTTACTTATTAAATATTAGTCCATTTATGTTTTAGTGGATAATTGACCAGGTTACTTCTTTCAATTAATTATTCTTTTGATGTAAGGTTTTGGCTGAGATAAAAAATCAACTCGAATCCCGCTCGTGACATTGACTTTTTTATCTCAACCAAAACCTTAAAAAAAAATATTAATAAAATTTGGTCAGACACCTTTCAGCATTTCATCTTCAGTGCGCCTACGCCTTCCAATGTTGTAAATAAATCAAATCACACACCAATTATACTTTAAGAGGGGCCGCGTAGCCGAGTGGTTAGCGTGAGAGACTCTCGGCTAGTAGACCCCGCGGTAGCGGGTTCGATTCCCGCCGTCGCCTCTGGCCCTTTTTTCACGATACCTCTCCCTCCCCCCCAAAAAAAAACACGCAATAATAAATAATTATAGAGAGTCTGGCTAGATATGCAATGTTCATGAGGCCAATAAAAAAAATATATACTTTAAAGTATTTGAATTGAAAAAAAATTCTTTGCTTAATACCGATTTATATAATGTTTTATTTTCGTATAAATGTTTGTACTAATGTTCAATGCTGCGTGTTTATTTTATTTTACATTAAGTAGGGCATATTTCCTCATTTACTTTAATAAATAAACATTACGAAATGATTATTTTTAATTAGACAATTTTCAATTATTAGACTTGTTGACTTTTCCAGCGAGTTTACGATGACAAACAATTCACACAAATAAATTAAAAGCGAATAATTAGTTGAATTTCAATTCGATCTTTCATCGTTGGGTTTCTAAGCAACCATTTTATTGATGATTGTGAAATACATACATGTATAATTTTCCTAGCTAATTTTTTTTTTAAATTTTATTTAGGAAGGAAAATTATCTTAATGATTTTATATTAAACAAACTGACAGCCATTAAACCCTTCTCCCCTTCTAAAACACAGAGCAGTCTTTATAACTACTATGACCTCCCTTTTCAAAATTTTCATCAAGATCTACCACGAAGCCCGTATCAATTATCAGAACGATAATTTTGGAAATCGAGGTCCTTTCTCTTTAGTCGGGTTTCCAAACGTCAGTGCGGCAAAATATCACACGATAGGGGAATTAGCGGCCTGAGTTGTGTATTGAAAATTGTGAAAAGGAGAAGCAGAGGTGGGTGTGCTCCGTGGACCCCAGCTTGATTTGGGCCGCCCGCTCGTCACAGGAGAGCCATTTATGTCTGTAAAGAGGTAATGGAGAATACCTTCAAAGATATCATTAGTCGTGAAAGAAGATTAAAGCCGTTGGGAGGGCTGTAGGAGTTTATTCACAAAAGTTGAAATCTGCTTTTCACATATCTTTCCTCTCCAATAATTGGATGTTTGCGTGCGGCGGGTTTTTATACGAACCACTTTCGTTTTCGAAAACAAATCCTCATTAGCTCAAGCTCGACCTGTGTACGCATTAACTCGCGTCTAATTGACTTTGTCCAATGTTAGCTCTTATACCAAATGATTCAGAGAACACCTCTAAATCGCCCACTTCGATGAGATCGAGCTTTTTCCAGCTTATTGCCCTACTTAACTATGGTCAAAGCTTAGCACTTGTAAAAATTAATTGATTTCTATACATTATTATTTTTAAATCAATTTATGTATCCTAGTGACCAAACCTTTTTTTTACCATCGGAAGCTGCGAATAATGCAAAAGTGAAATTGTAATTCAATCTAAAAATCAAAAATTTTCATCAATTTTAGGATATTTAGGTGGAAAATTATTCTTACAAATTATAAATAAAATGGTTTTTCTTGAAATGTTAATGGTAGAAGTTAAATATTCAACCATCCTCTAGGAAATATAAATTGAACAGTGCCATCTAGTGGTCGGCTTAGCACTCGAAATTTTAATGATGATAATATGAAAAAAGTATTGTAATGTGGTTTCGTCCCTTCTTTCGCGACGCCCGAAGGATTTTGACTGTGTGACAGGAATTACTTTACTTTTTCCACTTTACAGTAAAAGTATTGACTTACTCGTTCACTGCTGAGAAACTCGGTTTCTCTCAAATAAAAGTTGTGTTAGCGATTACTATAAACATAAATCGACATTAAGCCCTACTTAATGACAGAAATTTCGCGTTTGGAACGATAGTGGCTGAGTGGTTAAGACGTCCCATGATATATGCCAAATAGGCTGTACTGGGATGGAATTTAGCCCACGAAATTTCATCTGATGTTGATATGAAAAATGTATTGTAAAGTGGTTTTGACCCTTCGTTCGTGACACCCAAAGTTCGTTTGACATTAAGCCCTTCGATTTAACAGAAATTTTGCGTTTGGGATCACATTGGCCGAGTGCTGCATATGGGGCGTACCATTGATATACGCCAAGCAAGCGGTACTGGGATGGAATTTAGCCCACGAAATTTCATATAATGTTAATATGAAAAATTTAA